>CM033473.1:275297843-275792750 GCA_019447015.1 Hymenochirus boettgeri | reverse complement strand
TGTGTATGTATGTATGTGTGTATGTATGTATGTATGTATGTATGTATGTATGTATGTATGTGTGTATGTATATATGTATGTCTGTATGTATGTGTGTATCTATGTATGTGTGTATGTGGGTATGTATGTATCTCTCTGTGTGTATGTATGAATGTGTGTGTGTGTGTGTATGTGTATGTATGTATGCATGTATGTGTGTATGTATGTGTTTATGTACGCATGTGTGTATGTATGTGTATGTATGTATGTATGTATGTATGTATGTATGGGTGTGTATGTATGTATGTATGTATGTGTGGGTGTATGTATGTATGTATGTATGTATGTATGTATGTATGGGTGTATGTATGCATGTGTGTATGTGTTTATAAAAGCATGCATGTATGTGTATATATGTATGTATGTATAGTTTATTTATAAAACGCCACTTGGGAACGCACAGTAACAAAATACAATAAAGTCATACAAGGGGGAAAACATAGATAGTTCAGTACATAAATATATAAATTATATAAATAGAAGTGCTAGAGATTTGCCACAAGAGAAAAGGAGGTCCCTGCCCCGTAGAGCTTACAATCTGGTTAGATGGTTAACATACAGATACAATGGAATGGGTATAAGTGCCGAAGTGAGACGTATGCAGTGCAAATAAAACAATCATAGACTATGCTGGTTATCTGGATAGGTACGATGTAAGGCTAGATTTATCATATATAGATACCATATACTGTGCTGGTTACCAGATAGGTAGGATGTAAGGGTAGATTTATCATATATAGATATATAGATATCATATACTGTGCTGGTTACCAGATAGGTAGGATGTAAGGGTAGATTTATCATATATAGATATATAGATACCATATACTGTGCTGGTTACCAGATAGGTAGGATGTAAGGGTAGATTTTATATATATCGTATATATATATACCTATACTGTGCTGGTTTACCGGATAGGTAGGATGTTAAGGGTAGATTGATCATATATAGATATATAGATACCAGATACTGTGCTGTTACCGGATAGGTTAGGATGTAGGGTGTAGATTTATCAATATAGATATAATAGATCCAATCAATGTGCTGGTTTACTGGATAGTAGGATGTGGGTAGATTATCATATCTAGTATATAAGATACCCATATACTGTGCTGGTTACCATATAGGTAGGATGGTAAGGTAGATTTATCATTATAGATATATAGAACCATATATTGTGCTGGTTACCAGATATAGATGTAAGGGTATATTTTAATCATAATTAGATATATAGAAACCATATAATGGCTGGTTACCAGATAGGAGGATGTAAGGGTAGATTTAGCATAATATAGAGAGTATATACCATAATACTGTGCGGTTACCGATAGGTAGGATGTAGGCTAGATTTATCATATATAGATATATAATAACAAATACTGTCTGGTTTACCAGATAGGTAGGATTGTAAGGGAGATTTATCCCATATTAGAACATATATATATCAATACTGTGCTGGTACCAAGATAGGTAGGAATGTAAGGGTGATTATCATATATAGATATTAGATACCATATACTGTGCTGGTTTACCAGATAGGTAGGATGTAAGGGTAAGATTTATCATATATAGATATATATATACCTATACTGTGCGGGTTCCCAATGTAGGATTAGGGTAGATTTATCATATATAAATATAGATATCATATACTATGCTGGTTACCATATAGGTAGATGTAAGGGTAGTTTTATCATATATAGATATAGAGATACCATATACTGTTCTGGTTCCAGAATAGGTAGGATGTAAGGGTAGATTTATCATATATAGATATATAGATATCATATACTGTGCTGGTTACCAGATACGTAGGATGTAAGGGTAGATTTATCATATATAGATATATAGATATCATATACTGTGCTGGTTACCAGATATAGATGTAAGGGTATATTTTAATCATAATTAGATATATAGAAACCATATAATGGCTGGTTACCAGATAGGAGGATGTAAGGGTAGATTTAGCATAATATAGAGAGTATATACCATAATACTGTGCGGTTACCGATAGGTAGGATGTAGGCTAGATTTATCATATATAGATATATAATAACAAATACTGTCTGGTTTACCAGATAGGTAGGATTGTAAGGGAGATTTATCCCATATTAGAACATATATATATCAATACTGTGCTGGTACCAAGATAGGTAGGAATGTAAGGGTGATTATCATATATAGATATTAGATACCATATACTGTGCTGGTTTACCAGATAGGTAGGATGTAAGGGTAAGATTTATCATATATAGATATATATATACCTATACTGTGCGGGTTCCCAATGTAGGATTAGGGTAGATTTATCATATATAAATATAGATATCATATACTATGCTGGTTACCATATAGGTAGATGTAAGGGTAGTTTTATCATATATAGATATAGAGATACCATATACTGTTCTGGTTCCAGAATAGGTAGGATGTAAGGTAATTATCATATATAGATATATAGATACCATAACTGTGCTGGTTACCGGGATAGGTAGAAAGTAAGGGTAGATGTATCAATATAGATATATAGATACCATATACTGTACTGGTTACCAGATAGTAGGATTTAAGGGTAGATTTATCATATTAGATATATAGATACCATATACTTGTGCTGTTACCAGATAGGTAGGATGTAAGGGTAGTATTTAAACCTGCTATTGAGGTTTCTTGATTTAGAGATAGGGTCGAATTTCCAGAGGATGGAGCCACAAGAGAGAAAGGTTTTAAGGTGAGAGGACGCATTACGAGGGGGGGTCTGTACAGGAGCTGGTTCTGTGATGAGCGGAGGGTAGGGCAGGAAATATGGGGACACTAGAGAGGAAATAAGGAGGACAGCAAGCGAAGGGATTTAAATGTTGGAGAAGGATTTATTAATACGGCTGTTAAACAGGGAGCTGTTGTTGTCCGGTACAAAGGAGATTCGGATGTTATAGAAACAAAACCGTACGTGTGCCAGAGTTAATACAGATGATTATATATGGGGTTCTGCGCTAGATCACAAAGATATTTCTTTTGGGCGAGGGTGTGGCTTGAGGACATTAGTTCGTATCGGTATCCTTCCTTTGCATGTGTATAGGTTGTTTTTTAATGATTTTTAGACCCTAATGTAAGTTCCCATTGTACCACAATAAGGTATTGTTTTATAGTTCATACTTGGGATGAATGTCTGGGTCTTTTCTTCTGTCCTGTTCGGCAGAGTTAATAATGACTGAAGGGAAGAGGTGTGGGAATCAGAAAACCATGATAGATGGTTACAATAGTCCAGGCACGATAGGATGAGAGCATGCATAAGCATAGCGGTAGGCGGGAGAGAAAGGAACCTGCAAATTTTGCCTATATTGTGAAGGAAAAAGCATCAGGTTTTTGCAACATAGTTAATGTGGTTAGAAAAGGAGAGAGAGGCTGCAGTGCATTGTTGCACCCTGACATGATAGTAGCTGGCTATAGCGTATTGTTGTTTGTTAACCCCTACCCTGACAGACAAGGCTGATTTAGCACTAGAAAGCCTGTATTGTTTGCTTTGTCTGTAGGCAAGCAGTATGAGCTGGTTTTAATGAGGATTTCATGCAAACCAGTTGTTCTTTGTTGTTTTCATATCCTCACAGCACAATAAAGGCTTAAAAATAACAGGACGGACTACTCACATGTTGGTTATTTCAGATTCCAGTCTCATTTTCTGTACTCTATTATGTGGACATTCTTGCAAAACATTATTATTGCCATGAAACTCAACGCTTGTAAGAAACTATTAACCATACATTGTTTACTGTAAAATCTACAGGTACGATTTCTATCTTATTGGAAATATACAGAACTGGAAATTGTCACATTTGGTCTGTTATAAAATGCAAACCAATTGAGCCTTTTTATTCTGTTCACTGATTGGCTAATTCTGCTTCACTTCCACTGGAGGGATTTTTGGTGGTGGGGTTTGCCAAAGCAGCAAAGTACATACAAGTATAACTAGAAAGGGAAAGTTTAAGTATAAACTTTGGGCTTGAAAGACAGCATTTTGGAAGGGAATGTGTGTGTTTTTGCTGCTGATTTTAAAACTCAACAATGCCAATGAAGAGGACATTGTTGTTTTTTACTTACCCTTTAAATATGTCTGTCACATGAATTAAAGGCAGGTCAGTTGGTGTGTGTACTCGTGTCAGATTGGGGGATAAAAGACTAACTTTTTTGATGATTGGTCAAAATGTTTTTTTTTTAACTATACTTACCCTTAAATATATGATTGCCACAATGGAATGATGGGTACCCGCTGGTTGGTGTATGGGACCTGTGTCAGGTTGGAATTTAAAAAAAACAAACTTTTTTGATTATTGTCAAAATGTATTTTTGACTATAGGTCCGTCTTTACGTATTGCTGCAACAGTAATGAATGTGTTCGAGTATGTTACCTGGATAAGGTTGGGGAAGTTTAAAAAACAAACTTTTGATTGATTGGTCAAAATGTGTTTGTATAATCTTTACCCTTTAAGTATGGCCTTGCAAAGTAAAGGAGTGCTAGTGTTAGGTCATTAGTGTGTGTACCTATGCCCTGTGGGGGTTTTAAAAAAACAACTTTTTTGATTATTGATTCAAAATTAGCGTTTTTTGACTTTAGTTAACCTCATTTAGGTATGGCTGCAAACAGTAATGAGAGGGTAGGCCAGTGATGTATGTCCTGTGCCCAGGGGGTGATGTAAAAAAACAAACTTTTTTGATGATTGGTCAAAAAAAATTTGACTTTAGTAACCCTTTAAGTATGGCTTCCACAGTAATGGATTAAGTAGATCATAGGAGTGTGTGTACCTGGGTCTGGTTGGGGTTAAATGCACTTTTTTTATGAGTTAAATAGCTACTTTATTTGAGATTTAATTGTTGACTTTATTTAACCCTTAAATATGGCTGTGCAACAGTAACGGAGGGGGCTAGGTCGTCATAGGTGTTTTTTTTGTTTGTATGTGTTTGTTTTTTTTATGTCCTTGCCACGTAGGGGTAACAAAAAAAGCTTTTTGGTTATTGATCAAAATTCAAATTTTTTTGACTGTAGTGCCTTTAAGATAGATGGCTGCCACTGTTAATGGATAAAGTAGATCATAGGTGTGGTATACCTGGGTCTGGTTTAGGGGATAATGTCTTTTTTGTGTTTACAACAGAAAACTATCTTTATTGAGGATTATCAAAATTATTTTATTTTAACTTTGTTACCCTTTTAATTATGGCTACCACAGTAATGGATAAGTAGAATCAGTGGTGGTGTGTACCTGGGTCTGGTTGAGGGGTTATGTCTTTTTTTGTGTGTTCCAACCATAAAACTTCTTTTAATTGAGATAAATCCCATTCGTTTTTTTGACTTAGTTTACACCTTTAAATTATGCTTCGGGAATTGAGAAGGTAGGTCAGTAGGTGGGTGTCCTGTGTCTGTGTGGGGGGGTAGGTGGTATCAACCATTGTAATTTGACCATGACACAAACTGTTTTGAAATATCCACATTTGAGATTGGGGGGGGGTTAACCATTTAGTCTACGGGAAAAAATGTCCCGTATTTCGCCGATAATGCCGTAACGCTTCCCACGGATTCCTTAGCTAGAAGATACAAACTTCTCCTATATGTCCCCCTCACTCTGTTTTTGAATTTTCCATGTCTCTAGCTCAAAACTGTGGGAGGAAAATACAGCCCAAAAAAAGTGAAGAATAAAACGGGAAGAAGAAATAGAAAGAAAGGAATTTTGGCTTTTTCAAGCCAAAGTAATTAGTTTTTTGACTTTTAGGTTACCCTTTAAGTATGGCTGCCACAGTATAGATAAGTAGATCAGTAGGTGTGTTAAACCTGGGTCTTGTTGAGGGGATGTGTCTTTTTTTTGTGTTTACAACATAAAACTATTTTTATTGAGGATAAATGTATTAGGTTTTTTTAGCTTTATTTACCCTTTAAGGTATGCTTGGCCACATCATGGAAGATTACACTTCTCCTATACTTGCCCCAATTTCATGTGCTCTAGCTAAAACTGTGGGAGAGAATACAGTCCAAAAATCGGAAGATAAACGGAAGAAGAAGAAATACGGTAAAAAAAGAGTACTTTGGCGGTCAAGTTGAAAATTAATTAAAATATAATAATATAATTATTGCCTGTTCATATTTATTTAATCTGGCTTAGAGTGTTTTTGTTGTGGTTTTTTGTTGTTGTTGTGGAAGTGTTATTCACCCACTGAGGACTATGTACCAGATTGTTTTCCCACAAACTGACTGCACCAAACAGACACAGGAACCAATGGCCTCGACTGTGCTAAAACATACTGTATTCATGCACGCCGTATCCGTTTTGGACCCTTCTCTGTCCTTAGAAAGCGAAAACCTCTGTCAATTAATCAATTTTCCTCTATTAAGAAAACGCGTGAAGCTAGAAGAATGTTTTATCAGAGTCGAGCGGTTTGTCTGTGTCCCTGTTTGGTGCCGGTTTGTTCAAAACTCCGTGTACATAGTTCTTTATTGGAATATTTTGGCCTAGCCCTGGGCTTGATGCTTTTGCACCCTGGCGATATCGGACCTGGCGGTAAGCAGTTATTGTATAATTTGTTTAAATCAGCTGAATTGTATTACTTATAGGAGCGAATGGTAATCGAGTAAGAGTGTACAGTGTGCACATTTTGTCTGTAAGTGTTCCTACAAAAGTTGAGCCTGCACTCATGTGATCTTTTGTATTTTTTTATAGTCACCCATCTACACACGTCATGGCAATGTTTTGGGAAAAATTAGTCTTTTCTAAAACGACTCTGTTTTGGCCCAAAACGTGGCCGTTGTGCAAGTGTGCGGGTAAATCACAATAAATCACTTTGTTTCACCAGGCAATAGCCAGAGGCTATAATGATTGATATAGACCATGTTCCAACACAAGGCCTGCGGGCCTTCTGGCTGTTTGTTTGTGGCCCCTGGTGGACTGTATGGATCCAAACTTACTACACGCTATCCATTGTGCGAGTCCCAAGTATGGCATACCTATCAATCTGCCCTGCTAGATACAGTGATCAGCTCTTTTTTAATTAACCAGCTGATCATTTCGCACTTTTACTATGATAGGAGAGACAGCAATCAGATTGATAGGTACGACGCTGTCATGGGACTGCACAAATGGATAGCAGCGTATAAGGCTTAGATGCATTTACGCTGTAACAACTGATGGCGTTCTAGCCCTGGCACTGGGGAAGGAAGAGAGTGTGACTAATAGGGACTTCCATTGGAGTTGGCCATTCCATTACCGTGCTAGAAGAGTACGGTGGGCGTTCCACATTAGCCGTGGATCACACATAGGCAAATAACCAGTCCTAAGCAGTGTTCTTCACACCCTTTCCCTGCGGAGACTCACCACCAAGCGCAAGCGTGATCCTAGTACAATACTGCACCGCTAAGTTCTTTATAAAAAAAATGTCGGCCACCACTTAGCAGTCTTTTTGAGTTTGGCCCCCTTATGTGTTGCGTTTGAACACCCCTGATATAGTACTTCTAAGCACTGAATTTAAAAAAAACCCAAACGATGGGATGATATTTTTTGGAAACTTAGTTACAAATATCGGCATTATGGACGCTGACTACATTTTTTTTTAGTGCTTACGGTAATAAAGACTATAGGTCTGTTTACCTAATCATTTGGTAATCATGCTTCTTGGTTGCCAAACTGGCCTTCTAATGTTAAGAAAATGTCACACCTTTTCGTAAAGGAACATTAAATTACTTGTTTATAATTACAAGCCAAAAGCCATCCTTTCTTCGTCTCTATTGTGTGCCCTTTTCTTCCTATAGCATTCAGTCCTAGAGCCTACTATTTAGCCAAGTAAAACGCATTGCAATGTCCATGCTGCTTTACCAACCACAGTGCAAAGTGGCAGTGCTGCTTTACCAAACTGCACATGCAAGGTGCATGTGCTGTTTACCAACCACAATTGCCAAGGTGCAGTGCTGCTCTACTAACCATCGTGCAAGTGCAGTGCTGCTCTACTAACCATATTGCAAGGTGGGCATTTCTGCTCTAACTAACCATATTGCAGGTGCAGTGCTGGCTTCTGACTTTCAGCCATATTTAAGGTGCGGTGCTGCTCTATACTACCAACCACATTGCAAGGTGCGGTGCTGGCTTTACCAACCATCAATTGCAAGGTGCAGTGGCTCTCTACTAACGGTCAATTGCAAGGATGCAAGGGTGCGTGCTGCGCTACTAACCAATATTTGCAAATGTGCGGTGCGGTGGCTGCTCTACGTACTAACCACATTGCAAGTGCAGTGCTTCTTTACCAACTCACATTGCAAGGTGGCAGGTGCTGCTCTACTAACCATATTTCAGGGCTGTGCTGCTCTTCTACTAACCTATATTGCCGTGAAGTTGCTGCTCTACTACTAACCATATTGCAAGTGCAGTGCTGCTCTACTAATCCCATATTGCAAGGGTGCAAGTGCTGCTCTTAACTAACCCATATTTGCAAGTGGCAGTGCTGCTCTACTAACCAGTATTTGTCAATGGTGCAGTGCGCTGCTCTACTAACCATATTGCCAAAGGTACAGTGCATGCTGCACTTTAACATATTTCAAGGTGCATTCTGCTCTACAACCATATTGCCAAGGTGCGGTGCTGCATCTACTAACCATATTTCAAGGTGCGGTGCTGCTCTACTAACCATATCGCAAGTGTGCGGTGCTGCCTACTAACCATATTGCAAGGTGCATGTGCTCTACTAACGCATATTGCAAGGTGCAGTTGACTGATCTAACTTACCATATTCGCCAGGTGCGGTGTCGCTCTACTACCTATTGCAAAATGCCGGTGTTGCTTAATACCATTATTGGCAAGGTGCGATCTGCCTACACCATATTGCAAGGTGCGGTGCTGCTCACTTAAACCATATTGCAAGGTGCCGTGCTGCTCTATCTAACCATATTGCAAGGTGCGTGCTGGCTCTACTTAACCCTATGCAAGGTGCGGTTGCTGCTGCTACTTAAATATTGGCAAGGTGGCAGTGCTGCTCTTTACTACCATATTGCAAGGTGTGCAGTGTGCTCTTACTAACCATATTGCAAGTGCGGTGGCTTACTCTACTAACCCCATATTGCAAGGTGCGGCTGCTCTACCATTGCGGGAATGCTGACTATAACCATTCAGTGCCTGTGCTCAACATGCAAGTGCATGCTGCTATACTAACCAGTATTGGCAAGGTGTGTGTGCTGCTTTACCAAACACATTGCAAGGTCCAAAGGGTTTCTGCCAACCACACTGGCAAGGTCTACTCTTTAACTGCTCTGCCACACCAATTTGAAGCCCAGAGCTGCTCTGCCAACCAACAATAATGGGACGTCAAACGCAAAATATCATCTTAGCATCCAGCTTTAGCACCCCAGGCACACACCTTAGATATACTGTAAATTCCCCTATTTTATTCATTATGTCAAGACACCTTTACCTTACAGGGACTGACGGTTTTCAATTTCCCATTCTGACAGTTTACCAACATGGACCAATATGGACTGGTAATGTAATGTCTTTTCCTTCGTAATCAGTCGAGTTAATTCAAAACAACACATTTAGTTTGATGTGTCATTAAAGTCTTTGAACAATATCCCTCTAAATGTGCCGTTCACAATTGTTCAGTGTTTTGGTAAACCACATTATTATACGTGGCCAGTAGGTGAAAACATTACGTTACCAACCTTTTAAACAGAACCGGTGTTAATATACTGCTGATTCGTGTACATTAAGTATTTTGGGTTGGGGATGACAATGGACTTTACTTTGGTTGCTAATGCCAGGTGAATAACATATAGTAATGTAACAGGGGAAACTAAACCAAATCGATATTCTATTCCGGCAGGACAGTCAGTATCACAGACCAATTCTAACTTATACAGTAACCGAAATTCGTAATATTGGTTGTCGTCCCCGAATGTCTGTTTGTTGTCACAACCTAAGTTCGTACAACGTTAGAAGTCATTTTCGTACAATACATCCACCGAACGTTCAACGACAACTTTCTCAATCCTCATTTTTCAACGAACCAGTTACACATATAACAGACAATCGGCAGACCAAATCCGCCATGCGGTCGTCAGAAAAAAGCCGCACCAGTTGACGGTTGTTGGTCTTTTAATACGATTGGTTGAAAGCTTATTTTCGCACGAATGTCGTGCGCGACTGATCGTTCGTCGCTGTATTCGTACGAAAATATCTAACGCATGTGATAGATAACTTAGACTTAAATAAAATAAGTCATTAATCAGCTAATGCGCCCTCTATGGTGTCCTGTGTCCTAACAAGCCTATATATCTGTCCAGACTGTCAGGTTCTGGGCGTTTTCCTAACTTGATCATTTGTGCTGACTAGAGCAATAGCAGATGTAGTAGCTAGTGTTGCTCGTCAATATATTAATCGCTTGTATCATCAGTTTGTTGCAGTACTAGTTTCATTCATGACTTCTCAAAAAAATAAAAAGATAAAAAAAAAAAAAAAAAAAAAACAAAAAAAAAAAAGATATAAAAAAAAAAGTAAGAAAAGAAAGGCTATGATAAAAAAAAAAAAAAAAAAGATGAAAAAAAAAATGCTTAACAATTATACGGAGCCCTCATACAGCGCTAGGATTTTGTACATTTAACATCAAGAATTATCTCTTGGGGAGGGGGTCTTAAGACTGGCAACGTCAAACCCTTCTAAAAAATGTGTTAAACTATAATAATTACCCCCTGTCCCCCACCCCAACCGCTATATTTTATATTAGAAAGCTAGCCAACACAACCTGACATTCAATTACTGTTACCTTCTACCTCTCTTCCTTCACGCCGCACTGCCAGGCCCTCTGCTTGCGAGAAAAAATGCAAGCAGAGGGGGCGGGACCGGCAGTTCGGCGTCTGTGGATTGGCTGAGCGGTCAGCCAATCAGGACGCGTCTGCCGTGAGTTCAGTGCAGGGAGGAAAGAGGGAAGTAAGTCATGTTTGGGGGCAACTTCTTAATATAAAAATAATAGTCGGTTGGGGCTGGCGGGACAGGGGGAATATATATAAAAGAGTTTTTACGCTAGGGGAGGGCAATCTAATCGGGAGGGTGAGAAGGGGTGCAGCTAAGCATGTAGCCAAACTTCCTTCCCGGAGGCGGACAGGAGGCAGAAGTCGTACACTGGACGCGCATATCCTCTGGTGGGCAGTTTTTGATGACTAATTGGGGGGGGGAACTACACGGCAGAGACATATATGGAGGCTGGGAATTGTGAGGAAGGATTAATAATATTACCAATTCTAGTCATGATGGGGCCATTGTGGGGGGATATAGTTTTGGGGGTGGACTGCCCCTTAAATATGGTTATTACGGGCCATTAATAATAGCTTTTAGTTACGAAGAATTACATTTCCATTGTGAAATCTATACAACCTATCAGTTTTTGATCACGCCCAAAGGATTTAAATATCCATCGAATAAAGAACTATTGGAAAATTCCCCACTTCTGCACGGCATAGTGATACTCTAAAGTTTCGCTTCAAAAAACAGGAGATGGTTTACTGGTAAAGGCGAGGTCGCACATTCACGTTTATTTGGATGACCAATCGACGTATCACCGGTTGGTCTATCGAAATACAGATAAAATTGTCACTCATAATTCGATTGGATATTCTTCTAATTGTCTGAAACCGATGTCCTTAGAGGTCTAGATCTGTATGGGAATTCTGCTGTCCATTTAAAGGGCAACTAGAGCCTCAAAACAATACAGAATCAGAAGGCAGTTGGTCATAATTTCTACCCTCGGTTTATACTCGTCAATCACTTTTACTCCTTTTCAGAGGTAAAAGTGGGTGCCTCGGTTTATACTGGGGTCGGTTTATACTCTATAGTATATACGGTAAGTAGATCAGTAGGTGTGTGTACCTGGGTCTGGTTTAGGGGGTATGTCGTTTTTGTGTTTACAACCATAAAACTATCTTTTATTGAGGAAAAATCTAAATTAGTTTTTTTGACTTTAGTTACCCTTTAAATATGGCTTCCATGGGAATGGAAAGGTAGGTCAGTAGGTGGGTGTACCTGTGTCTGTGTGGGGAGTTGGAGGTATCACCATTTGTATTTATGACCATGAAACAAACTGTTTTGAAATATCCACATTTGAGGATTGTTATCATTATAGTCTATGGGGAATTCGCCGATAACGCCGTAACGCGTCCGTGAATTCCTTAGCTAGAAGATAGCACACTTCTCCTATATGTCCAGTAATAATTAAAGGTACCTTAATTGTTTTAATTGCAAACCTGAAATACCAGGTTTTAAACTTACTGGAAAAACAAAGAAAAACATTTTTTAATACAAAATACCGTAATTCTATTCAATGGACATGAGGAAAAGTATGGATTCTAATCGGTCCAACTACTGAAGCTCAATAAAATCCTACTAACCTTTTTTTAACTAAAACGTGGTTAAAATTTAGTGTGTTCGTAGCCTAGGATTAAGATAAGACCAGATGAGGCAACAACAAAACTACTTACCTGACATGAATAGTAATCTGCAGCACACTGTATGAAAATGTATATAGCTATTCTGTCCTTTTACTATGCTCCCAGTGTCTCCTTATTGCCAATCAAAAGGAACTGTAGGCTCGGGGGAACTAGGCGCTACTCGGTTATAGATTCTCTTTTAAACCAGCATTTAACTGTGTATCTGTTTTCACCTGCTGGATTGTTTGAACTATTGTGCAAAAAAGCAGTTTATGCAATTGAACATTACCATATTATTATTGGTTATGATGTTAGCAGTGAGGTCAGTGTGAATATTGCTTTAAGTGGCCTTAAGGTGTGCTTTTCTTCAGGAAATAAAGCTAAGTGTGTAATAAGGAGATTCTTATATTCTTAGTCAGTTGTAAAGAAGCTGGTTAGTGACACATGATGTAATTGCAGACTAAGCTTGTGATTCTAAGCAGAATAAAGACTGTCACTGACCATGATCTCATTTATAATGAGCTGTATCTTTGATAGAACGAATTGTTCCAAGCTCCATAAATTTCAAAGTTTTTCAAATCTTGAAAAAAATTTAATATAGCTGTCAGCCGATATAATGAGCTTCCAGTAATAGCAGAAAAGTCCTCTCCTAAGAGTTTCAGAACTGCAAGATAGCTTATTATAATAGCTGAAAATAAATATTTTCTTTGCTGAATGTGCTATGTACTTTAAAGTGTTTTAAACAAACATTCTGGCATAATGTATCAATAATGAATGTGATACGGAATCTGAGTAAGCAGAGGAGGTTAATTCTGTCACTATTACTGGGGTTAAGTGTGATCGCTGTGAACACTGAGGATCTAAAACAATTTAGGTTGAAGACATTTATTCTAATTAATGGGTTTATTTATAAAATTGATAATCCGGGGCATGATCAGAGGCAGATTATCCACAAGGCAAGTGCCTAGTGGCCCGGATGCCAGAGGGGCCCAGCACAATCCAGTTAGTTCACTAAATCCTGCTCTGTTGGCCCGCTCTCGCTCTAAAAAACTAAAAAAAATATTTTATTCTCTTCCTGGCTAGCATTTACATTAATTGCGGCCGGGGCCCGTCATGGGCATCCAATCAAGAGCCAGACAGTGTTGGCAACAGGAAAAGCATAGCACGCACCGCTGTGCACATCTCCTGTCGAGGCCAACAGTCTTCAGTGCTGCTTCTGAGCGTGTGATGTCTTCCTGGTGGAGCATGTGCTGGTCTTCCTGGTGGAGCAAATAACGGCACCTCGTCTTCCCTAATCCTATAGCTATTTTGCTAGTCAGGTTAGTAGCAAAGCATTACTACATAATGGGAGGGGGGTGGTTTGAGGGTTGTTTGTTGTGCCATGGGGTGTTGGGGGGATTTGTGTGCTAGTGGGTGTGCAAGGGGGGTGGGATTAGTGTGATTATTGTGTTGGTGGTGTGCCAAGGGGGGTGGGTGATTTGTGTGCTGGTGATCCAAGTTGGTGGTGGGTATTTGTGTGCAGGGGGGGGGGGGTTGACGGTGGTGTGCCAAGGGGTGGGGGTATTTTTCTGCTTTTCTCTTTATTTTGCCCTTGTTTTGCTAAATCTGGTTTTGGTATATATAGATATAGACAAGCTGTATAGATAGTCTGGTATTAGTGCATTTTCTTTTAAATCCCTTATCCAAAGAGTAGAGGTAGAACTATACCTACAATTTTTTACTAAAAATGTTAAAGCTTTCCTTCCTAGAACATCCTTGCATGGTATGATAGTTCTAGTGAGTAGTTTGCATTTACATAAATGTAATGGCCCATCCACTAACAAATCCCAGTTATACGATCGATCGTACAATAAAAATGTTTCCATTGGGCCAATAATAAAATATAAATAAAATCATATGCCGACCACATGATCGCCCATGCACAAACCAGCGATCGTACGATATCTAGATTGTACAACCAGGATTTGTACATGTATGGGCCCCATAAGAAGTTTATTCTGTAACTAAAGAAGGCTTCCATGTTACCAGTAAATTTCCCTGTCTATCTAGTCTTCGAACAGACTTGTGTGCATGCGCCCATGACCCCACTGTTCACAGAAGTGTACCTTCTTAAAGAAAAATGTTGGAGGGTAGGAAGAGTGTGTTTTTGTTTATACTGTATGTAAAGAAACAACATGCTGCAGAGCTGTAGGGGGAGGATAATGAAGTGAACCTGATCTTAGCACAGCTTTGTGCAATGTATTTATTAGTAGTGTACTTATTTAAAGGGTCAGTGTTGCCTGATCAGTGAAACTTTTACGGATCCCTTTTAAAAAGTATGGCTAAGTTAAGCCTCGTATAATAACACGTTACAGAGCATGACACCCTATTGGTGAATGGCCATTTAGCACGAAAATTGCACATGTGAAGCTATTTGGTTAAGTATTGTTATTGCACCATATCATTCGTGTGTGTGTGAGGCCTTAGAATTAATGCTGTTTAATTGCAATCACTTTGCAATCACAAACTCTCCAACATTACACACTACTTCGCATTAATCTGTAACCCAAATGCGTGTTAAAAAGTGCACGCTAGTTTTAGCTAATTGGTATGGCCACACTTGGTGCTCCAATTGTGCAGATCGCTGCACTAGTGGATGGTAATGTGTGCGGTGCCATCTGCTGTAGTGTGGCCTCACCCTTAATCGGTACACTTAAACAGGCTTATTTACCAAGGAGCACTGCATTATTTTTTTTTAGTGATGTCACTATGACAGCATAACATCATCATTTTGCACAGATTTGAATTCTGACCCCAAAAAAGCAATGCATTTGGTGCAACTTCTTATTCTATATCTTTTAATAATGTTCAAATGTGTCTGGGTGCAGTTTTTAGTGATGTCACCATGACATAATTTTGTACAGATTTGGATTTTGAATTAAAAAAAAACATTGCACTTAAGAAAAATGTCCAAATCCAATACAGGTAGCTGCCTTTCGGTGTAGTCCTCAGATGTTCTGCCCCAGAACATATGACATGATAAGTATAATATAAGGTTGAGGTACCCTAAATTCAAATTGAAACTTTCTCAAGTGTGAGAAAACAACTACCGGTATGTCCGAAACATGTTGTGTGTTTAATAAATACTACAGCAATTTCAATTTGAGTGCTTTAGGGTACCTCAACCTTATATTATACATTGCACTTAGTGTGTCTTCTCATTCTATATTCTATACATTGTACTTGGTAGGATGACACTATAACATCAGTATTTTGCACAGAATTGAATTTTGACCCTAAAAGGCATTGCAATATATACGAAGAACGGGCATCAAGCCAGGGAGGTAAATAAAACTTTACTTTTATTCACACTAATTAAAAGCATTTGTGGATCATTCCATCCGACCATCCAGTAGGTATAATTAAAGGAGGATAAGAGGATAGAGAGACCGGGGGGTGGGGAGGGGGTGGGGTAACGGCAGGTCCCAGCCTGCTGTTTCTTGTTCTACATCCGTTTCTTATTCTACATCTTTTAAAAGAATCGTTCACTCGAAAATTTAACAATTCCTTTAATGTATTAATTGAAGCCCAGGAGGTTAAGGAGCTATGCCTTGCTTCCCGTTCTTCAATCAATTAAGCAGGAGCAAGGGATGAAGGTAAGTATATTTATCTTTCGTGCCATTCACCGCTGCAGAGATTATAGAATATGTATGCAACACTCCCCTTTAATAAGGTCATGTTTTTGTTACCCCACCCCCAGCAGTTCTGCCCCATTTTTTTTGTAAGAGCGTATTATTTTGGAGAGGATGTTTATGTCATACCATCCAACATTCCCCTCTAAATAAGTACTATGTTGAAATACAGCATTTTTCTTCCACTTCCTACTACCTAACATTCACCTTCAAATAGGTACAATACTGAGAAATGCATTGCACAAAGCTGTGCTAAGATCAGGGTCACTATATAATCCTCCACTTGCACCTCTGCACCATGTGGTTTCTATTAGTGTACATATTAAAAGGGAATGTTGTAGGGTATGCCACTTGCACCTCTGCACCATGTGGTTTCTATCCCTTTAAGCATGTCTGCCACAGAAATGGAAGAGTAGGTCAGTAGGTGTATGTACCTGTCTCAGGCTGGGGGTTAAAAAAAACAAACTTTTTTGATGATTGGTCAAAATTAGTTTTTTTGACTTTAGTTACCCTTTAAGTATGGCTGCCAACAGTAATGGAGGGTGGCCAGTAGATGTATGTTACCTGTGCCACGTGGGGGTTAAAAAAAACAACATTTTGTGGATGGTCAAAAAAACAATTTGACTTTGTTACCCTTTAAGTATGGCTTCCACAGTAATGGATAAGTAGATCAGTAGGTGTGGGTACTTGTGTCTGGTGTGGGGTTAAAAAAACAAACTTTTTTTATGAGTTTAGACTTTTTTTGAATTTGACTTTAGTTACCCTTTAGGTATGGCTGCAACAGTAATGGAGGGGTAGGTCAGTAGGTGTATGTACCTGTGCCACGTAGGGGGTTAAAAAAAACAATCTTTTTTTGTTATTGATCAAAATTAATTTTTGACTTTAGTTACCTTTTAAGTATGGCTGCCACTGTAATGGATAAGAGATCAGTAGGTGTGTATACTGGTCTGGTTGAGGGGGTACCGATATACTCGAGTATAGCCGAGGTTTTCAGGTCTTAAATGACCTGAAAAAGGAACCTCGGCTTATACTGGTGTCAAGCTGGGACTTACCTTAATTCGGACGCCAGCCGCGAGTCAGGTAAGAAAACGCAGTTCCCAGTAGTACTTTGCGCCGTCGGCGCGATGACGTCATACGCACCCGAAAAGACTAATGGGAAAACTGCGGCTTACCATTCTGACTTGCGTGCGTCTGTAAGGCTCTGCGAAGGCGTCCGGAAGGCTCTGGGAAGATGTCGGAAGGCTCTGACACACCAACTGTGAAGTACATTCCCATGGCTACCAGTAACCCCAGACCAGTAATCCCCATGCTACCATATCCCAATGCTACCGTAACCAGGCTACCATTCCATGGCTACCAGTTATCCCCATGGCTATACCAGTTAGTCCCCCATGGCTACCATCATCCCATGGTTTCACCGTATCCCAGGTACCAGTAATCCCAAGGCTACCAGTAATCCCCATGGCTACCATTTATCCCCATGGCTACCAGTAATCCCATGGCTACCAGTAATCCCATGGCTACCCGTTATCCCATGGCTACCAGTAATCCCATGGCTACCAGTATGCAATAAAAATGCACATGGCTACAGAAGGCAGTATGGCTCAATTTCAACCTCGGCTTATCCTCGAGTCAATGTGGTTTTCCTAATTTTTGAGGTAAAAATAGGTACCTCGGCTTATACTCGGGTCGGCTTATACTCGATATATACGGTATGTCTTTTTGTGTTTACAACCATAAAACTATCTTTATTGAGGATATATCAAAATTTTTTTTGACTTTAGTTACCCTTTATTATGGCTACCACAGTAATGGATAAGTAGATTAGTAGGTGTGTTTACCTGGGTTGGTTGAGAGGTTATGTCTTTTTTTGTGTTTACAAACATAAAAACTATCTTTTATTGAGGATAAATCTAAATTAGTTTTTTGACTTTAGTTACCCTTTAAATATGGTCCATGGGAATGGAAAGGTAGGTCAGTAGGGGGTGGACTGTGTCTGGTGTGGGGGGTAGGTGGTATCAACATTGTTTTATGACCATGAAAACAAACTGTTTTGAAATATCCACATTTGAGGATTGTTACCATTATAGTCTATGGGAAAAAATGTCTGTAAATTCGCCGATAATGCCGTAACGCTTCGCGGATTCCTTAGCTAGAAGATAGCACATTCTCATATATGTCTCTAGCTCAAAAAACTGTGGGAGGAAATACGTCCAAAAAAGTGGAAGAATAAAACGGAAGAAGAAATAGAAAGAACAGGAATTGGCTTTTCAAGCCAAATAAATTAGTTTTTGACTTTAGTTACCCTTTAAGTATGGCTGCCACAGGGAATAGATAGTAGATCAGCAGGTGTGTGTACCTGGGTCTTGTTGAGGGGTGGGTCTTTTTTGTGTTACAACCATAAAAATATTTTTATTGAGGATAATGTAAATAAGGTTTTTTTACTTATTCCCTTTAAGTATGGCTGCCACAGTCATGGAAGATTACACTTCTCCATATGCCCCGCACGTCTGCACCGGATTTATGTCTCGCTCAAAAACTGTGGGAGGAGATACAGTCCAAAAATCGACGAATTAAAAACGAAGAAGAAATACTGTAGAAAGAAGAGGAATTGGCTTGTCAAGCCAAATTAATTAAAATAATATAATAATTATGCCTGTTCATACTTTTATTTATCTGGCTTAGAGTTTTTTGTTGTTGTTGTGGAAGTGTTTATTCACCCAATGAGGACTATGTACACGGAAGTTTTCCCACAAACTGGCACCAAACAGGACAAAGGAACCAAATTGCTTGGCTGTTGCTAAAACATATCTTTATTCATGCACGCCTTATGCGTTTTGGACCCTTCTCTGTCCTTAGGCCCAAATTAATCAATGTTCCTATGATTAAGAAACGCGTGAGGCATGCATGAGTAGAGATATGTTTTAGCAGCAGTCGAGCGGTTTGGTTCCTGTGTCCTGTTTGGTGCCGGTTTGTGCCAAAACTCCAGTGTTCATAGTCTTTATTGGAATATTTTGCCTAGCCATGGGCTTGGGGCTTGGGGCTTACATACTGTAAGAGTGTACAGTGTGCACATTTTCTGTAAGTGTTCTACAAAGTTGAGCCTGCACTCATTTATCTTTTGTATTTGTTTATTCACCCATCTATACACAGTTATGGCAATGTTTTGAGGACAATTTTGTCTTTTCTAACGACTCTGTTTTGCCCATAACTATGTGCAAGTGTGTGCAGGTACCGTAAATACACAATAAATCACTTTGTTTCAGCAATATCCAGAGGGCTTTAATGATTGATATAGGACACATGTGTCAAACACAAGTCCTGCGGGCCTTCTGGCTGTTGTTTGTGGCCCCTGGTGACTGTACGGCATCCAAGACTTACCGGTACTACACTGCTATCCATTTGTGCAGTCCCAAGTAATGCATACCTATTGATCTGCCTGCTAGATACAGTGATCAGCACTTTTTAAACAGCTGATCATTCGCACCTTTACTAAGATAGGCGAGACCAGCAGGCAGATCGATAGCTACAACGCTGCATGGGACTGCACAAATGGATAGCAGCGTAGTAAGGCTTAGATGCATTTACGCTGTAACAACTGATGGCGTGTCTAGCCTGGCACTGGGGAAGGGAGAGAGGTGTGACATAGAGCCTTCCATTGGAGTTGGCCATTCCATTACCGTGCTAGAAGAGTAAGGTGGGCGTTCCACATTAGCACGTGATCACACCATAGGCAGAACCCAGTCCTAAGCAGTGTGCTTCACACCCTTTCCCTGCGGAGACTCACCACCAAGCGCAAGCGTGACAGAGTACCAATCCTGCACCTGCTAAGTATCTTTAAAAAAAATGCGGCCCACCACTTAGCCAGTCTTTTTGATTTTGGCCCCTTATGTGATTGAGTTTGACACCCCTGATATAGGACTTCTAAGCACTGAATTAAAAAACTCCAAACAGTGAGTGATATTTTTGGAAACTTTAGTTACAATATCGTGCACAATTAGACGCTGACTACGTTTTTAGTGCTTTTAGACTATAGGTCTGGTTACCTAATCATTTAGAATGTCTTCTTGGGTTGCCAAACTGGCGTCTAATGTTAAGGAAATGTCCACCCTTTTCTTAAAGGAACATTAAAAATTACTTTGTTTACTAATTACAGCCAAAGCCATGCCTTCTTTCGTCTCTATTGTGTGCCTTTTCCTTCCTATGCATTCAGCCTAGAGCTACTATTTAGCCATAGTAAACGCATTGCAAGGTCCAGTGCTGCTTTACCAACCACATTGCAAGGTGCAGTGCTGCTTTACCAACCACATTGCAAGGTGCAGTGCTGCTCTACTAACCATATTGCAAGGTGCAGTGCTGCTCTACTAACCATATTGCAAGGTGCAGTGCTGCTCTACTAACCATATTGCAAGGTGCAGTGCTGCTCTACTAACCATATTGCAAGGTGCAGTGCTGCTCTACTAACCATATTGCAAGGTGCAGTGCTGCTCTACTAACCATATTGCAAGGTGCCGGTGCTGCTCTACTAACCATATTGCAAGGTGCGGTCTGCTTCTACTAACCCATATTGCAAGGTGCGTGCTGACCTACATACCATATTGCAAGGTGCGATGACTGCACCTACTACCATATTGCAAGGTTGCCGTTGTGCTCCTACTTACCATATTAGCAATGTGCGTGTGCTCTCCTACCATATTGCAAGGTGCGGTGTGCTTATTACCATATTGGCAAGGTCGATCTGCTCTACGTAACCAATTGCAAGGTGCGGTGCTGCTCGTACTTACCCATATTGCAGGTGGCGGTGCTGCTCTACTAACCATATTGCAAGTGTGCGGTGCTGCTCTACTTACCATATGCAAGGTGCGGTTGCTGCGCTACTACTTACCATTTGCAAGGTGCAGTGCTGCTCTACTTAACCATATTGCAAGGTGCAGTGCTGCTCTACTAACCATATTGCAAGGTGCGGTGCTGCTCTACTAACCATATTGCAAGGTGCAGCTGCTCTACTAACCATATTGCAAGGTGCGATGCTGCTCTACTAACCATATTGCAAGGTGCAGTGCTGCTCTACTTACCTATATGCAAGGTGTAGTGCTGGCTTACTAACCATATTGCAAGGTGCGTGCTGCTTCCAAACACATTGCAAGGTCCAAAGGTTTTCTGCCAACCCACTGCAAGTCCTAACTGCTCTGCCCACCAATTGCAAGCCCCCAGAGCTGCTCTGCCACCACATAAGGGACGCAACTGCAAAATATCATCTCTAGCATCCAGCTTTAGCAACCCAGCACAACCTCTTATAGATTCACTTAAATCCCCTATTTTATTATTATGTCAAGACACCTTTACCTTACAGGGATCGAAGGTTTCATTTCCCATTCTGACAGTTTCACCAACATGGACCTAATATGACTGGTAATGTAATGTCATTTTCTTCGTAATCAGCGAGTTAATTCAAAACAACACATTAGTTTGATGTGCATTAAATGTTCTTTGAACATTCTCCCTCTAAATGTGCCGTTCACCTTGTTCATGTGTGGTAAACACTATTATACGTGGCCATAGGAAAAATTACGTTACACCTTTAAACACGACGAGTGTTAATATATCTGCTGATTCTGTACATTAAAGTATTTTTGGGTTGGGGTATGTACAATGGACTTACTTTGTTGCTATGACAGGTGAACTAATTGATGTAAAGGGGAAACAAACCAAAATCGATACATTCTATTTCTCCGGCAGACAGTCGTAATCACAGCCAATTCAACTATCCTACAGTAACGAAATTCCGTACATGATGGTTGTCGTCCCCGAATGTCTGTTGTGTGTCACAACCTAAAGGTTCGTACAACTTAATCATTTTCGTACACTACATTCCAAACTCGAACGTTCAACGATCAACTTTCATCAATCCTCATTTTTCAAACGACCAGTACACATATAACCGACAATCGGCAGATCAAATCCGTCCATGCCGGTCCGTCGAAAAAGCCGACACCAGTTGACGGTTTTGTTGGTCTTTTACGATTGGTGGAAAGCTTATTTTCGCACGAATGTCGTGCGACTGATCGTCTCGCGGCTGTATCGTCGAAAATTATCTAACGATGTGTAATAACTTAGAACTTAAAATAAATAAGCTAATACCAGACTATGCTGCCCTCTATGTGTCCTGTGTCCTGAAACAACCTATATATCTGTCCAAAGACTGTCAGGTTCTGGGCGTTTTCCTAACTTGCTTCATTTTGCTGACTAAGGCAATAAGCAGAGAGTAGCTAGTGTTGCTCCGTACATATATTATCGCTTGTATCATCAGTTTGTTGCAGACTAGTTTCATTCCTTTTAACTGTTCCTCTACAATACGGACCCTCACTACAGGAAGGTATTTTGAGCCATTTAACACTGCAGAATATCTCTTTGGGGCGGGGGTCTTAAAAGACTGGCATGTCAACCCTCTAAAAAATGTTTTAATATAATATTCCCCCTGTTCCCCCAGCCCCCAACCGCTATATTTTTATTATTAGAAAGTGCCACAAACTTTAGCTTACCTTCCCTCTTTCCTACGCCGCACTGGCCAGGCCCTCTGCTTGCGAGAAAAATGCAGCAGAGGGCGGGACGGCAAGTCGCGTCTGTGATTGGCTGAAGCGGCAAGCCAATCACGACGCGGCGTGCCGGGAGTTCAGTGCGAGGAGGAAAGAGGAAGGTAAGGTAACTGTTTTGGGGCACTCTCTTAATATAAAAATATAGCGTTGGGCTGGGCGGGACACGGGGGAATATTATATAAAAATGTTTTTACGCTAGGGGAGAGGAATCTAATCGGAGGGGGGAAGGGGTGCAGTAAGCAGATGCCAAACTTCTCCCGAGGCGGGACGGAGGCGAGTCGTACATGGACTCTGCTATCCTCCTGGTGGGCAGTTTTTGGAACTTTGGGCGGGGGGACTACAGGAGAACATATGGAGCTGGATTGAGGAAGATTTATATTACACTACATTATGGGGCCATTAGTGGGGGGATGTATAGTTTTGGGGTGGACATGCCCCTTAAATATGGTTTATTAGGGCAATTAATAATAGCTTTAGTTACTAATGAATACATTTCCATTGTGATCTTACAAACCGTATCAGTTTTTTGATCACCCCAAAGGATTTTAAAATCCATCGGAAGAAACTTTGGAAAATCCCCACTTTGCACCAGTGATCCTCTAACAATTTCCCTATAAAAAATACGGATGATTGGTTTTCTGGTAAGCGGGTCGACCATCCCGTTATTTGGATAGACCAATCGGTATCACCGGTCGGTTATTCGAACAATTACAGAAAAATTGTCCCCATAATTCGTTGGATTCTTCTAATTGTCTGATACCGATGCTGCTTAGAGGTCTAGATGTTACAATTACTCCTGCATTATACTGTCAGATTGAGAAAGCCGTTATACAGTAGTCATAAAAGTCCTGTTTTCGTTATGTTACTTTCTATGTTATGATGTAATGCTGTTACTTTCTTATGTTATGAGTGTAATGCTGTACTTTTCGTATGTTATGATGTAATGCTGTTACTTTCTATGTTATGAAAACAAAAAATGTAATGGTGGCCATGCAACTTCCTCAACATTACCGTTGAATCTTTAAATTGTGTATAGAATTGTCATTTTCATTCACATTACACGTAATATTGATCTTAAATGGCATGTCCACCACCCAAAACTAATCTTAACCCACTACTGCCCCACTTTAGTTTTAAAAAAATCCTTACTACAGTTTTTGCCCGCTATTGGCTTTTCTAGGAAAGTGAAGTGGTCCAAGCTGTCAGTGAGGAATCCGGTTCCTTGCTGATTCTTGTCCTTAACATGGGCGTGATATGTGGCAGTCCCGTCCCCCCCTCCCACCATCCGATCATCCTCAGCCACTGTTGACTTGGTGAAATCTTTGGGGTAAGTTAGGGTACCCTGCCCACCCCCAGCGCCGCAATATTTTCTTTTAAAAAATCCCAAGATCTGTACTTTACAGAGCCTCTCTCCTGCGGCGTTTTCCAGTGACGTCTCCCGCGTCTGTGATCCAATGGCAGACGTGGCTGACGGTCCCAGCCGCCTGCTTGCAAGCAGGCAGCCGGATCAGATCACTGACCATAGAAAGGCTGAGTAGTGAAACGGTTATTGTTTTAAAGAAATATTTGGGCGTTGGGGTTGGGGGTGAGTACCCCACGTTTCGTTTTGGGGGTGGATTTTTTAACAAGAATATTGCAGAGAGCAGATTAAAGGCAACTGGCACATGTTGTTACCTCCCCCAACCCAAATGATACTCCAGCACATATTGATGTTTTATATTAAACCAGATAGTTCATTTTATTCTTCTCCCGCAGAACACCTATATATAAGTCAAGATTCTTCTTTCTGCAAGTTTGCATTTATGTAAAAAAGATTTTGTACTAAGATGTTGTTTACCAATCAACTCACAGCAGCCTATGTATCCTTCAAGAGCCATAGGAGCAGGGGTCCTTAATTACCACAAACTTCTTACCCTAGTATCACAGAGTATTTTCTATACACATGTCTCCACACCAAGATGGAAAGTCCTGATAAGGCTTGTTAATACAGCCAAAGAGCAGTGGAATCTGGGTATTGTAGGTATTGTTGGGAATTGTAGTTTTGAACCAGATGTAGCAGCCTTTTAAATTAAAGTTTTAATGGACAATTAAAATTGTGACATAGAGTGTGTGGACAATAAAATGCCTTTCCGTCATTCCCCGACTGAATCGTAGTGCCGATTGTTCCCTGGCATGTCCACCATGGTAGTAAAAGCTAACCCATTTATATAGTCAGTGGATAAAGGCAGTGGTTTTTGTTTAGGGATAGATGAAAAAGTGGAAAACCACAGACAATGACATAATAAGCTTCTGGCTATGAATTCCAATAGCCAGCCTGCCAGCCAAGCCAGTCTAAGCCAGAGAGTCCAACCAGTCAACAAGCCAGCTTTCCCTTTCACTCCCTCTAATGGTTCCATGCTAATTTTCCATGAAATGTCACCCATTTTTCTGTTATCTCCTTCATGTATAAATGAAAATTTCTTCTCATTTCCAAGTTTAACAGTAAAACACCTTTAGTCCGTGCTGGCGATTAGGACAGGGTCACAATCCTGCAGTGCAGTGGATTGGGAGCGAGGAAGAATACTTGTCGCTTGTCTAGGATCTGTCCTCCGAACACTTGCGCATGACAATTGCCAGCCGGTACAGTGTGATTTGCAGCTACATTGTTCCAGACATAACGATTGGTTTATTCCGTCCAGCAACAAATCAAATGCATCTGATGTCCGGCATCGGCCATTCAAGACGACTCTCCCTCCTCGTGTGATTTTATCCTGGGAAAATGAAAACATTATACCCCTCGGTATTGCAGAATAAACTGGGCAGCCACACAATCTTGTAACGTTGTCGTATAAAATAAGATTTAGAATAAATAACACAGGAAGACTGGTTAAATAATAGAAGGATTTCTTACGTCCTGTAAATTATTACGGTTGGCGTGACTAACTCGGCTGTCTATGTAAAATTTTGTTTTATCATTGTGTTCTTATCCAGCCAGACTATAAACGGCCTATTAATGTACAGATCTATTACTGGTTCAATATAGAGGATCCTGCTCATCTCGCAACTGGTAATACTGTCACACTGCCTATATAATGTACAGATCTAGTACTTGGTTCATATATGAGGATACCTGGGTATTCGCACTGTAATACTGTAAAACTGCCATATATAATATTACGACCTATTAACTGGTTCTATATAGAGGATCCTGGTCATTCGCCACTGGTAATACTGTAAAACTGCCTATATAATGTACAGATCTATTACTGGTTCATATATAGAGTGTCCTGGTCATTCGCACTGGTATCTGGTTAAAACTGCCTTATAATGTACAGATCTATTACTGGTTCATATATAGAGGAGCCTGCTCATGTCGCACTGGTATACTGTAAAAAACCTCCTCTATAATGTACAGAAATCTCTTTACCTTGGGTTCATATATATAGATCCTGGTCATTCGCACTGGTAATACTGTAAACTGCCTATATAATGTACAGATCTATTACTGGTTCATATATAGAGGATCCTGGTCATTCACACTGGTAATACTGTAAAACTGCCTATATAATGTACAGATCTATTACTGGTTCATATATAGAGAGTATCCTGGTCCTTCGCACTGGTAATACTGTAAAACTGCCTATATAATGTACAGATCTATTACTGGTTCATATATAGAGGATCCTGGTCATTCGCACTGGTAATACTGTAACCTGCTATATAATGTACAGACTTATTACTGGTTACGTGGTTCATATATATAAGGATCCTGGTGAGTTCGCACTGGTAATACTGTAAAACGCCATATATGTCCAGATCTTTACTGTTCATATATAGAGGATCCGGTGATTCGCACTGGTAATACTGTAAGAACTGGCCTAATATAATTATCAGATCTATTACTGGTTCAATAAAGAGGGCCTGGTCATTCGCCCTGGTAATATGTAAACTGCCTCTATAATGTCCAGATCTATTACTGGTTCATATATAGAGGATCCTGCTCATTCGCACTGGTAATACTGAAAACTGCCTAATAATGTCAATCTATTAAAAAAATTATAAAAAAAAAATATACATTAAAAAAAAACAATTACAAACAAAATAACTCATATTGCAAGGTGCGGTGCTGCTCTACTAACCATATTGCAAGGTGCGGTGCTGCTCTACTAACCATATTGCAAGGTGCGGTGCTGCTCTACTAACCATATTGCAAGGTGCGGTGCTGCTCTACTAACCATATTGCAAGGTGCGGTGCTGCTCTACTAACCATATTGCAAGGTGCGGTGCTGCTCTACTAACCATATTGCAAGGTGCGGTGCTACTCTACTAACCATATTGCAAGGTGCGGTGCTGCTCTACTAACCATATTGCAAGGTGCGGTGCTGCTCTACTAATTTAGTGAATCTTAAGAGGTTGTGCTGGCTTGCTAAGCGTGGATGCGAAGGAGATATTTTTGCAGTTGCGTCCCCTTTATTTGGTTGCAGATGCAGCTCTGGGCTTGCAATGTGGTGCAGAGCAGTTTTACGGACCTTGCATGTGTGGTTGGCAGAAAACCTTTGACCTGCAATGTGTTTGGAAATTTGCACACCAGCACCTTGCAATATGGTTAGTAGCAGCACTGCACCTTGCAATAGGGTAGAGCAGCACGGCACCTTGCAATATTGGTTAGTAAGAGCACATCGCACCTTGCATATGGTTAGTAGCAGCCGCCTGCCACCTTGCAATATGGTTAGTAGACAGCGACTCCGCACCTTGAATAGGTTAGTTAGAGCGCAATTGTCCCTTGCCATATGTTAAGGTAGAGCAGCACTGCCCCTTGCAATCATGGTAAAGTATAGCACACGCACCGTTGCAATGGGTCCGTAGAGCACCCCACCCACTTGCATCATTGTTATAGGTGCTGCTTTACCAAACACATTGCAAGGTCCAAAGGTTTTCTGCCAACCACACTGCAAGGTCCTTAACTGCTCTGCCCACCACATTGCAAGCCCCAGAGCTGCTCTGCCAACCACACTAAGGGACGCAACTGCAAAATATCATCTCTAGCATCCAGCTTTAGCAACCCAGCACAACCTCTTATAGATTCACTTAAATCCCCTATTTTATTATTATGTCAAGACACCTTTACCTTACAGGGACTGAAGGTTTCATTTCCCATTCTGACAGTTTCACCAACATGGACCTAATATGACTGGTAATGTAATGTCATTTTCTTCGTAATCAGCGAGTTAATTCAAAACAACACATTAGTTTGATGTGCATTAAAGGTTCTTTGAACACTTCCCTCTAAATGTGCGTTCACAATTGTTCATTGTTGGTAACACATTATTATTACGTGGCCAGTAGGGAAAACATACGTATACAACCTTCTAAACAGAACAGGTGTTAATATATCTGCTGTATTCTTGTACATTAAAGTATTTTTGGGTTGGGGATAGACAATGACTTACTCTTGGTTGCTATGCCAGGTGAACTAATTTATGTAAAGGGGAACTAAACCAAAATCGATAATTCTATTTCCGGCAGGACAGTCAGTATCACAGACAATTCTAACTTACTACAGTAACTGAAATTCCGTAAATATTGGTTGTCGTCCCCCGAAATGTCTGTTTGTGTGTACACAACCTAAAGGTTCGTACACACGTTAGATCATTTTCGTACAATACATCCAGCGAACGTTCAACGACAACTTCATCAATCCTCATTTTTCAAACGACCATGTACACATATAACGACAATCGGCAGATCAAATCCGCCATGCCGGTCGTCAGAAAAAGCCGACACCAGTTGACGGTTGTTGGTCTTTTACGATTGTTGAAGCTATATTTTCGCACGAATGTCGTGCGACTGCTCGTTCGTCGGCTGTATCGTACGAAAATTATCTAACGTGTGTACGAACCTTAAGACTTAAATAAAAATAAGTCATTAATCCAGACTATGCTGCCCTCCTATTGTGTCTGTGTCCTGAACAAGCCTAATATATCTGTCCAGACTGTCAGGTTCTGGGCGTTTTCCTAACTTGATTCATTTTTGCTGACTAGAGCAATAAGCAGATGAGTAGCTAGTGTGCTCCGTACAATATATTCATCGCTTGTATCATCAGTTTTTGCAGACTAGTTTCATTTCCTTTTAACTGTTCCTCTAACAAATACGGCCCTCATACAGGAAGGTATTTTGTACATTTAACACTGCAGAATATCTCTTTGGGGGAGGGGGGTCTAAAGACTGGCATGTCAACCCTTCTAAAAAATGTTTTAATATAATATTCCCCCTGTCCCCCCAGCCCCAACCGCTATATTTTTATTATTAGAAAGTGCCACAAACTTTACTTACCTTCCCTCTTTCCTACGCCGCACTGCCAGGCCCTCTGCTTGCCGAGAAAATGCAAGCAAGGGGCGGGACCGGCAGTCGCGTCTGTGATTGGCTGAGCGGAAGCCAATCACGTACGCGGCTGCCGGGAGTTCAGTGCGCTGAGGAAAGAATGGAAGGTAAGTAACTGTGTTTGGGGCACTCTCTAATCATAAAAATATAGCTGTGGGGCTGGGGGGACACGGGGGAATATTATATAAAAGTTTTTACGCTAGGGGGAGGAATCCTAATCGGAGGGGGAGAAGGGCTGCAGTAAGCATGCCAACTTCTCCGAGGCGAGACAGGAGGCGAGTCGTACATGGATCTGCTATCCTCCTGGTGGGCAGTTTTTGGAACTTTGGGGGGGGGAACTACAGGAGAACCATATGGAGCTGGATGTGAGGTAAGGATTTTATATTACACTACATGATGGGGCCATTAGTGGGGGGGATTATAGTTTTGGGGGTGGACATGCCCCTTAAATATGGTTATTAGGGCAATAATAATAGCTTTAGTTACTAATGAATTACATTTCCATTGTGATCTATACAACCTATCAGTTTTTTGATCACCCCAAAGGATTTAAAATCCCATCGGAAGAAACTTTGGAAATTCCCCACTTTGCACCAGTGATCCTCTAAAGATTTCGCTTAAAAAATACGGAAGATTGTTTCTGGTAAAGCGGGTCGCACCATCACGTTTATTTGGATAGACCAATCGGTATCACCGGTTGGTCTATCGAAAATACAGAAAAATGTCCTCCATAATTCGATTGAATTCTTCTAATTGATCGGAATACCGATGCCTTTAGAGGTCTAGATGTTACATTACTACTGCATATACTGTCAGATTGAGAAGCTTTTATACAGGTAATAAAAGTCCATGTTCTTATGTTACTTTCTTATGTTATGATGTAATGCTGTTACTTTCTTATGTTATGATGTAATGCTGTTATGATGTAATGCTGTTACTTTCTTATGTTATGATGTAATGCTGTTACTTTCGTATGTTATGATGTAATGCTGTTACTTTCTTATGTTATGATGTAATGCCGTTTCGCTAGTCATCCGACTGGCTTTCTCAATTCAGAATGACTCATTCTGAATTGAGAAAGCCAGTCGGATGACTAGCGAAACGTCTTCAAGAACTACATTTCAAGTCCAGTTGATCTAATTGAATACAACAGATATACCATGACCTGGATGAATGAGAACCTTCACAAGCAATGATGATTAACATTGTTCTGTGGCACAGAGTCCTGCTCTTTCACTGGTATTGTTACTGCTACCATTGGGTGAGTAAGGGACCACCATAAAGAGTTAGTTTCCCCGCTCGTTTCATGCTGAGATCATTGCATTGGCTGTGACCTAATCACGTCATTGTTCCTGGAAGTGCAGCATGACCTTACACAACACACCCTAGCCTGGCTAAGAGGAAAACAAGTGTGAATCATTTGCTTTAACTGCTGTCTAGTCATTCCTACAGGAACCTGTGTGGTTAGATAATTCCAGGGCTCTATTTGGATTTTTCTAATGATTATCTATCTCTGTGATGTGTAAATGTGCTGTCACTCCCTGTGTATTATTCCCGCTCTCTATAAATGATTACAAGAGTGACATTAATAGAGAATGAAATTCCAGTAAGATGTTATGTCACTTGTGTCATACTTAAAATAATCCACAATCTTATGCAATGTCACCTTGGCACAGAATTCTAATATTCCTCTCTGTTATGAGACATGGTAATTATGTAAAGAAATAGAATCGTATTGGATTAAATGAGATTTTATCGAGTCTGATTATAACAGGGTTTACATTTCTTATATACACCTGTGTGTATTGAAATGGGAAATCGTATTATAACTAATGGAGTGTTCAAAGCTCAGATGAGCCGGAGCTGCCATATATAAGTATTTTCAGGGTTATTCAATAAAAGTTCTTATCATTAAAAATGTGCTAATTTTGCCCCAACCAATCAGATATTAGCTTTCAAATGTTAAATAAGATCTGATTGGCTGGGGCTAAATTAGCACCATTTTAAATGATAAGAACTTTTATTGAATCTCCCTGTTTATTTCTTATATATGGTATATTGCCTAGACAGGGACAAACAGTTGGAGCTGGTCCTCTATGGAGAATTCTTCAGTTGGTTTACACAGCATTGTAACTTCTACATGTAGACATAAAAGAAAATATTTATGGAAATAGAGCTTAGTAAACAGAATGTCCATAGAATAAGCTATATATGAGCTATTTAATCAGCCACAACTACTATGTTAATGGTAATTCCCATAATCCCCAACAGAATGACACTCTTATACCACAGCTCAAAGGATTATAATGTCTTTGGTATTCACTAAGTGGCAACCTGTACATCAGATTTCAATAGGTCTGTGGTATCCCACCAGGTAACCTGTGCCACATCGGAGTTGTCAAACTTGTGGCCCTCCAGGTGTTCTAAAACTACAACTCCCAGCATTCCCTGGCTGAATGCTGGGAGTTGTAGTTTTCAAACATCCGGAGGCCCAGAAGTTTGAGATCCCTTTTGTAGATCATGAATCTTTACTCTCTCTCTTATAGGTGTCCTTGCATCAATATGAATGTATCTTACAGTACGATAGTGTATAAGGTTTTTCTTTGATTGTACAATGAAATTATAAGGTCTGTGGTCAGAGAAACCAATTGCAGCAATCCCTTGAGTTTTCATAGGATTACTTTATTAAGGATCCCTATATTTAACATCCTTACTCCGAATAGACATGTTTATTTGAGTAGTGTACAATGTATTTTATTGTAATGGTACTGAGTCATTATATCTGCCGAAGATTCACAGAAAGAAATTCTTTGTCCCCCTCCCAGATTGTAATTCTCCTGTCCGGATCCACGGGTGCAGCATCTGTGCTGATATCTGAAAAAACCACAATAGTGCTACCGTCTGGGAAATACCACCACACCAACCTGGAGTCCGACACAGACTTCATCTGTGATAAATGTCCTGCCGGTACCTACGTGTCTAAACACTGCACTGCCTCTGCCCTTCGAGAGTGCAGCCCCTGTCCAAGTGGTACCTTCACAAGACACGAAAATGGGAACGATAGATGCCACGTCTGTAGATCAACATGTCAGCTCCCGCTTGTCGAAAAAATGCCTTGCACTGCCTTGTCTGACCGTGAGTGCTCTTGCCCGCCCGGGACATTTCTTCAGAATGACACCTGCGCCCCTCATTCATTGTGCCCAGTAGGGTGGGGAGTGCGGAAAAAAGGAAGCGAGACAGAGGATGTGAAGTGCAAGATCTGCTCCCGTGGTACATTTTCTAATGTGCCTTCCAGTTCCATAAAATGTAAGACCTATACGAACTGTTCTGAACTTGGTCTGGCAGTCATAAAGCCTGGTACTAATGAGCAGGACAATATCTGTGGACCCCTTTCCTCTACTGCACCTACTGGGGTATATTCCAATCATACAGACGGTAAGTTTACCATTTATTAGCTTATTTCTCTAGACTGAATGTACTGCTTTTTGTTGGGAGTTGTTCCCTCCTGTGGTGTACACATAGCTATGGAACCAAGAAATATTATTGCAAAATTCTCCCAACTACGGTGCAGATAAACTACCACTATCTGCTTCCCCATCGGTTGTTACAGCAACCAAACTATTTCCATTGGTCAGTATCAATTAGAGTGTATGGGATCCCAATACTACGTAAAGGAGGTTCCCAGAGACATTAATGTGGTTACTATCAGATTCCAATGTATGGTTATACATTATCTTTGGTAAATACCATTGCAGAGAGCTGCTATATGCTTCTTCTTGTGCACCATCTCTCTACCCTAATGGCTTTGTTTGAGTCCATAATTTGGCCCACTCAACCGATATTTCAGTCATTTTTGTCAAATCATCGTCCATTTTCCCCACGATGACTCGCAAAGATTTTTAGATATTTGGTTGGTTTTAGTGATTGGATTGGCCCTTGACAACTTAAAAGAGTCTGACCTTAGAAAGAGAAAGCTGCCAGCTATTATTTAATAGCATCTGGCCAGATACTTTAATACACTGGGATTCCTTGGCAGCTTTGATCCTGTTTTTCTAGACCAGGGGCCATGTGGTGTACTGTACTATGACAATGCAACTAAGAATGGCAAAGCCAGCTTCACGTTAGTGACAGGTGTATGGAGGAGGAAGTATTCTTGTATTAACATGCATCGTCCTGCCCTGGAGCTTGGGATTCCCTGTGAGTCAGTCACTGTGCCATGTGTATAATGAGGGCACTGCCTACGTGTCCAGTAGCACCGTGTACTGTGTAAACCTTCCACTCTGGCAGTCTCAGGCCAGTGTACCACAGATTCTATATAAAAAAAAACTCTTATTGCAAATGCATTTTTTGGAAAGAGAGATGGGTGTTCGGTTGGCCACACCCAGTCAGATCACGAAGGTACAAATTATCAATATTTTTTTGTTAGATGATAACAGTGTATCCCTTTGGGTAAGGTTATCATTTAAATTGGCCCTTGGTTTCCAGAAAGCAGAGTTAAAGAACAACCTTTGCTTGTCATAAGATCCCCTATTGGCTGGTGTGTTTGTACAGAGTCCTTGTTTGAACTGGTTGCAAGCTCACACTTGTGCCAGTATCAATAAATGACATCACATTGCAGCTGCACACGCATGTCACAAGGTGAATGTCAGTACGATCTAACTCAGGTAATACAGGATCATGAGGAATTAACCACCAGTTAGATAATCTGACCTATATACACTGATTATAAGATATTAGTACTAGTTCAAACAAAGGTAAATCTCACCATCTTATTGTATTACTTATTTTTATATAGAACTACTCACACCAGGCCCAAACAAAATGTTCATACAACCTGCCCATATGTCTTTATATTTGTGGGGGGGGGGGTGGAGGAGCACACTACTCAAGCTTAATAGATAATCACTTATTGTGTTAAGTAGTGTGCTCCTCCATTTAGTATAATCCATATATTGGATTATACTAGCCCTAAGGGTAGAGGGCTGTGAGCATTGCACCTACCTATAATAGGCCATTGCCTTGGTGTGCTCGAGTGGACCCAGTTTGCAGTTTTTATTACTAAGCCACCTCACTTTCCAATCAACTTTGCAGTCGGGAGAACCAACCAAATGCATCTTGCACTGTGGGTTTCAAGAGCTTGAACTTTGCTAAGGATGACGTAGACAGAAAATTATCCACCGCACCCAATTGCTTCTTTTTCAGTCGTCTGCTCGATATCTTCAAGCTGTTGGTGGAAACATCGCAAAAACTTTCTTTTAGAAACAAAATGCTTCTATTTTATGAATTAAGATGCATTCTGGGAATTATAGTTGAACAAGAGTAACTTTGCTCATAGTTTATCTTTGACATTCACTATATGTTCACTTTTGTTTCAGAACTGAGAGATGTTTACAATAAATCTGCAAAGAATGAAACCATTTACTTGAACACAACACAAGACAGGAATGAGGAACACCAGCAAAACCACCACAGAAAGATGCCATCCGCAGCAGTGGATATCCAGACGCATGTTAATAAAAAGAGCGACAACAAAGTTCCTAAGAGCCCCGGACTTAGGACCACCAAAAGGGCCCCTCCCCGTCAGAATCCCCATCATTTTGACATTAATGAGCACCTTCCGTGGATGATAGTTCTGTTCCTTCTTTTGGTACTTGTTATAATTGTGGTTTGCAGCGTCCGAAAAAGTTCTCATACCCTGAAGAAGGGACCAAAACAGGATCCAAGCTCCATTGTGGAAAAGGCTGGATTTAAAAAATCAAACACGTTGGCACAGAACAGAGAGAAATGGGTCTATTACAGTAATGGGCACGGTAAGTGGAACTTCGTAATGTCAGCATACAATTCATTCTTTGCTAGAATTTTACACTTAAAGGGACACTATACTTATGAAGTAACTGTGTACTTTCTGGTGCCTGGTCAGTGTCACTGACTTTCTCATTTTGGCATTGGTGAGAATATGTTACTAAAGAGGAGAGATGAGCCAGAGAGTTGTCAGTTAGTGCACAAGTGTAGTGGTTTTTTAAAAAATACATCCATTCGTTAAAACAAAAAACTGGTTATCTGCCCACTACTAATGATACGTTTTCTTCTGTCCTGACAAAGGTATTAATCTCCTCTGTCTGCTCAATGAGCTCTTTATAAGCTGGAGCGTGTGTTTAAGAGGCAGCATGCGAAACAGCAGTCAATCAATGGCTATGATGTCAGCAGTAACAGCCTTGATTGACTTCATGAAGGGAGGAGCCAGCTTACTCTTCCAGAAGGAAGGAGGTTCCGTTTTACTTACATTTAGTAAAGATGCTCCCAGGCTGTGTAAGGATCCAAACCCACGATCCAGTGCCACTTAGTCCACATACCTGCTGCACGTGCTCTTTATGTGCATGAGTAGCAGAGGCAGATTGTGGGTTAGTAAGGATCCTTACACAGCCATGGAGCATCTTTTCTAAATGTTATATACTCAATTTTTGTGAGAGGGGTGGACATGCCCTTTAATGTTCATTGCAAACCATTATCCGGTCATGGGAATATTGGCAGGTAAATCACATCTCCACTTAATGCCTTGATGGATTTAATGTTCGTGTCAGATCGATGTAACATCCAGGCAGTTTATGTCCTACATAAAATGAGCAGAAAAGGAAATGTCTTGGATATGAATGATTTCAAGATGCAATAGTGAAAATAAGATTTGTACCAGGGATGTATCCGAATTCAGCTGAATGAATAGATTCTGGTTTTGCAAGATTAGTATAAAGCAAAATATGAACATTTGGGTGAACCAAATCTTAACCCTTGTCGACAGTTAAAAAATAACACAGTTTATGCAAAGTTATTTACCTATCATATTGCAGATTAATATTTGGATTCAACAGTATTCTAACATAGTAACAGTTATGTAAAGGTTTTGTATTAGATTAGATTGTATGTCGCTAAACCTTGTTCACCTAACTTCATAGAACCGTGACTCCAAATATCAGTGATGTTGAATTATTTTGTGTGTAAGACTATATGGAGATCGCTATAATTTATTGGCAGTGCAGTAGCTAATCTGCTTTTATAAAAAACGAACAGCTAACTTTATTACATTTTATTATACCTCACCAAGTAAATATATATCATTTTACAAATACTAAGGGAATGTCCACCCTTAAACCAAAAAATAGGGAACTGTCAGTTACCTGAATGCACTTTATTTCTTGCATTACTAACCAAATATTTAATTATTGTCCACTCCCTGGCCACTCCCTTTATGTTATCAATCAAGGCTATGACAACTGACATCACAGCCAATGAGTGACTACTGTTTCACCTGCTGCCTCTTCTGCACATGCTTAAACTTATAAAAAGCTCATTGAGCAGAGGGAAGATACTTTTGACAGAAAGGAATAGAATTTTTCATTAAATATCTGATAATAAATGCATGTAATAAACTGGGAAAAATATTAGTTGGGATTGTGGGCAGACAACTAAAAAAAATCACCAGTTTTTTGCTTTAAGGATGGAGATGCCCTTTAAGTTCATTCTTTGGCCCCTTGATTGAAATGCCCTAGCAAGCATCTCTTCTGTGCCTTGTGTGTCACACCATATTGGGAAATGTAATGTCCTATTTAATGAAACCTGTAAATACCCCAGTGAAAGGAAACCAAAAAAAAAACAAACAAACATCTCTGGCTCCTAGTCCAGATCTATTTACAAGGTGCGTAGGAGTTTCCAGAAATACACTTTTCCGTTTTGAGGAATAATTATACCTTACATCACCTGCTAAGTAAGCAAAAGTTATAAATAGTAATGTTTGTACCAGGCCAGCCATGGAATCATACAGAATGAAAAAACTGTTTGCAGAAAGCCTCGTATTTAACCGTAAAATTCTTCCTGAATTTCTTCTCCAGCCCTTTCCTTTAACGGTTTCTTTCTTACTTTCCACTAACCATATTTAACTCTTTGGAGGGTATTTGTTAGGAATTTGGAAATGCTCGTAAATTGGACAAGGCCACGCTACGGTGTATGGCAACGCATAGGAAAAGCGCACTTGCATACACGTTTTCCCACGCGTTACCATCCACTTGTGCTGCGATCAGCACAATTTTGCGCAATCGGAGTTCATACGATTCGCAAATATATTGTGATCACATATGTTACGAAAACGGTTCTCGGCACAGAGCAGCGCATGAAATTGACATGTACTGCTCTGCATTTCTCAAGCACAAACGGATCGCAAATCATGATCAGAAGGTCGGGAGAAACGCGTTAGTGTGGCCTAGCCCTAATGGGAAATTGATCTGTAGACAATTGCTCTGGCAGGTTGGATCACAAAATCACGTCAATGAGAACTGCCACTTGCAGTCTGTCATTAAGAACTGGCCTATCAGAATTCAGGGCTGGTTCACTGCAAGCACTACAGTATATTCTCCCCTTTACAAAATCCTTTGTTGTCAGATAGAACAGGTTTAAACCAGCTTTGTGTGTTACTTGTGGGTGTCGCATTTCTAAAGGTCACAAATGTGTAAGTGAAATTAATCAGAAGACGTTAATCCAAGGATATTCCCAGACAGAGTAACTTTAACTTTATATTCTGTGTTGTTCTATCATGTTTTCTTGTGTTTGTCAGCCTTTAAGATTGAGTGCTTTATGTTCCTGTAGGGACAATACCCTTGCGGTGCCCTTGTTCCAATTCATCAGGATTCAGTAAACGCGGTAAAAAGTAAAAAAAAAAAAGGCAATTTACCCTGTCCTTAGCCGGAATGCCTTTACATAATGCTAAGCACATATTATTATAATTAAAGGGCATGTTTAGCTCTATGATAAAAAATTTAACCCCACACTAATCACACACACACAGACACACACTTCCCCCAAATGCCACTTATTGCAATAATTACCCCGTCACTCCTAAAAAAAAGGAATCTTGCCTTGAAGTCCGCCTGTCCCTTCGCCACTCTCTGCACCAATTCTGGGTTGCAGCCATCAGGCAAGGCCATTACAGTGAAATCATATATTGGGGACTGCTTCTCTCCGTTTCCATTATATTTTAAAATACATTGCGATTCGCAAAACGCACACAAAACGGAAAACCCAACGCACATAGGACCTAGTGGGTACACACTTGACAGAATTTGGAAAGATGACAGGCAGGATCTTGCATATTTCAAAAATCCCGATACACACAGTCCCGAGCGTTCTCCCTATTCACAGCATATACACAGCATAGGCTCGGGACGGTGTGTTTTTTCCTCGGCCACGGCAGACTCCCCAATAAGGAGTCTACCACGGCCAGGGAAATTTTCCCTCTTTCTTGAATGACCTGAACGTTCTGCGGCCATGCGCTTATTCGGGAAAGCTAGGCACACACAGTACCGATAAAGCCGCATCCGACTGTATCAGGGCTTTATCGGTACTGTTAGTACCTAGCTTTACTCTGTCCTATCCCTTCTATCTTTAATTTGGATGATGTTAGATTCCGGGGATAACCATTTGTGTACAATACAGGTTCATTAGGTAGGTGCAGATAAGGTCAGAGCTATTGATCACAGCAATCATTGCAGCTATCTTTGAACTCATAAGGTGGGTTTATTTTGGCATCTTGTTCATTGAATTCAATGAATTCCTTTTTGCTAAGTAGTTAACTCATATGATTGACTTTTACATTTTGTTTCTTTATTTGTATATAAAGGAGATTGGATAATGTCAGCCATTCCATACAATACAATGTACAAGACACTGCATTCAGATCTAATAAATAATATATACAATACATATAAAATAATCCATTTATTATTAGCCTTGCATGACAGCCATATTGTCATGCAGCTTCTGATTGATTACACATGGAATGTTCAGTCTTTGTACTGTATTGGTAAGATGTGTGATGGGCAATGAGAAGTAAATACGTAGCATTATGACATCATTCTTTTTGGATATATATTTAGTAGCCAAGTTACATATATGTAATTATTCTATGTACGGCAACACAATGTATGTTTATGGCGATAATTATACTTTGCAGATCTGTCTGCATCAGTAGTTTTTACATGTGGCATGCAGTCTCCTGTTTCTGTAAACACCGTTTAGCCAATCGGAATAAGGGTGTGTGTCTGTGCTTTGGGCTCACAAGGACCATGTGTTATTGCAACATAGCTAGCTCTTAATAAGTCAACCATATAAACATGACGTGTATGCTAATTAAAATATCACATATATGTTGGTGTATATATGGGGTCTTAAAGGGTTAGCATAGAGTTAAATCTGTCAGAAATAAAGACAAGTTGGTCACACACAAATACACAAGTTTTCCGAATCCACTGATGAACAGGTTAAAAATAACTTTTGTGTGATGTATGTTTAGCAATAAACAACATATCTGGTTACACAAACTCTAAAGAACATGTGGAACTAGCGTGCAGGCCGCTCGCTTACTGTAAGGTGACATTCTTTACAGCTTTGCAATGACTGGGTGTTTGTAACACGCTTTGTGAGGCCAGGTATAGTGTTTATGGGCAAATCCTGTAATTGGCCCCATCCAGACAGTTACTGTGAAATTATAGCCCAGAGGTGGAACAGACTGTGTTGGGGTTTCATTTTTAAAAAGGTGCCTGAATATCACCCCTGCTTCAGGAAGGTCTGCTCTGTCTGCAGATGCCTATGTATAGATTATTAGAAGATTAGAATCATTTATTGTCGCTAAACACATTAGTGCAATGATGTCGGTGAAATTAAATAAACAATAGGTCATAACACAGTTCAATACAATTTACAGAAACAGCATTTAAAATATTTATTGCTGCTGGATAAAAGCTTGACCTAAAGCGTTCAATTTTACACAAAACGTTTCCCAGAGGGAAGCATAGTAAACAGATCTGAGTTTGGATGAGAGTGATCAAGACGAATATTAGGCATGATTCATGAATAGCTGGTAACTCTGTACCTAAAGTGCGCTGTGTCTGATTAGCCACCCTCTGCAGTAAATGTTTTCCCCTCATGGTACAGCTGTTACAAAGTATACGCTCAACTGTACTACAATAAAGTTATTCAAATTGTATGTGAGTTGTTCCTTTTTTACCATTCTTACAAAGTTTAGTTGGATTGTGCTTTTTTAATCACATTGGTAACATGTAATGTCCATGTAAGATCAGAACAGATATCTGTACCTAGGAATTTAAAACTACCGTATATACTTGAGTATAAACCAAGGTTTTCAGGCTGTAAAATCAGCCTGAAAACTCGACCTCAGTTTATACTCGAGTCAGTAACTTACTTAAGAAATCAGTCAGCCGCTCGTTCGCTGCCTGCACTGGCGCGCCAGCTGACATCACTATGGATGTTACTGTATGGGAATTCTACTGTCCATTTAAAAGATAACTAAAGCCTCAAAACAATACAGAATCAGAAGGCAGTAGTGGTCGTAATTTCTACCCTCGGTTTATACTCGAATCAATCACTTATTCGTTTTTTCAGGTAATAATATGTACCTCAGTTTATACTCAGGACGGTTTATACTCGAGTATATACAGTATTTACTTTATCAATCTGATTCCATCTTACTCCGATTTTTACTAAAATCCACAATCATCTTTTATTTCATCACTATTTATAACAAGATTATTATCTTCACTCCACTTTTCCAGCCTAACTAGATCAGCTCGATATTCCCTCTCATTGTTATTGGAAATGAAACAAATGATTAGATTCTCCACTAAGTTTACCATCGCTTGTGTAAATCGCATATAACAATGGACTAATGACACAGCCTTGAGGGACTCCTACATTTAAAATTCTTGCACCTGACAGTTTATTGTTACATTTAACAAATTGTGGCCTACCAACCAAAAAATCTAAAATCCGTTTGCATAATCTGGTAGTTACCACTAATTTACTAATCAGTGTTTTGGGTAAAACTGTATTAAAAGCTGAACTAAAATCCAAGAACAAAATTCTGGCATAGGAATTGTTTTTATCAAGGTGAGATAAAATAGAAAACATCATTGAGTTAAGTGCATCAGATGTTGACCTATTTGATCTATAGGCAAATTAATACTGATCTAAGTTACAGGGAATACAATTTTTCAATAATTTAAGAATTATACATTCAAAACACTTTGCTACCAATGAGGTAATGGCTATAGGTCTAAAGTCATTTACTTCCAGGGCCCTTAGCCAATCACAGGAGCGGATGCCGATTTCCCCTCCTGCTTGATTTCCATGCACAGAAAAGGCACGGAAGTTAAAGGGCATGTCCACCCCCAACTATTCCCCCTAACTACTGGCCCACCCATGTAGTGTTAGTTTAATCCTTACCTCACATCCCAGCTCCATAGGGTTCTCCTGTAGTCCCCCCCCAAAGTCCCAAAAAATGACTACCAGGAGGCTAGCAGTCCAATAGGACACTGCCTGCTAGCTGGCCTCAGGTAGATTTTTGCCATGCGTACTGCAGCCCTTCTCCCCCCTCCCCCCCTCCTCTCCTCCCTCTCCTCCCCTCTCCCTCCTGTTCTACTATCCCTCCCCCTAGCTCAATTCCCCCTTAATATTGTGCTCCCCCTGTTCCCAGCCCCAACCGCAATTTTTTTTTTTTAGAAAGCTCCCAACTCTTACTACCTCTCCTCTTTCCTCCGGCGAAGTGAGCTGCCGGCACCGCGTCTGTGATTGGCTGCCGCTCAGCCAATCACAGACGCGGCTGCCGGTCCCCGCCCCTCTGCTTGCATTTCCTTGCAACAGAGGGCCGGGAGCGCGGCGAGGATCGGGGAGGTAAGTAGAGTTTGGGGGGCTTTCTAAAAAATAATTATAGCGGTTGGGGCTGGGAGCCCAGGGGGGACCATATATTAAAATTTTTTTTTTCAGCTGGACATAGCCTTTAAAGGGCATGTCCACCTCCCTAAACCAACTTTTGGGGTAAGGTAGGTAACCCCTACCCACCCCCAACCGCCGTAATTTTTTTTTTAAAAAGTCTCCCTAATTCTACTTACACTGCCTTCTCTCCCGTGGCGCTCCATTCCGGCCTCCTTCTTGCAAGCAGGGGCCGGACCTCAACCGCGTCACTAGAAACGCAGCAGGGAGAGAAGGCTCTGTAAGTACGGATCGGGGGGGGGGGTTTAAACATATTGCAGCGGTTAGGTGCGGGCAGGGATTACTTACCTTCCCCTAAAAGATTACACGCTAGGTGCAACGATGGCTGAGGAGGATCCGATGGTGGTGTGGTGGTGGGGGGGGGGGGGGGAGGTACTGCGCGCATGCTCCGACATTGATGAGACAAAGAATCAGCGTGGATCAGAAGCCTCACAGACGCTTGGAGTCTTCAGTTTCCTGGACTTTGAAAAGGCATATCTTGGGAACCATAAGGAGCAGATATGTAAGGTAAGGTTTATTTTAAACTGCATCGTGGGGTTTAATTATAGTTTTGGGGTGCACATGCCCTTTAAACAGAAGGCAGCAGGGGAACGAAGGCTGGTATGTACATTTGGGGATGACAGTAAGTGCTATAAACCTCTGCAGGATATCATCATTTAGTTTGGGGGGTGGAGATGCCCTTTAAAACCAGCCAGTACCTCTTCCTCTGTTACAATAATGTCAGGGGAATCAACCCATAAGGACTCCCTCACAGGCCCTAAACCTAGAAAAATAGGCATTAAGGTGTTCACAAAAAAGAGGATCAGTAGGACCAGATTTAACGTTACAATTATTCTGATTCGTCAGCATTTTTAACACTTTCCACCAATTCTTTGAATCTGAGTTTTGAAATTTTCCCTCAACTTCCTGTTTAAATTCATATTTTGCTTTCTTAATTCCTTTTTGTAATTCCCTCCTGGCAGATCGATATGCATATGTATATAGTTTGCCTGTGATATTAACTTGCAGCAACTAATTACATTTAAGCTTCTTGCTAGGTCACAGTAAAGGTTCGTATGTATGTGCGATCGTTCGGAGATCCGGTCGGTCGGGCAAATTAAGTGCCCATACACGGGCCAATTATTGGCCGAAACGAACGTTTGTACACATTGTGCGTGGCGAGTCGGGACCCTTGATTGCACGTGTGTACGAACCTTAAGAAATAATCTGATTGGTTGCTGCAGAGTAATAGCACCTGTAATTTCATCAGCCCTGTAACGTGCTCTTTCCAGGTCTGTACATTATTGTACCGGTAAATTCATCTGTTCCATCAGCAAATACCTTGTAACGTTCTTTCAGACTTGAGTGTCCTGTAATAGTTTAAGGCTTTATAGGAATTCTCCGAGCCAGACAAGCTGTTTCCTTCTACATCTATAAATCATTTACGAACAGGAAAGTCCAGTCTGTAGTGTGAAGCAAGTTACACTGTTTATCAACTAATCCCTAACGGTCTGTTACTGGCCCCATCCCAGACTGGAATTATTCTGGGATCCAATCAGGTGAACCTTACTGACCTGGTACCACTGTAACATGGATATCGATACAGATTGGCACCCTCTCTGCCTTTTGCTATTTGTACATCACCTGAGTAGATTTTGGAACAACCTGTAGCCATCTGTATACTGTATGTTCAGTGGGATGCAGCTTTTTTTCTAGCAGTTATAAAACTACAACAATCACTAGTAAGGTATTCTAGCAATTGTAGTTCAAACATTTGGACAAATTTAAAGAACACAAGATGTTCGTGTGAACCTAGAATATAGTCATAGGCTTTTAGTTGTAGTTTTATATATTTGATTAAAGGGCATGTCCACCCCCAAAACTAAGATTTAACCCACCACTGGTCTCACTGTGTAGTGGTTAAAAATCCTTACCTTACATCTCTGCAACAAATGGTTCTCTTGCTGTGTCTGTTCAAAGTCCAGAAAAGTGTAGTGTAGGAGCTGTCTGTGTGGTCCCTGCTATTTCCTTACCTCAACAAGGTATGTGACATGCGCAGGGGAGCCCCCCCCCCCCTCCTGAGCTAACTTGTGCCCTTTAAACTATTTTTCTATAGTATAGGGCCCTCTATCCCACCCCCAACTGCCAGGTTCGATTGTCCAAAAAATATCAGAACGGAACTTTACAATCCTTCGTTCCCTTGGTGTTAAGCAAAGCCGGCAGTGGCGTCCATGATTGGCTGCCTCTCAGCCAATCACAGATGTGGCTGATGGTCCGGCCCCCTGCTTGCAGTTCCGGCAAGCAGAGGGCCAAGATCTGAGCTTCGCGGGAACGAAGGATTGTAAGTACCGTTTTGATCTTTTTTAGACAATCAAACCTGGCGGTTGGGGGTGGGAAGAAGGCCCTACACTACAGAAAAAGTTTTTTCAATGGTGGAGATACCATTATAGATAACAGGCATTAGACTTAAGGCAATTCCACTGCTGAAAACAGTTCTGTATCCTTTCCGTCATTTGTCCGGTGATTAATAGACAATGCATTATGCAAGGCTGCATTCTACACATACCCACACACTCAGTGATGGATTATAATTAGGTCTGTTGGGATTGTAGCCCAGAGCTGCAGAGCAGCCTGCAATGATGTGACAACATATGGAGCCAATTGTGTCTCCCAGAGCTAATGTTAATCTGTGTAATAGAGAGTGTAATAATATGTTTATTGTATAAAGTCTACTCTGGGACCTTTCTATGTAAACAAGGATTTTGATGCATCTTACATGGTACAATAAATGGTACAAATAATGGTGTTTTACCAGTACTTCATTCAAATGTCTTTCATCAGTCATTATTTCATAAAACATTGGGAATATTTGCTACTTAAAGGAAAACTATAGTATAAAGTATTAATCAAAAACAGCTAAAAATGAAAAGTACCTGGGATAGGTATGAGGAGCGGCAGCACAAAGAAAATGCTTCTGCACTATCTTTAATATAGGAAGGGCCAGGGCACTAACCTGGCAGATGACAGCTGTATGTGCTGTAGCAACAAAACAATATTGGGGGTAGGAATAATTAATCTTACCTCCTGGCTATGTTTTATTGAAGAACAGGAGGTAAGACACAGCTCCTTTCCCTCCCGTTCTTCAATAAAACTGAATACTAAAGAGTGGTTTTAACCACTGGAGGTACCCATTAAAAAATCTGCAATCCCCAACAAGGGGAGTCTTGGTTGGTGAACGTTATGAGTTTGAATTTTGCAAAATACGGTCTTCTCCAAATTTAGGCAACTAGTAGCCATTCAGTTATTTGGAAACTACTCCCAGGATTCTTCTACAAACCCTGCTAAAGCTTTTTGCTTTCAGTGGAATAAAAAAAATATATAAATCATTGTGCATTCATTCTCCTGTATATGTTCTACTTTGATGTAATATGGCACGTGGGTAGAATTAGTGTTGGCTTGGGAGATATTGTGCCCACGTGGCATAATGATGACCAGTTCCATTTATCCAGTTATTCAGACTAGTCCTTCCTCTACCTGGAAAAGTGATGTGTGACGTCACTAATGGAATATTTGGTGTTGTGTGCTAGCATCATGTTGATTTAGTTCTTAGTTATGCTTATGTGACTATATTACAAAACAAGAATGTAAATCAACAATTCTAGTCTAGAAATGGAGCAGACTTTATTGGTAAACACTCACATCATTTTATTATTTTTGAGGGCCAGGTCCCACTATGTGCGCTGCGCTCCAGGTCATATTCCTGTTATTGGTTCGCATGCTATGCCCACAAAAAGTCATGAAAGCATGCAAACCAATAACCTACAGGAGTGCTGCACACATAGTGGGAACTGTTCGGTAGCATTACATTGGCGAATGGAATATGGAGCGCAAATCGCCCTCTGACAAGTACAGGTGGGACTTAGCTCTAAAGGTCCCCTGTGTTACAGGATGGTTTGCTTTATTTGTACATCCCTCCGGTTCCCCTATTTTTCAAGATGGACATCCTTCCTGTTCCCCTGTGTTCCAGGGAGGTTTGGTCTGTCTGGACATCCCTCCTGTTCCCCCTATACTTTAGGATAGTGTGCTCTGTCTGAAACGTGTCTGGAGGGTGATGATCTTGGTTGGAGGGGCGGCTGTCAATCTCCCCTAACCCTCCACCTCCTAAATAGTCCATTTTCTGTCCAAAAAAGAGAAAATGGGTGCGGCTTGTTGTGTGGTCTGAGTTTAGAAGTGGGGTGCCAGACTTTTTTTTTTTTTGCCAAGAGGCTCCTGGGGTGTAAATCTGCCCCTGCTTGTCTTTACTGATGTGAACCTAATAACGTTTTGTTGTAACCTACACGCTATGTTACTGATGGCTTTCATTGATCCCGTGTGCACCCTGTGTGATTCTGACACATGATGCTCTCTAATTTGTATATAACAGTACCAGTAAATAGACTTGTGCATTGAAGGCAGTTACACATCGTGTACAAGTGCAGCTATTCAGTCTAACAGCTTGTAGCTATCACTGGCAGTCCTGTCAAGCGTGGGTGTCCGCTAGTAATATAAGGTTTAATAGGATGCCTCTGAGCCAGACAAGCTGCTTCCTTCTACTTCTATAAAACATTTACAAACAGGAAAGTCCAGTTGGCACTAAAGAAGCAATGAGTTATTATGAGCCGGATGGAAACAGGAATTGTGAATGATGTGAGTTTATAGTGCCAAAGGGAAGGATAATTGGCTTTTTTATTTGTTGTTTTGTAGTGACAGATCATTTGTATTAACAAGCAACAGCAATATACATGGTCAGTAGTTTAGGACTCCCCTTAGAGCTTGCCATCCATTTATCCACGTGTATAAGATATCGCCCATTAATCATATAGGGTTTTTTCTCTCGCTTTTTTGTCTGTTACATTGCTAAAATACGTAGATTCCTCTCTCTTCCAATTACTGCTATACTTATCCATGCTCTCATCCTATCATGCCTGAACTATTGTAACCTTCTGCTTTCTGGTCTTCCTGCTTCCCATCTTTCTCCCCTTCAGACCTTACTTAATTGGGAAATGAAATCTCCTCTGTGCCGCACATCTACCTTGCTCCCCATTAAACTATGTATTATCTACAAAATCCTTCTCTTAACATTTAAATCCCTTCGCTCTGTTGTCCTTTTTATATTTGTTCTCGTGTCCCCATAAGTCCCTTCCTGTACCCTCCGCTCATTACAGAACCATCTCTTATACGATCTATTTCACTCTCTCTACGTCAAGAAACCTCAATAAACAAGTTTAAATCTAATGTCTCATCCTATCTCTCTGAGCACAGCATAGGACTGTTAACACGGCACCAGTTATTACTATGGCACTTCCCCCCTTTCCTATGTATCTGTATGTTACCCACCTAATTACATTGTAAGCGCTACGGGGCAGGGACCTTTTTCTTCATGTTACATGTTTCAAGCACTTGTATATTTCATGATGCACATACTTATTTATATATTTATGTATTTACTTACTGTCCCCCTTGTACGACTTTTTGTATTCTAATATTGTACAGCACTGCGTCCCCAATAAATAAACATATACATACATACATACATACATAGGACTAGTCTTTCCCTGCTCTATTTAAAGGTCATAAGTGCCCCCAACTGATATATTCAGCACATTATTACCTTTATTACTAATGATTTAAGTATCATTTTTGTGTAAATTCTGGCTAAGTAATCTGGCTCCTCCCTCAATGCGGACAATCAAGCCTGTGACTGCTGCCATCACAATGACTGACTGCGCATTCCTCTGCTGCCTCCTCCGCACATGCTCAAGTTTATATAAAGCTCAACAAGCAGAGGAAGGAGGCAGATAGCTTTTCCATAAAGGAAAAAACCTAAATATCTGGTTAAAAATGCATGTAACAAACTGGTAGAAACAGCACTTGGGGTTGCAGGCAGATATCTGACTAGTCACCAGTTTTTTTGTTTTAAGGGTGGACATGTCCGGAAACCTTTAAATAAAAACTTTGTTAGCGAATTAAAAGAAATATAATTTTGCCCAACCTTAAAGGGTATGTCCACCCTAAAAACGAATTTTTGATATATGATTGCCCTTGTCCCCCCAGCCCCAACCGCTATATTTATACTTTTAGAAAGTGCCCCAAACTTTACTTACCTCCCCTCTTTCCTCCACCGCGCTGCCGGCCCTCTGCTTGCGAGAAAATGCAAGCAGAGGGGCGGGACCGGCAGTCGCGTCTGTGATTGGGTGAGCGGCAGCCAATCACGGACGCGGCTGCCGGGAGTTCATTTCGGTGGGGGAAAGAGGGAAGGTAAGTAAAGTTTGGAGAGCTTTCTAAGAATATAAATATAGTGGTTGGGGCTGGGGGGACAGGGGGAATCCTATATATTAAGGGTTTGACACTAGGGGGAGGGAATCCTGAGAAGGAGGGAGAGGGAGGGGGAGAAGGGCTGCAGTACGCATGCCAAACTTCTCCCGGAGGCCAGGTAGGAGGCAGAGTCCTATATGGACCCTTGTTTTCTTCTGGTGGGCCAGTTTTTTGGACTTTGGGGGGGGGACTACAGGAGAACCTTATGGAGCTGGGATGTGAGGTAAGGATTAAACTACACTACATGATGGGGCCAGTAGTGGGGGGGATTATAGTTTTGGGGGTGGACATGCCCTTTAAAAAAGAACCTAGGATCAAATCTGAGTAAAAAGAAAGTGGCGATGATTCAACCATCTTTAAATATAAAAAGAAAGGCAAAAAAGTCAGAAATCTCAATATTACCACATATAAGTATCATATTAAGCAAAATATAGTTGGGGGGGTATTAAAACATTGCAATTTCATATTTAGATGCACAGTAATAGATAGTACATATATATAAGTTCATAATAAGATGTAATTCTAAACCCCATCATAAGATAACCTCATAAAATCAATACATAGTAATAATCACAGATTAGGAAAACAAGAGATGCCAAAAATAGAGTTCAAACCACCCGGTATCCTTGTACCTAATTCAAAAATCCAGTATGCTTCTTGTCTCAATAAGATAACTGTAAGCCACTGTTAATCCATAGATCCGATCTATATTGTAATTCCCTAACAAGGTATTGCACTGACAAACAATAAATACTGAAAACAGTAATGCCATGTATACTTTCTTGTGGATGAAACAGGGCTACTATACTCCTGTGGATACTTAGTTTAAAGTATAATAGAAGATAATGTACTGTATTTTTCACGTAACGGTATGTTTATTTTTAAAGTGCCATATACAGTACACAGCACTGTATATTAAAGGAAAGGAAATTACATAAATAATAAAAAAGTGGCAAAAAATATAATACAGTATATACACACACACATACATACATATATATCCAAGTACAGATTTCATAGAGTACTAGACAATTAAGCCTGTTAAATAAACGGGCGCCAGACATAATGTGTGTTATGCAGACAAACACATCTATACAGAGATACATACATGCATTCACAAACATACAGACACACACACATACATGCATTCAGATAAACATACACACATGTATGCAGACCCTCACACACACACGTTGCTTGCTTACTCACACAAACACATGCATAGACACACATGCATGAAGATACACATATGCATACTGACATGGATGCACACACATACACATATGCAGACGCATATAACATGTAGACACACACATACACATATGCATACATGCAGAGACACAATCATGCAGACATATACATACAGACACCCACATGCATGCAGATCCACACATAGACACAGGCATCCAGATACACACATGCATGCACACCCACACATACACATATGCATCCACACCCACATGCAGGCACACACTAAGAAAGCTCCCCAGACCTACATCACACTTGTCACAGAGCCGACTCCTTCCCACTATCAGCAGGCAAAGGTGGTTGTCTCAGTGCCCTCACTTCCTATCAACTGTGCACTGTAAGGTATGAATAAAGTTGGGGAGGGGGAACGGAACTTCAAATTTTTTCTTTAACTTTATTCATACCTGTCAGCCAGGACATTGCAGGAGTCCGGGAGGTTTACGATGTTGGTTATTGCAGGCAGGTGAAATCAGGGAATGTCAGAATTGGACTCAGAATCGGGTGCAGGTAAGAGTTCTTAGGTGGAAAACAGACGGTGGTTTTTGGCAGTAGCAGCAGGGGGTAGTGTGGTGGACACTTAGTGGTCAGGGGAGGGAAGTGCAGTGACACAAATGGAGGCATGTAACCGGAACTTGGCACTTAGGATTTTATTATATACTAGACATTAAGCCTGTTACAATAACAGGCGCTAGAAGCCCAGAGTGCCTCCATCCTCCATGTCCCAAGGCCACAGTTCCCTCTTAGTGTCCCAGACCCAGGGTCCCCCCTCTGTCCCAGACCCAGGGCCCCCCCTCGTCTGTCCCAGACCCAGGGCCCCCTCTCTGTCCCAGACCCAGGGCCCCTCCTCTGCCCCAGACCCAGGGCCCCTCCTCTGCCCAGACCAGGGCCCCTCCTCTGCCCCAACCCAGGCCCCTCCTTTGCCCCAGACCCAGGCCCCTCCTCTGTCCCAGACCCATGGCCCCCCTTCTGTCCCAGACCCCATGTAGGGGTGGGGGGGGGGGCAGGGTGGGTGCGGAGGAGGCCGGCAGCCCCCCGGCGCCGTTTTTTCAGGCCACCCGGCGGTTGCTTAAAAACATTGTGGTCGATCTACACTAAAACAAGAAATTGAGATGTAGGGTAATAGGTTGTGCTAAAGATAACAAAACAAAAAATAGAAGCCGAGTGCACTACAGGTTCCAAGCCTATTTTACTATATATATATTACCTTTTACCATTGTAATGCAACTTAAAAAATCCTTGCCCTTCTCCTCTGGATAAATTAACTAAGCAATTAAGGTTCAATAACTTGGCCGAATTATTTTGAAGCCCATGACCACGTCAAGGGTCGCTTGTTTCCTCGTACCCCGCCCACTAGATCCCAAGCCACAAAAAAATGGCCCAGCAAACCTGCAACACACAACTGTATTGGGTTCATGCTTGTGCCATGCCATGTTCTCATCTGGTTAACACCCTCAGGGTGTTTAAAGCGTACCAACTCCCGGCATTCGGCCAACCAAGGAATGCCTGAAGTTCTCTAAACATCCAGCTGATGAAGTGACCCATCCCTGACCTGTATAATGAACATGATGCAAGGCTGATCAGTATTCCCTATTAGACACACTGAGATAAGGCTGGTATTGGTTTCACTTGTGCAAGTAAAGAAAGAGCATGTCCAACCTTCACAAAGATTAGAAAAGAATTAATAATAATTAACTTAGTTAATATAGAGCCCATTTAATTTCCCTCCCCACAACTCCCCCACCTGTCCCCACCGCAGCTACGTCACATCCACTCCTAAGATCGTACCGTAAAAAAATTCTGAGTCTTATGGAAAACAATAAGACTGTGCCACCGGAAACATCCATACCGAAAAAAACAGTTTTTCATTTACAGGATAACTATACTGTAAAAATGAAGTCCTGGGGCAGGGAAGGTGGATTGTTTATTCCTACTTCCAATATTGTTGTGTCTTCACAGACATGCCAGCCTGTAATTTTCATTTGCCAGGTTAGTGCCTGGCACTATCCTTTATTAAAAGGAACAAAAAATATCATACGCACAGTGTGACAGTTGATCAGTGTGACAGACCATCGGAGGAAGACACAAAGAGGGGGGGGGGCAAGTGGGTGTGGCACAGTCTGTGGTAGTGGAGTGCTGCCACATACAAGGGTGGTGGGTGATGAGTTCGCAGGTGGTATTAGGTTATTGACGCTACAAATATGGTGTGTCACACCATGGTGGTGTATGATCATGTGCCAAAAATGTGTTGGCCACGTGTCCGTCACAGTGTACAACACTCGGTAATGTTTGGTTGGTGTTGGGGATGCCTCTTGTGGGCATTGTCTACACAGAACGCGGGGGATTTGAGTCACACACAGGACTTGCGACAGAAAAAAAATTAAAAGGAATGGAGAAAAAGGTGGACGGGAGAAGTGACGAAGCCAGCAAAGAAGGAGTGCACAGTAAATTTGTCTTGGAGCGATGGCATCAAACGCTAGCAATCATAGCTACACTATCATATCTATTTCAAATTCAAACCGACACAAGGCAACGAACAAGAGGTAAAGGAAGGTGGGGCAAAAAAAAAAAAAAAAGAAAGGCGCCGGAAAAGACGGTCCAAAATGACGGGGGTAAGTGAAAATGGCCTCCTGAATTTTGGCATTTGGCCAGGGGTAGGGACATGGGAAGAGGGGACATGGGGAGATCCAGCACATCACCAGGTCCCTGTACTTCCGGCTCGAACCTTCAGTCCAACTCCCTGTCTTCTCCCCGTGCACCCCCCTGGTCCCCCCACGTCGGACCCCAACTCTGCACCCCCCTGACCATTCCCTTCAACAGCCCCATGTGGCCGCCGCCACAAGTCACGTGCTTGCCTAAATCCCTCCTGCTCACAGTTCGGTGGCCACTCTGCCCCAAAGAAAGCCTTAAATGTCATGTGTCGCCTCCCACACCCATTAACTTCCTGGTCATGATCCTTGCTTGCGATCTTGTGACTTGAGCACTAAGAGGTGGTGTGATGCATCAGTTTACAGGTAGAACTGGCTCATTGAGCCATCAATCGGCGGAGCGCGTACGAATCGTTACCCACAGTAAGCGTGTAAACCTTCAACTATTTTGAGTGATGGATTATTTCCTCTGAGGTCGCTGCTAAAAATACCCCATCGGTGATCAATTAGTCCCTTTAGCACTGCTGTCCTGACATTAGGACTGTGAGATAGTTAACGATTTATGTTTAGATAAGACTGCGTGTTCATACACAAGACGGATGTAACCAACTTTTACTGTTAATATAATAGATATATTATCGATCATTTTTGCACCTTTGGTATAGATGGTTGACAGTACAAGCTCTGGTCTATTTATATTTTTAATTGTTTTTATAGTTAGGAGGTAATTTGTGTAGATTATGTCCCCTGAGTGTTACTACAGTGATTTTTTTATGTTTTACTATATAGAGTGTGCAGATGGCTTCTTTGAAGGGGATTCTTGTGGTTTCTCTGTATATACAAGGAAACTGGCCTTTCATCTTTTAAACCTCAACTTGTTTGGAGACCCAGTTCCTCCCCTTTGAATTCATGTTGTTTCTATACACAATTATACTACACCTTAGCCCTGCTTGCTCTTCTCCCTTCGACTTATACATTTAGACTGTATAATTATAATGAAGCTGTAAGGGGCTTGGCTTTATATGTTGCTAGCCGGTATGTTCCGACTCCCGCTTCAATCCCAGTTGGCCCCCCTCCAATAGGTTACAAAAAACCCTGCTCGTGGCAAGATAGCTCATCTTCCTTTGGTGGGTCCCTCCCTGGCTAATGGGCCGAGCCTAGCATCCACACAAAACAGTTTTACAGCTCTGTACAACTTTTTTCCAGGCTCACCAATGAGAATACCTAGGGTCAAGATTTTGAAACTATTGATTTCCTGACCCAATAACCTGTAGCTTTATATAAGTATACACTCAAACTCCAGGTAGTAGCAGGGTTTTATTGATTTATATTGTGTGTATGGAGTATATATTATTTAGCTATATACTCTATATAATATCAATATATATATATATCTTTTAGTCTAGGTATAGGTCTTTGAGGAATTGAATAAAGCTCATACTCCATCCAGGGTCAACCCATCTAAGCAATATCCTCAATTTCCTGGCCTAGCTGTTGCCCAGAGTGCAGGCAAAAAACAACCCCATCAACTTGGTAGGTGAGGGGACAGAAATTCCTATCCTGACCAGTGGCCATCCGAATTATCCTTGGATCACTCTACTTTATGTAGAATACCGTACTTTGCCAACATTTTTTGTTTGGCAGAACTCATCCAGCTTTTTTTTTTAAACGACATGAACCTGTCATAAACACGTCCACTTGAAGACATTTCCATAGCTTTACTGTTCTCCCCGTGAAAAACCCTTTTCCGGCTTGAAGCTAACTTTTTTTTCGTCAAGTCTAAGGGATGTCCTCGTGTCTTTGACATGTTCTAATTGGTGAACCCTCCACCAGATATATTTTATTGTATGGCCGTTATGGTTTATCGCACAGTCATCAATATCCCCAAACGCAAGCGCCTTTTCTCCCAGCTACATAATTGTAACTTTTCCAGTCTCTCTTCATATTCAAAAGGCTCCCCCAATCCCCTTTAATTTTAGTTGTCCCTCTCTGAAACCCTTTCATTATCAACTCGAGTTACCTTTTTGTACACAGGATCTTAAGTCCCAAATGCCTCCCCCTTCCCCGCTCTAACGCACATCCATGGAAACGCCCTCACAAGATGACCAATGATCGACTTAATGCTAAGGCACTACTCATTGACCTCCTTCTTCGTGTCTTCCTATGCTTTTGATACTGTTTGTCACCCTAGGAATACTTCTTCATATCCGTGGCCACCTAAACCTTGGATATCTTCTTCTCCATCTACAGCCTATGAGCCTTGCCAATCATAGTTTCTTTTTGCGATTTTTTAAATCGACCTGTGCGGAGAACCCAATTTACAATCGTCTGCTCTGGCCCAACTTCCCTACACTGCTCCCAGTCCCCGACTGCCCGTAGGTCTGCCTTGATGCCATCAAAGCTGCCTTGAGTCCTCACGCGCGACCTCAAACACTGGACACACTGAACTATGCCTTTTCCCACCCTCAGATCTGTTCCGCTCCCTAGTCTTACTATTAATATAACAGATACTCTTATATCACCCATCTCCTCCTTTCCGCTGCATTGGAATAACGTCTAGATTCCGATCTTCCTTCAAACGCCATGTCAATTCGCTTGCCCAATTCTTCGCTCCAACTTAAAAAACCTCTACCTGCATTCGACCTTCCTCTCAAAGAAACTACAAAAATCAGTCCATGCCCTAATCATTCCGGCTAGACTAATGCTACCACCCTTGTGGTTACCAACAACCACCTGCAAACCAAAAAAAAAGCTTTAATCATTCCTAACTCGGCTTACCTGGCTCCTTCATTTCTCTCTTGCTTCTCTATCTCTTGCCTCTCCTCGCTGTCATCCCTCCCTAATATTCCCATCATGCAAAGTCCAGTTCAAGCATACTTCCCTCAAATCTTATAAATACTACCCACCAGGCCCTTTCATATTCCATAGCTTATCCACCCTAACGTCCCAGGGGCAGAACCTCCGCAAAAATCACCCAACAATCTCCTCCTCTCTCCACCCTTCCACCTCTTCCAGGCCCGTATTCAGACTTTTATCGTGCTGGCCACCTCTGCTCTGGAAACTCCCTTCCTCAGTCTGTCCGTCACTCACGTCCTAAGTAACCTTCAAATGTAAACGTAAAACCCACCTTTTCAAGCAAGCAGTAACCTGGCCTAGACTACCGCCAACCGCCCTCTTACTACCATATGATCCAACCCATCTTCATTCACACTCCAATCTTTTACACTCCTACCAATTCCCAGCCATACACGTTCTTTCTCACGTCCATTTTCCTCGAGACGTAAGCTCGTTGGGCAGGGTCCTCTCTCTATTGTAGGTACGTAGCCCTCATCACTCTGTTTTACTGTTTATTCTGTGTAACCGAATGTGCATGGTAATTGTATGACGTTGTACTAACTGTATTTAAACCCTGTATGTATTGGACTATGTAAGTATACAGCGCCACGTAAATTTACGCTATTTAATCCATAATAATAATATTATCTGTTGTATCAATTAGATCAACTGCTATAGTTTAGGTTACTTGACAGTCACCAAAGTTTTCTGTTATATCTCAAAAACGACTGGTATATTCCCAATTCAGAAGACTTGTAAAAATTTTGTGGCATTCGTAAAAAAATAATCCCGTGGAAACAATCCCCCAATATGGCATTCCACAATCACAAGCCCGTTGTGAAGATAAAGGATCCTATCTGAATGCAGGTTGTAATTGCCATTGTGGCTAAAAGAATGTTATCAAAAAAAACAGAAACTGCCCAGGGCTGAGCCACACTAAAACGGCGAGCTTTTCTGAATTTCGCAATGCGATAAATGTCGCAAGTCCGTAGCAAGGTTTTGCTCTCGACCATTTTTCTCTTTTACAACTCCGCGCAATACATGCATTTTCTCCTTGTAAATAGTGAAATGCAGGCGCAAATGACTAACATGCGCAAACGCACGAAATTGCGCACCCAATAACGCTCTCGATTTTTGGAATGTGGCCTTGGCCTAAGGCAGACAGTGGTGTCAGAAAACACAGTGTCCAACCACTTGCACCTCAACGATGAATTTATGTGCATAAGCACCATCTTTTCTGCATATTGTCCTTCGTAACTCCTCACCGCACAGGTTGCTCTCTCGCCAGTCCTATGAGGCCCAGCTTGAGCCTAGTCGTAAACCAATGTAGGTTATACCAAAAGTGGTAAAGTGCAACTTTGACAAGCTACTACAGCAGGATAATTCAAACTTCTTAAGAAAGGGGAGGCGATAACTTCTTTTCAAATTTTAATTCATTTATAGACTCCTTTTAAAAAAGCTCAGGACATGTTCTGCAGCAGTCACAAAAAGGGTTTCCTGCTTGCCACTCTCTACTGCTCTCCCAGTTGTGGCACTTTAATGTAAGGCTCCATGCACCGATGAATTTAGGATAACAAAAATGTTTTTTTTTTAAACACAGGCAGCAACCTGTGAACTTATAATTGGAATTCCTGCATATGTAAATGTAGCATTTTATCATGAGTCTATAACTTTCCTCTTCCTGGTAGTCCAAGCCAACAGTGACATTCTCATACCCTGGAGAAGTAAAAGGCAGAGTTTGGTTAAGCAGTACATGACCAAGCATAATACAGACTAGAGCTGCACACAAATAAAGCATGCAGATAGCCAAAATATTTTGTATACTATACACAATGAAACATATAGCGAAACAATTTTTTTGGATGTGCTACCCGAGTCATAACTAGAATTACTTTTAGAATCACTTCATGTGTGATTCTAGTGGGGCCTATTCCATTAAACCTTTATCTCAACTGTTCAAAAATTAATGCCCTGATCGAGATTTACCAGTATGGGCTCGATTTGCATATACTGAGGTGATTTTTACTTTGGAGACAGCCATACAAAGCAAAAAAATACGAAAGAGAAACCAAAAAGGAAAACAACAAAAACAAGGGGGGAAAAATCATTTTTACCGCTTTTGTGGTAGTGCCATTTACATAGACCTCAATATAAAAAAGCACAATCAAAAAGTGAGTACAATATGGATTTCCAAAACACAAGAGGCAGTAATGTTACAGAGTGTGAACTCTTACCTTCCTTCCTCCCAAACAATTCCGAATAATAACTTTTCACAGGAGTGTATCCCAATAGTTGGGGTAAAGGCAGGTTCACTCTTTTATGTGGGGCTTTTATTTGCCAAGAAATCAATGCATGTTGTAGTTTTGTGGCTACATAGTAGTGAAAACACAACTTAGATGTGGTGGTTTGAATTAGGCGTCGCCACACTGATTTCCATCACATAAAAACCATAAACGGGGGCACTGTGTGGGCCTAGCCAAAAAATTTTTTTTCTAGGGATAACTTTTGAACAGCTGGCCTCCGGGATTTGAACTACCCTGCCATAAGAGTATGGTACTTCAAGGGTGAATATGGTTGCTGCGCTTGTTTCCTTAGTAGTGAAATCAGTGAAACAAGGCTCTACAATCGCAGCAAGGGCCTCACCTACGGCCTGACAAACTGGAAACATACATGAAAAAGAAACTGGATAGAGTCAACTATAGTTATCGGAGACATGTGCAACACTCCTTCTGTGCTACTGGTAATTCTTCTAACATAAAGTGCCTTGGAGTATGGATGTTTTATACACTTGTTGGGTCTCTCTCCAGTAATAGGAAACGGCCAAACCTGGTATTACAAGCAGTTGGTTCCTTCACCCAGAATTTGAAGCATACCAGTTCCATATCTATCCTGTACACCTGTTGCTCTGAAACAGGTGTGAACAGGAATGGCTTTCTAAGCAGGACAAATAATGTCTGTATAATAACGCCTATCGGCTGAACAATACTTTTAATCCTGTTTAGTGAGAAGAAATTGTGGGATAGGGCGATTTAAGATTAATGTCCAGTCTAAAAAAATTTTTAGAAAACATTACCCATCTCGCAAAATACCCTTGTGTTTTAAGCTTACTTTCGCCAACATTCTTCCCCCACAGAGTTAAACGTTACACATCCGACTTCCGTACGCTGCTTTCCTCGGGATTTGGCCTCATATTGACTGCAGTTGTGGCTGTGGTTGTGATGTCACAGCCAGAGTCTCTGACATTTCCAAAGGAGCCGGACCGGAAGAGTACATGTGCGTGGTCACCTCTGGCGAGGGTCGGCGTAGTTTAAGATACCTATAACTTAGTAGGGAAACATTGAAAAAGGCAAGATTAAAACGCAAGTGGGGTTTTGGGGTCAATGGCTTCTAAAAAGGTTTATTTTTTATTTTTAGAGCCGAGGTACTATTTGGTTTTTATTATTCACGGTGTCATCCATTTTTTTCTTCTCTATTTCAGCTCTGGTGTCCAGTACATGTGAAGAAAGACTGCTACAGCGAAGTAAGGTCTCCTCGCCCATCATGCTGATCTCTGGAAAAAAATCTCAATATTTGCTTCTTTGTGTATAACCATGCAATGTAGTCGCTATGCGTTTTTTTTTTTTTTTATTAATTGTGTATATAATAAAGGTGCCATGTACTTTGTAGTTTTATCAGTAATTTTGCAGTTTTGTGGGGCGGAGAATTCACTGTGCTGCTTTAATACCGTGTCTTAACAAATCACAGGATGCAGGTAGGCCAATTAAATTTCACCTCAGGAATGGTTTTCTCAGTATTTTTAAATGGTTATTGAAACATATTATACCAAAATAAACTAGAGCAATTAAGCCCAGAGCTACGAATAACGGGCGCTAAAGCACAGTTGTGCCCCATAGTTGTCCCAGGAGACCATATCTCCTCAAACATGTCCAAGGCAGAGTCCCAAACACCCTCCTGGAGATCCCAAGGCGCAGAATATGCCCCCTCTGTAATCCAAATCTCAGCCCCCCCCTCTGTCCCCCAAATCCAGGGCCCCCCCTCTGTCCCAAATCCGGGCCCCCCTCTGTCCCAAATCCGGGGCCCCCCTCTGTCCCAAATCCAGGGGCCCCCCTCTGTCCCGAATCCAGGGGCCCCCCTCTGTCCCGAATCCAGGGCCCCCCCTCTGTCCCGAATCCAGGGCCCCCCCTCTGTCCCGAATCCAGGGGCCCCCCTCTGTCCCGAATCCAGGGGGCCCCCCTTCTGTCCCGAATCCAGGGGCCCCTCTGTCCCAAATCTAGGGGCCCCTGTCCCAAGCAACCTTACCTGCCGTCTGTTTAATTGCTGTTCTCCCTCCGTGTGTTTCCTGTGTTTCTCCCTCTAGTGGTGAGTCAATAGGAACTGCAGACACTCTCCCTCTAGTGGTGAGTCTATAGGAACTGCAGAGACTCTCCCTCTAGTGGTGAGTCAATAGGAACTGCAGAGACTCTCCCTCTAGTGGCGAGTCCATACGAACTGGAGTGACACACACACAGGGACGCCCACTTAGGGTTTTATTATATACTAGACATTAAGCCTGTTACAATAACAGGCGCTAGAAGCCCAGAGTGCCTCCATCCTCCATGTCCCAAGGCCACAGTTCCCTCTTAGTGTCCCAGACCCAGAGTCCCCTCCCTCTGTCCCAGACCCAGGGTCTCCCATCTGTCCCAGACCCAGGGCCCCTCCTCTGCCCCAGACCCAGGGCCCCTCCTCTGTCCCAGACCCAGGGCCCCTCCTCTGTCCCAGACCCAGGGCCCCTCCTCTGTCCCAGACCCAGGGCCCCTCCTCTGTCCCAGACCCAGGGCCCCTCCTCTGTCCCAGACCCAGGGCCCCTCCTCTGTCCCAGACCCAGGGCCCCCCACTCTGTCCCAGACTATGGGTGCAGGGAGTAGTGTAGTGTACTGTAGTAGTGTAGTGTAGTGGCAGGGTGAGAAGATGGGTGCAGGGAAATAGGTTTTATTCCTGGGGCTGGACCTGGGGCTGGAGGGGAGACTCTACCTTCGACTTATACTCGAGTCAATTGTTTTTACTCATTTTTGAGGTAAAAATGGGTACCTCGACTTATACTCGAGTCGACTTATACTCGAGTATATACGGTAATAAACTTTGTAATAAACAAAAGTGCACTGGGTTAACAAGGATATTTAAATTTAAGAAAATACATTTAAAAAAGTATTGCACTTTTTATACCCTTATTAAACAAATGTAACAAAATAAGGTCTGCATATTTGTCAGGTAAAAGGGGAAATGGAAAGAAAGAAAAAGGCATTTAAAATTTTGATAGCAGAGGGTACATAACTATAAAAGTTGTAGTAAGGATTGTAAGGAAGGAATTAAGCAAGCTAAAATAGAAAATTATGTACAGATAGCTGATACAAAACTGTGTAAGGCATTGGCAACACCAGATGATGTACAAATGGATCTAGACAGATTTGCAAATTGTGCAGCAGAGTGGGAGATGAGATTCGATGTTGATAAATGTAAAGTGAATCTCTGTTGGAAAAATATTTGGGCGTTCTAGTTGATAGCAGACTTAGCTGTAGTAAACAGTGCCAGGCCGCAATGGCTAGAGCTGGAAAGATATACAGGGAGATTCAATAAAAGTTCTTATCGTTTAAAATGGTGCTAATTTTGCCCCAACCAATCAGATGTTAGCTTTCAAATGTTACATAAGTTCTGATTGGTTGGGGCAAAATTAGCACCATTTTAAACGATAAGAACTTTTATTGAATAACCCCCATTGTCTTGTATAAAGAGGGGAATAGATTTAGGGAGGAATTTTTTTTCTCTATAAAGCAGTGGTAAACGCCTCATTTGAAATATGAATAAGTGCAATTTTGGAATCCTGTTTATAAAAAGGACATCTTAGAAATAGAAAGAGTTCAGAGAAGGGCAATTGATAGACCTTTTTTTTATTAAGAACTAAATAAATAAGGGGAACGGAGGGGCTTCTCTTTGCAGACAGATTGCAGGCATGCAAGTTATAGTGGATTAGAACCAGGAAGCATTTGGAGATTTTCAGCTCTGTACCTGTGGATCTCACTAAATGTAAATATACTTAAGCTGGGTACAGACAGTAAAGATCACTGAAAGATGACAGACAAGATCTGCAAAATGCTGTCTGTCATCTTTCAATGATCTGCATACACACAGTCCCGAGCGTTCTCCCTATGAACAGCATAGGAAGAACGCTCGGGACTGTGTTTCCATCGGCCGCAATAGACTCCTCTATAGGGAGTCTAGCGCGGCCGATGGAAATTTTCAGTCATTCCCGAACAAGCATTCGGCTGACCCGATTGTTCGGTGGCTGCGGGCTCATTTGGAAATAAAGGTACACACAGCACTATTTCTTTAGATATCCAGTCTAAAACATCTTATATTTCAGCTGTCAATCAAGTTCCTTGCTCTCAAAAACTATTCTTCTGTGAGCAGTTTTACTGTAGCTGGAATGGTGACAGAGTTTTGACAGTTGGAATGCTGTGTGCAGGCTTGACAGTTGGTTTGTGGGAAAAAAGTCAGGTCGGATGGAAGTGTGAGTGGTTAAAAGAGGGAGGGGGGATACTGCTCCTAAACAAAATGTGTGCTGGATTGAAGGCATGCAGCAACACACGCAAATCAGAGTAAGTGCTACTTACATGTATTCAATTATAGATTAAGATGAGGCAAAGTTATTTTTTCAGTATAGTGTCCCTTTAAAGTTTAGATGGGTCTGTGCTAAAAAATACATGTTCTAGAAGGACCCAGGAACACTATTTAATAGCAGGCTGTTGTGTGAAAAAAGGATTTTTTCTATTAAAGGGGTATTATAGAACAGTAGAGGGTTAAGGTAAGAAAAACAAGATTAACAAGGGGAATGGAGGAACCCGTCAAGAGAGGCTAGAAAAATTTGGGGTACTTAGATTGGAGAAAAGATATTACTTAAAGGGCATCTATAGTGGGAAAATTTACTTTTTTTCTTTCTTTCCATGTGTTCTATAATTCCCCACAACCCCCAGAGCATCTTCACTTTTTTCAGATTCCCTCTCTGTCCTGAGATACACCAGTTAGAAGAATACGTGATTGCATTCCTCTACTCCTACTTGGACTGGCAATCAAATCCCTGTGACGTGATCCCCCCCTCCCTGCTCTGTAATAAACATAGAGATGAGAGCATTAGCAGGGGGAGAGAGGTAGCTTTGATGGTAGATATAAGGCTGCACTTGACCCCCCTTCTTAATAGCTTTCACTGATTGATGATGGGTCACAAAGTGAGAGATCGTAAACTGTACTGTTCTTCTTCTGTGTCTCCAGGACAGCTTGCTTTCTATTGGCCACTGCGCGTGGGTGTGTTTTTCAGGATGTTGAACTTTTAACTCCTACTGCACATGATAAGCTTGTCGGTTAGCCGGAGTTGAGACATGGAGGAGGTAGCAGAGGGGAGGGGGAAGGGGGCTGTTCTGTACAGAGATCTGACACCATGGTTAAACAAAGTCACTGACAGAAATAGGATTAAGGCAGCACAGAGTACATGAATTTAACTTTGCAAAGGGGCAATGTGTTTTTTTCACTATAGATGCCCTTTAATACAAATACATTAACAGGCCTTACAATATTCTTCTTGGCAGGCATGGCTAGAAGAGGTTTAATATTTTCAATAGGTGTTGGTGCAATAATAGAAAGCTGATTTTGACTAGGTTAACAGCTACACCTGTGACTACCCCTCATGTGCTAAAACCCTATAAATAAGGTTTATTTTTCTCTGTAAAGGTTATTGGGGGTGATGCAATTTAAGGCACAGGCAATGTAATATTGAGTCACATGGGTTTTACATTTTGGGGAGTCTGCATGATTTCAAAACTTTTTAGAAATTGTGAAGGACACAATTAACTTAATAAGTTAAGTTTTGCAATGCAATGTACTATGAATTAAAAGGAGAGCTTTAGGATGAGGATCATGGAGGGTGGTTTGGGGCACTAGAGTTTTTTTTTAAACGTTCATTGGATTGAATGCAAAACCCCTAAAATGATTGCTCCTTTCTTTAACCTGCCCATGTTGCTGTTGCACAGTGATTACTGCATTCTCGGAATGTGGTAAGGTAAGTAGATTGCATTTCCCTGATTGTGTGCATTTTTGTTTACATATAGATAATAGATGCCTTTTTTTACAATTTAAAAAAAAACAACTTTTCTTTATTTCTTCTGCTTATTACATTTCTTTATATTTTCTTTCTCTTATTAGTATTTACTTGAAATGAAAAGCTTGATAATGCCCCCAGAACACATACTGAAACGTGGAGACAGTGAAGCTGTCGCATATGCCTTTTTTCATCTACAGCACTGGAAACGAGTTGAAGGTGCTCTGAATTTGCTGCACTGTACATGGGAAGGCAGTAAGTGTGTGTTATTTCTAGTTTGCATCACTGCCTAGGTTCACAACCTGTCAATCTTCATTAAATTGTCAGCACCACTGGAATGCTCTGCTGCCTGTATTAGTTTCAAAGAGAGCTCATTGCACTTGTGTTATGGTTTGTGGGAATACTAATTTGGTGATCTGAATGCGCTATTCAGAAAACATCAAAGGAGCCAGCTTATCTCTATCAAGCCCAGTGTGAGCTCAGCATTAAAGATGTGTTTGAAAAAGACAGACATGAACATACCTTTTTGAGATAGAAATCTAATTTTTCAGCATTTGTTGGTGCAGAGAAAATTCTTTTTTTGTGCATAACTCATGCCTTCTGTTTGCAGGGAATAAGTTATTTTAGATTTTAAGTAAAAAATATATATAGAAATCAAGTTGGCTTTATTACTAAAAGCCTAATGCAATAATATTTGACACAATAAACCTTTCCTTAAATGCACTTATCATATTTTCTGAAAAACAGGACAATACTATTAAAGGGGCCTATAAAGTATGCAGAATATTTTATTCTGCTAGTGCAAATATATCCCTTTACACTTTAACTGACACCGAATAATGAAACACAGTTGGGGTGGTTTACCAAACAAACGCTTGGTTCCCATTGATTTAATTTTGTGCTTGCAGCTTTCAGAAAATCCTGATTGGGTCTTACCCCCCTGCTGGACTCATGCTAAAATGTAAGCACATTATTAAAGGATAAGTACACTGTAAAACCAAGTTAAATTTAATTTGTAGCAGCAGCTTTAGAAAATCTGTTCCCCCTTTCCCCCCCCTAAGCCTACCTTTCCTGTTGTAAAGTTTGTGACATCTTGGATCTGCAGTGCAGGCTCTGTAGCTCCGCCCCTCCAAAAGCCTCCAAAAGCAGTGTCCATGTGGTCCATGTGTGCGCCGGCGTGGCTCGATGACGCATCTGGGCATGCACTGGGCATGCACTGATGTCACTCTCGCGCAAACGGACCACACAGACACTGCTTTTAGTGGCTGAAGAATAAGGAGATCCAGGAAGTCTCGGAGGGGCGGAGCAGATCCACACTGCAGATCCAAGATGTCACAAACTTTACAGCAGGAAAGATTTTTTAAAGCTCCTGCTACAAATTAAACTTTACTTTCTTTAACAGTGTACTCATCCATTAAATTGTGGCAATTCCCTTAGGTCAGACTAAACCTTTGAAAATGGGTTATTTTCGACTTTAATAATGGAATCTTAGCACTGCGTCTATCTTTAAACCTACCCAATTTTATATAAGGTACCTATCGGGCATACCTGCATGAATGGAACATAGGCGTGATCAGCTGTTTAAAAGACCAGACCTGAACTTCCGGAACTTAACCGGAAGTTCGGGTCCGGTATTTTAAACAGCTGATCGCACATATGTTTGATATATACACGTGACCAACTGTTTAAACCGGCTTGTGGAGGAAAAGATCTTGGGCTTGTGGTGGTGGGGGCAGTAGTTACTCCACTGGTAGGTTTAATGCAGCAGTAAAAAACCCATATACTCTTAGTACATACAAAAAGTATGTACAAAAAATATTTCTTAAATGGAGGTTTTTCTGATGTATCACCTGTCTTGGTAGTGGAAAAGTTTCCCATAAAATATTAACTATAAATAGAGTAGTGCAATTCTTACTTGATTTGTGTACAGTATACTATTGCAGTTTAGTTGTACTCATCTATATTAATGATTGCAATTTAAGAAATCCTTGTACCTTTATCAGTACAGTATACATTCCAACTAGTCACTGTGTATTCCTGCTAGCATATATAAATACATTTCATAAAGATAACAGTCCCCCTAACACTTTCTGATGGAATCTAGGTACAGCCATGTGATTGCAGGTACGACGCACGACTGCCTGATGACAATGGAATTGTGCATGGACTCTCGGTCGGGCAACGTTGATGATCTGGCAGTTCAGATTATCAACGATGCATGACTGAACATCCATACACAAACTGAATGTCGGTCATAGTGGGCGTTCGTCTGGCAGTCATGGGTTGCATGTCTGTATCTAGCTGTAGTATCATTCCCCTAAAAATACATCTTTTATTAGAACAATTGTTCTAGAGCTATAAGTATAGGGTATACAAACAGGACTATATCCTAGCCCCAGCCTCACGAAATCCCATATGCAATTAGGTAGTTTTCAAAAAAAGGACATATATAATGATTGCAGTGGGAAAATCCAATTTTCAAACCAAAATTCTTCTTGTTACCATTTACTATGCTCTTATGTGCCATTGTTCTGCTTTTACTGCTACGGAGCTTCAATGATATACAGTTCAGTATGTGTAAGATTTTTTACTGAATAGAACATTTTTGTTTTTGTTTGTCTTATCAGCATTTAGGATAATTCCTTATCCCTTAGAGAAGGGTCATCTCTTTTATCCATATCCTGGATGCACTGAAAATGCAGACAGAGAGTTATTGCCTGGTGAGTACATTGCTTATCTTAAAGCAATTATGCAGAATAAAAAGTACTATAGATACATTACTAAAAAAGAGTTTTATTGCGTATTCATACCGATCTGGCCTAAAGAGAGAGCCCATGCTCACCTCTATAACCACTATAACTGTGATTTTGTTCTTTATACATGGTACAGGTGCTCAGAAATGTATTAGACTTACCTGCAGTGTTCTGGAAAAGTGCCCAATCCAATTTAATTGTTAGTCTGGGAACCCAGTTTGTGGGGCAGTGTTATGATCATTTCCATGTTCTGGTTGAACACCTAATTGATTTAATGTTGGACAAGTGAATAGCTGACATTTAGTCTGTTTTTAAACATTCCGTCTACAAATCTTGGGCCTGGGCATGCTCCAAACCTTGTTTTATATTAACAGAATAGTATAATGCTTACAATACAAGAAGTCTTTTTTTCCCCTTTCAAAAGTTATTCTAGGCATAGAATTGGAATGTCTCAACTTGCATTTTTTTACTTTTGAAAAATAAAAAAATCTCTTATTATTGTAAAAAAACAAACATTTTGTTGTTTACAGATATGGTGGTGGCCAGAGAGTATACAAATGAATAAAACTCTCAGTAAATGGCAGTAGTCCTTGATGAGTTTCCATCGTTAAATATGCTCAAAACCTGAGCTTATTTATTCAAATTTGAACCTTGCATTGTGTATAATTTCACCACTAGCCCCAGCTTTGTAAATCTGTTTTAAAATAAACGTATGGGTCACAATAATGTAAGAATAATGCATGATTTGTATGGTTCTTCAACGTGTAAAATTTGTGGCTTTTAAATACCTTGTGGATTTACTAATTAAGATTCACTGCCTGCTGCATTAGCAATCATACTTTTATACCAAATAAAATAGAAGAAACAACATTCATACAAATACTATTCTATAAGTGTTTAAACATATTTTTTAAAATAATAATCTCACCGATTTACCTTTCTTTGCATCAAAGTGATTTTTCAGTCTAAAAAGATTTTATTCCGAGAAACTGTTGATTAAATAATATATCACTTAATTTTCTATCTGCATCCTACATTAAAATACGCCTCAGTCAAGTCAGTAAATATGTCACTACAGCTAGGCCTTCAGCTGCTTCTTCACTCCCTCATCCCCTAACTCATGCATTCCCAGTTTCTTTACCCAGGGAATGAGCAACTCTTCTCCAGCTTATCTGAGTAGGGTTAAGAAATATTTTATTAATGTCAGAGTGTGCAATAAAATAAATGTTTTGTTTATTTTGATATAGAGAGATATTGAAGTGTGGTTGAATTAAAGGGTTACATATTTATTTCTTTATGAATGTACTTTATGTACCTTATGAATGTATAAGCTCTGGTAAACATAAGCTCGACCTATTGTAGATATTCAGGTTTAACAAGTACATAATCAAAATTGTCAAATAAACTAAAGGCTTAAAATAGACAAGGGTACTTCAACAGTTAAGTGCTTTTTAAAAATCATGTTATCCCAGTTCAACTGTTGTTTCAATTCCACTTATGTAAGCATATAATCGGACAATTAGTCTCAAAATGCTCAGCTCTCAAGACTGTTGCCATTCTTAGCTGCTAAAATGCCCTCATGGGGTGCATCTGTCTTTAGAAAGCAAACATTTTGAGCTTGTTTGGAAGAAAGAAAAAAAATCATGGCAAGATTTATTCTAAACACACAACTGAGGAAACCACAGTGTGGAAAAAAAGATCCATATATCATTTTGTACCTTGGCCTGTTCTCAAAAGGAAAACAGTATTTTGCACTAGTTTTTTTGATGCTCAGGTTTATACACAATTTTGTGGCGAAAATCTACACTAAAAAGTGAAAATTAAAAATAAATATAAACAAACGAAAAGTTGTGCAGCTTTTCCAGATACTGAGGTAACCATTAAAATTTAAAGCTTATTTTTTACATAAAATAGTATGGCTAGTTCAATATTTTGCTACCTGGGCAGATGTGGACAAATTCAAAACCAGCTACCAGATGCTGATGTCTTGACATTCTTACAAACCAAAGATATGACATTGTCGTCAGGATAAAACTTTGGAAGTTGATAAATGGGTACCTTTATTCAACCATGAAAATAATGTAACTTCAGGCAGCCAAATGCTTGGCTGTGACTGTGAGTGCTTGACTCCTGGGTCCATTATTTTAACAAACAGTGAGATTTTGTGGAAATTTACTAGTAGCTGAATTTATGGTTGTTTATGAACAATTGTGTCTGTCTGTCCCTTTTGGGTTATTAATCACAGTTTAAACCTGCCTGACATTTCAGTACAGCTAAACAATTGCTGGTATGAAGCCACTATCTTGATCACAAAGGGCTTAAAATGATAATGTACATTATTATTTTAAGTTTTCTAGTAAGGGATGTTAAAGGATATGTACACTGGGAAATTTCTTTTTTTAAATTGCCCATTACTGGAAACTATAATTCTTCCCAACTATCACTATACCATTTTTTGGTTGATTTGTCCCCATTTCTTTAGTTATCCATGCATGGTGGGAAACTCCTTCTCCCAATGCTGCCCCATAGGGTTTACTGAGCATGCTCACAGAGAGTCAGATAGTCTGGCAGGGGCTGGGGGACTGAGGGACTGAACTTGAGCAAAACAAGTACTTGGTTGAAGCCATGCAGCAACACAAACACATCAGATTTAGTGTTGCTTACATGTATTCATTTATAGATTGAAATGAGACAACGTAATTTTTTAGTGTGCAATTCCTTTAATAGTTATATCTGTTGTATTCAATTAGATCAACTGGACTTGAAGTTTAGTTCTTGAAGACGTTTCGCTAGTCATCCGACTGACTTTCTCAATTCAGAATGACTTGTACAAGAATCTGTGGCAATTATGTACCCTGGAAAATCCCAATTAGCATATCACAGCCAGGTGTTAAGGGCGTGATTGCATAGTGGCTAAGAGGTGTTATAGGAACGCCCAGAGTAAGATGTCAAAACAGCATTGTACATGGCAGACAGTTGGTGTTGAACCCCCCCCCACCTCTATTTAGGCTTGGTTTCTTTATTTTCACACAAATGGCCTCCTTGACACCTCTCTTGAACCAGTCACATTCCTTTGCCAATATGTTATCATTACAATCTTCAAAGGTATGTCCTTTATCCTTAAGATGCAGGTACACGGCTGAGTCCTGACCTGAGGAATTCGTCTGTGAATACATGAATAAAACAGATACACCATGACCTGGATGAATGAGAACCTTCATAAGCATCCTTTAATAGTTGTTTATAGCATTGTAATACATTTTTCACTTTGACTGTAAAATGGTCAGAATGAGACTGTTACCTACCATGAAACCATATCTGCCTGCAAAAATATTTCTTTCTTAAGTCTTTCCTTTACTACACCATAGGGCAACTTATGATTTATTTATTAACAATCTTAAGTCAGTTACATATATTAATTTAAAATTTACATTTGCGGTGTGACTGTTGTGTTACTGGCAAACAAGTCTTTATGCAGTTGTGACATGTCACAGGGGAAAAATAGTAACTTTACTGGCAAAAACACAAGCTTTTTACCCCAGACTAGAGCCCAATTGTTCAGCCACATCCCGGCTCCTTAAGTGATATTAATCTGAATATATAAAATGGCTTTAATAAGAAAATATGTTTAATATGTTAACATATCTTCTTCTGTCTTGCAGCATTCCATGATGTATCTGTATACCCTAAGAAGGAGCTTCCTTTCTTTATTCACTTTACAGCTGGGTTATGCTCATTTACAGCAATGCTGGCACTTCTGACACACCAGTTTCCAGAGCTCATGGGTGTTTTTGCAAAGACTGTAAGTAATGGGAAAAACTAAGCTTATTCAACACACAAAAAAAACAATAATGATTTGAACACATAGTCATTTTTTAAATATAGAAAAAAACACGAACAATAAAAAATATTACAAGCATTTTGGGTGTTGATACCACTTTTACAGTTATGGCATCATAATTGGGACTGTTATTAGAAAAAAGCTGTGTCTGTACTGTACTGTAGGCATATCATAGGGAAACATCCCCAATAATGCTAAAGTGTGACAGTCTAAGGAGTCTTTTTATTAGCACCCACAAGCCTCTGTTTTAGGCAGGAGGTTTGTTTTTCAATCTCCACACAATTTTGCTTTTTTTGACTTGACTGACCTGATGGACTGGCTGGCATACTTGGAATGATCTGGCTTGCATTCTATGGCTGATGGGCTGACTTGAAAAATGGGAAAAGTAGTAATGTACTTAACTGGCTGGAAAACGTAAACTGATGGGCTGCCAAACTGAGATCAATGGATTAGCTGAAAAACTGAAACTGGTGGACTGGTAAATGATAAACTGTCTGAAAAATTGTGTCTGTGGTGCCCTAAATGCTAAATTTGAACTGATGGACTGGTTGTCAAAACAAGACTGATGGTCTGGCTGTCAAACTCATACTGAAGGATTGGCTATCAACTGAGAATAATTAACTGGGTAGCAAACAGACTAATGGTCTGGCTGTTAAATGGATGAATGCAATGGCCGAAAAGTAAGTCTGTAAAGAACTTTCTGGAAAACCAGAGCTAATGGACTGGCTGGAAAACTGGTACTGGTGGACTGGCTAGCAAACCGGCACTTGAAGGTCTAGCTGGAAAACTAGTACTGATAGTCTAGCTTTTAACTGTGAACCTTGGTGGAGAATGAAGGAAATTGACTGACTTATTATTATGCAGCTCAGTAGCTGGCATAGTGTGAATGCGTAGACTTCAGAGGGAAAATGGAGCGGTGGAGAACAGCCTTTAAAAAACCTACCACAGGCTCCATAGCAGCTTCTATGGTTTTTATGGTGGTCCCTAAACCACTGGTAAGGTCCTGTTATTTCACGATTTACCTATGAAGACATTTCAGCAATCCACCAAAAAGACTGCTTGCCTCTTTTTGAAATAAATAACATATATACCTGGTGCTTTGTTATATCCAGTTTCAGGCACGAAATTCCACCAATCAGCAGGCACAAATCTCCTGACCAATCAGAATTCTGCATAATGTAAAGCACATTAGTTTATGCCCCCAGTCAGTTTACGAATCAGAACTAGGTAAAATGAAGTACAAAATGGGAAAATGCATTTTAACATTTCAATTTGTTCTTTTTTTAATTAATTGGAATTTTTATCCTAATTCCCTATCAACTGCAAACTGAGAACATATTAAAACAGCTATCATAATACTTTAAAGAATTCCCCTGTTAGTGTTCAGTCAGTACAGATTGTTAAATTTTGAAGTTGCAATGTTTTTTATTACTGCTTATTGATTTTTCACTTAATAAAATGAATTTTTTTGAAAAAAAGTGTTCAGTCAGTTAAAAAAATATAGAAGGGGCATTTGAAAGTCAGCAGTCCTACTTTCCAGTACTTCTTCTTGCAATGCTGGAAGAAGTTTTCACACTGATTCTCTTCACAGCTGCCCAGTCAGATCATCTTATTCTTCTCCATGTGCTGCATATTTAAGAGGATAGGATTGAATCCAGGAGGACTTCGGGCAGCTTGAGTAGAGAAAGTTTAGGAAGCTCTACAAAGAAGTAGTATTGGAAGAATAGAATTCGGATTCTTGACTACTTTACCAATATACTTTACAGGGTTATTTTTTAAAATGTTGTGCTAGATGCCCTTTAATTATAAACACATTTAAAAAAAAAACTTATGAAGATGAACTATGGCTTTTACAAATTGCTTAGTAGAAATAGGGGTTTAAGTAACAAAATATTTTCTGCAGGCCTGGCACTGAGGCCTCCTTTCAACTAACTTCTGCTGTGTGTTAATTGAAAAAATGCAGTTGGACATAGCTGTGATTAATTACTCTGCAGTCCCTTGTTTGCTGTACTGTAAGCAAGAGCTTGGTTATCTGGTTCATCAATTCCACTTGGACTGTGTTAACTAAACTATACAGTTTTCAAAAAGACATAAGCAGGAATGCACATATTTCTAGTATGTTCTGTATCGCACCCTAATGTCCTCCATGCCTGGATCACAGCCTGGATTATTACAGAAATGAGTCAATCAAGGAACTAACAAAAAGAAAATAGAGGCACTTGTATCCTGCGGGTGCAACCATACTATAAACAGCAACAATCAATTTAGGTAAACAATCAAATGCAAGCTGTGGAAGCCTGTGCAGAATTTCCAACAATAAAGAAGACATTATGGGGGTTGCAATATACTGCACTATACCTTGATGAGTGTAAAACCCATGCTGCCTAATGTCGAGTTGCCCAGGGTTTTTACTGTTGCAGCACAACCAATGCATTACATTTTTTGTTCAATGTCTTTTATTTTGTGAATTTGGGTCTTAAAAGCAAAGATTGCAACACATTCATTACCCAGGACACAAAATAGTTCGTGCATTGCAGTAACCAGTGCAGGAGAGTGGTGGTAGGCAGTGGCGTATCTATGATAAAACATTCAGGGCATGTGCCCCGGATCTTTGGCAAAGTGCCCCGAATCTTCCGTTCCCAGTAGTACCTTGCGGCTGCACAATGACGTCATCGCGCCGACTGCATTGTGCTAGTGCCACCCCTACACTCCTCTTGAAGGCTTCTTCTGGCAATGTTCTGGCCTCCAGCTGCTCTGCTCCACATGGGTAGGTGATAGCCCTATTAGGATATTACCTTCTCCATGTGCAGGGCAATACACTCATTAGACTACCCCAGTATATTATTACATTGCCAGTTTGCTGTTATTTTGTGAAGTGCCCATGGCTAACAGTATGTAATAAAATGTCTACCAGTATGTGACTCCCATGGCTAACATATGTAATGAAATGGCTACCAGGATGTGACTTAATTCCCATCGCTAACAGTATGTAATAAAATGGCTACCAGTATGTGACTAAATTCCCATAGCTAGTATGTAAAGAAACTAACATGGCTACCAGTATGTAATCAAATGGCTACCAGTATGTGATGAAATTCCCATGGCTACCAGTATGTGATGAAATTCCCATGGCTACCAGTATGTAAAAAACTCCCATGGCTACCAGAATGTAATGAAATGGCTTCCAGTATGGAATGAAATGGCTAGCAATATTTAAAGAAATGCCCATGGCTACCACTACCAGTATGTAATGAAATGCCCATGGCTACCAGTATGTGACTAAATTCGACTTATACTCGAGTCGACTTATACTCGAGTATATACGGTAATAAAGGTTCTTATCATTAAACTACTACATATGAGGCTGACTCACTTCCTCTCTGCTAGCATTAGCAGACACCAACAATGACATTACCCCCTTTCCTGTTGCCTAATTCCACCCATATTGCCTCCGTTTTAACATGCATATCGCCAGTTATATCTTTTTTTAAATTTGTCTTCAATTCTTTTTTAACATAAACACATACTCCTCCCCCTCTTCCTTTTTTCTCTGTCCTGCCTAAACAAGGCATATCCTTCTAAATTGTCGTGAGAATATATCAACCACATATCTGCTATACCTATTACATCATACTTTTCATTCAACGCCATCATTTCCAATTCACCCATTTTGTTAGCCAGGCTTCTTGCATTTGCAAGCATAAATTTTAGATTATGATCATGTAATTTATTCATACACTTTAATACACATGCCTCCCTATCCCCTATGCTAGCCCCACCCCCCTTTCTGCCCGCCACTGGCCTATCTACACCCTGATTTCCTCCTGGGCTATCTACCCCAGTGAGACTGTTAATACCCTCCCCCCCAAACCTAGTTTAAAATCTCCTCCAACCCTCTAGCAATCTTCTCCCCTAACAGCTGCACCGCCATCAGTGAGGTGCAACCCATCCCTACTAAAGAGCCTGTAGCCGACAGCAAAGTCTGCCCAGTTCTCAATAAACCCAAACCCTTCTTCCTTACACCACCCTTTTAGCCACTCATTAATGCTCCTAAGCTCCTGCTGTCTCCCTGGCTTAGCACGTGGGTGTGGTAGTATTTCTGAAAACACTACCTGGAGGTCCTTGCTTTTAACTTGGCCAATAGCTCAGCTGTCTACTACTACAAGACTGAACATTTCTTACTAGACACCCCTGTCACACCAGCCAGATTTGCTTACCTGAAAGGGGGTACCGTATATACTTGAGTTTAAACCGACCCGAGTATAAACAGAGATACCAATTTTTACCTGGAAAAACTAATAAAAGTGATTGACTCGAGTATAAAGACCACGACTGCCTTCTGATTCTGTATTGTTTTTAGGCTTCAGTTGCCCTTTAAATGGACAGCAGAATTCCCATACAGTAGTCCCATACAGTAATAGCCAAATCCAGTATGGGCAACTAAATTCTCAAAACAATATAGAATCAGAAGGCAACAATAGATACCATCCTCCTTCTGATTCTGTATTATTAGTTGCCATTTAAATGGACACATACACATATAGTAGTGCGCTGGAATACTTGAGTTTTTTTTTTTAGTAGAATCAGTTATTTGCCCCCCAACAAAAGCAACAGTAAAATGCCAGAGTTTCTTTTGTTGGGGGGCAAATGTTGAAATGAGAGTATCTATAACCAACAAGAACTTGAACTGTAAATCCTTTCAGCTAACTGCAAATTCAGTACCGTAACTTACTTTAGACATCCAACTTCTGCTCGCTCGCTCCCTGTACTGACGCGCTGGCTGTGGTCACTACTGAGCACCGGGCAGTAAAGTCATCCAGTACAGGGAGTGAGCGAGTGGCTGCCGGATTTCTAAAGTAAGTTCCTGACTCGAGTATAAACCGAAGTTGAGTTTTCAGGCTGATTCTACAGCCTGAAAACCTTGGCTTATACTCGAGTAAAATGGAAGACCAGAAAAGAGGTGTCCAAGGATTTTAATCCTTGGACACCTCTTTTCTGGTCTTCCATTTTCTGCTGAACAGAGGAATGGTTGTATAGAACATGTTCTAGAATACTATCAGGGACATGTAATAAAGGTTCTTATCATTAAAAATTGTGCTAATTTTGCCCCAACCAATAGTATGTTATTTACCATTTGAAAGCTAATATCTGATTGGTTACCAATCAATTAGCACCATTTTTATCTATAGGAACTTTTATTACATCTCCCTGTATGTTTGTGTTTGTTAGTGAGCACATCTCCCATAAGTGCTGTTCTTATAAGTATATTATATCTTATATAATGTCCCCAATATTTACACAGTGACCAAAAACACCCAATCATACATTTACTTCCACTACTTTATTTGCACTGGACCAATTAGTTTGTTTCATGTTGAATGTTGTGTGCTGTAGAGATCTGAGACTTAAAGGCTATGTCCACCCTAAAAATTAAAATTTGATATGTTGTTCCCCCATGTCCCCCAGCCCCAACCACGTAATTTCAGAAAGCCCCCCAAACTCTACTTACCTCCCCTCTTTCCTTCGCTGCGCTCCCGGCCCTCTGCTTGCGAGGAAATGCAAGCAGAGGGGCGGGACTGGCAGCCGCGTCTGTGATTGGCTGAGCGCCAGCCAATCACGGACGCGGCTGCCGGCAGCTCACTTCCGCGTAGGAAAGCGGAGAGGTAAGTAAAACATTGGGGAGCTTTCTAAAAATAAAAAGTATGCGGTTGGGGCTGGGGGACATGGGGGAAGGCTGTGTTAAAGGGAAATAACGCTAGGGGGAGGGATAGCAGAACGGGAGGGAGGGGGGAGAAGGGCTGCAGCACGCATGGCAGAAATCTCCGGGAGGCCAGGTAGCAGGCAGTGTCCTATATGGACCTGCTAGCCTCCTGGTGGTCAGTTTTTGGGACTTTGGGGGGGGGACTACAGGAGAACCAGATGGAGCTGGGATGTCAGGTAAGGATTAAACTACACTACATGGTGGGGCCAGTAGTTGGGGGGATTATAGTTTTGGGGGTGGACATGCCCTTTAAGGTGCCCATACTCTACACTCTTACTTCCCAAAGTTCCTGCGGTGTCTAAAGGACCATCTGGCCTGATCTTATTTGTGATTGACTTGCGATTGCAGAATGAATGTGCTGTAAAAATGTCCAAAATACTCTCTAAAGACATTACATAGATTCAACAAACGAACGTTGAATCTATCTGATGTCTTAATAGTGTACGGCCAACGTTATATTGTTTTCTAGTCTTTTCATCATTTATTCTAATATTTAGGTTAAGTATTTTTATCCTTTTCATCATTTATTCTAATATTTAGGATGTGTTGTTATCCTTTTCATCATTTATTTTAATATTTACAATAAGTGTTGCCATAGTTATATAGAATGTTTGTAACAGATGGAGAGATCTATTAATACCAGGGATGGAAACAGTAGAGATATTGGAAAATGCTTCTTGATTTAATGCAACAAAGGTGACTTTCACTGTTCTCCCCTGCAGCTCATCATCTGTTATTTATAATGGTTCACCTGGGAGTAGAGGGAAACTGTGCTGTTTAGGTCTATAGAACATAGAATTTACCCTAATATCCTTTACCGCCTCATTGAAATCTCAGCAGAGGGCCATGTAAACGGCCATTGTCACTGTGCAGTCAGTCCTTGTTCACAGTGTTTAAATGACTGGAGGTTACAGACCTGGGGTTTGTTGTATTTGCCATGGGATCACTGACTCCACTGTCTTCTTGGAGAATGGAAAAGGCAGAGATCATTATTAGTAATTGGTAGACTTGCTGATAATATTGGCTGTTGTTGCACTGTATCTCTCTATGGCTAGGTACACATGAGCCAACTGCCCAGTGTGATATTTTAGTTAACCGGTTGAAAAATGGATTGGACATGGTCATTTTCAGCTGATCGTTCAGTCTCCATTGAAAGTGCTCTCAGCATTCAATGACTTACAACCTGTTCTCCTGTTTTAAAGGAATTGTACACTGAAAAAATGACTTTGCCTCATTTAATTCAATCTATAAATGTATACATGTAGGCAGCACTTACACAGATATCTTTGAGTTGCTGCATGACTTCAATCCAGTACTTGTTTTGCTCAAGCTCAATCCCCCAGCTCCCTGCCAGACTATCTGACTTTCAGTGAGGGCAAGCATGCTCAGTAATCATTATGTGTCAGTATTGGGAGAGGCAATTTCCCATCATGCAGTTCACATACCACCTGTCACATTTACCAGTATAGTTTCCAGTAATAGGCATTTAAAAAAAAAATCCCAGTGTACATATTCTATAATGCCAACAGACCTTAGTTTAGGCTTTAGTCACCTATGCGGTGTGCACAGTATCAAAAGCGTTAGCAAGATAGTATGCTACATCTACTGAGTCCAAATTCTTACTTACCCCCTTGTAAAAAGCAAGCACGTTTGTTTCACAGATAATATTCTTCAGTAGTAGAGTTGTAAGGGAATGCTGGGAATTTTATTGTTTTTGGAGCGCATTTGATTCAGAAGAAAATTGTTTTTCTTACACTTGAGGATTTTCTCATTCTCTGTTATGCTGAACGAAATAAATAGGCATAGTTTATTTGTGTACAGAAGGATGCTTCATCTGCAACCAATGATTTAATGAGATATAATATTCGTGGCTAATGCATGTTTGGTATTTCTGTGAATGATGTTTGAATTTTACACACAGGTATTGACATCCTGAAACTGGTTGCTGCACAGATTGGAAGCCAGTGGCAAGAGATTTACCTGGTTTTGTGTAATGCAAATGAGCATGAGGTTGCTACTTTCTCTAAAGGGTACGCAGCAGATCACGAACGAGCTTATGCGGCCTTGCAGCACTGGACTATACGAGGCCCAGAAGCCAGCCTCGCTAAACTCATCCACGCATTGCGCCAGCACAGACGCAACGATGTGGTGGAGAAGATCCGGGGACTTATGGAGGATACAGTACAGGTAAATGGACTTTTATTTATGTTCATTCAAATGCAGTTTCTATTAAAGGAGAACTAAGGCAGCAATCCAGCATTATTTGTTGCTGGCTTTACCTTTGCATGAAGAACATAAAGTGATGTCATGCGGTCACATGTTCTGATTTCACATCCTGTCCCTCTTTACTCAATCTGTAGCGCCCAATGCTAGAGAAGGGCCTGGACAACAAGAAACTTAAAATATTAGCATATTGGGAAATTTAAAGGGCATCTATACTGAAAAATAGGCTATTTTAAATTGACCATAACTGGAAACTAGAATTCTTCCCAACCACCACTGTATCATTTTTTTGTTGATCTGCCCCCTATTTCTTTAGATATCTAATCTAAAACTTCTTATATTTCAGCTGTCAATCAAGTTCCTTGCTCTCAAAAACTATTCTTCTGTGAGTAGTTTTACTGTAGCTGGAACGGTGACAGAGTTTTGACAGTTGGAATGCTGTATGCTGTGTGCAGGCTTGACAGTTGGTTTGTGGGGAAAAAGTCAGGTCGGATGGAAGTGGGAGTGGTTAAAAGAGGGAGGGGGGATACTGCTCCTAAACAAAATGTTTGCTGGATTGAAGGCATGCAGCAACACACGCAAATCAGAGTAAGTGCTACATACATGTATTCAATGATAGATTAAGATGAGGCAAAGTATTTTTTTCAGTATAGTGTCCCTTTAAAGGCTGCAATCTGTAATGTTGGATTGCTGTTTTATCCTAATTAAAATTAATATTTTGCATTTAGTTCAACTTTAAATGTGTTTCTTGGTAAACTGTGTTACTGTATGGTAATCTATTTGTCCTAATTATATAAATGGCTGTATTGCATGGCATAACGCCACATATACTGGGAGAGGGGACACAGCATTGCTATTAGGGGAATACGGATTGATCCCATTGATTTGCTGGTCAATGCTGTTTTGCAACAGGAGCTTGTAAAGTACCGTGTGTTTTATTAAGACTATGCTGCTTTTACTTCAATGCACTTTTCTGGTATTCGGGATTTAAGAACATTATCTTATTAAACTGTTACTGATATTGATCACTCAGTAGATGTTACTGTTCCCAGAAAGGTTACAGCATACACAACACAAACACAATAGACACACAGTGATTTGAAAACAAGTGTAGGTGGACAACAGACAGAAGTAAAATACAGATTTTAATAAACATCCCAGCTGTGGGAAAGGCTCTGACCATTGCCCTCTATTCCCAATCATAAAGTACATCCTGAAGATCAAAAGAAATGGCCAGCATATGACTAATACAAATGTATATATGGACACAAACCCTGCTGGGATAAAAGAGAAAAGATCAGACTGGCGCTAGCCATTCATGGGTTAATATGTGATTGATCGGTTAAATCAACTTATTGGATAAAACAATGGACTGTTGTCGCATAGTCTGACTGGTCTCGACGGACAATGTGTTCTATGTGCATGGGCATTGAACATGTGCATAGAGTACAGAGTCCGCCTGGACCTGTCAAAGGACGAGGTGGAGGAACGAGCGATCGGGTAAGTTCCTTACCTTCTCTCCCATCTCCTGCAGTTTTATTGAAGAACAGGAGGTATGACACAGCTCCTTTACCTCCCGTTCTACAAAAAAACTAAATAGCATAAAAATGTCATAATCAGTGGAGATACCCTTTAATAAAACACGGAGCCACACATGGGAATTCATTTTCGATTCTAAATGTGATTCATTATTAATATTATGGATTTATATAGCAACTAGACAATTAAGCCTGTTAAATTAATGGGTGCTAGACATTAAGAAACACATTCATGCATGCACACAGAGACAGATACACATATATAAACAGACAGACACACACATGCATCCATATACTTACCTTTATAGAGATACGCATACATGGATGCACACATACAGACAGATACACTCATGCATACAGGCACACATTCACAGATGCATGCAGACCCACACATTCATGTAGACCCACACATACACACGCATGCAGAAAGACACACAAGCTGACTGACATACACATGCATGCAGAAAGACACACATGCATGCTGACTGACATACACACATGGATACAGATATACATACACACATGCATGCAGAAAGACACACATGCATGCTGACTATGCAGATATACACACATGGATACAGACAGACATACATACGCAAATGCTTGCAGACAGGTACACATACACACATGCATCCAGACAGACATACACACATGCAGACAGACACATATACTTGTACAGAGACATACATGTGTGCAGATAGACACACAAACATGCGTGCAGACATGCATACCTTCAGGTAGGCAGACATACACACATACAGACATATACACATGCATGCAGACAGACATTTACACATTCATACAGACATATGCACATGCATGCAGACAGACATACACACATGCAGACTTACACACGTGGATGCAGACAGACATACACACAAACATACATGCAGACTTACAGAAATACACACATGCATGCAAACACATGCAACACCCCCAAACCCCCCCCCCCCCCCACACACACACACACACACACACACATGCCAGGTAACAGGTTTGGCGGGAGAGAAACTTACTGAATTTCAAGGAGCAGGAGAACTTGCAGCGTTGGGTCCCGTTTGCGCACACACAGGGGTCCGCGCATGCGCAGAAGACAGGATGCCAGGTCAGTGCTAAGGCAGTTAAAGTCCGGTTCAGGCCACTGGGGGAGGGAGGTACTTACTATGTGTCAGTGAGAGGTAGCTCACTGTAGCTGGAGGGCTTGCTGATATTGGCAGAGTGTATTTAATAACATTTGTCCTGCATCCTTGCCCCAGTGTGTGTTTGTCTCCCTCTAGTGTTGAATCCATAGTACTGCAGTGACACACACATACAGAGACACGGAACCAGAACTTGGCAGTTAGGATTTTATTATATATATGACTAGACATAAAGCCTGTTACAATAACGGGCACTAGAAGCTCAGAGTGCCCCCTTAGTGTCCCAAGGCCATAGCCCCCTCCTCCATGTCCCAAGACTATAGCCCTCCTCCTCCATGTCCCAAGGCCAGTGTTCCCTCTTAGTGTCCCAAGGCCAGAGTCCCCCCTCACCTCCATGTCCCAAGGTCATAGCCCCCTCCTCCATGTCCCAAGGCCAGAGTCCCCCCTCTGTGTCCCAAGGCCAGTGTCCCCTCCAAATCCTCCTCCGAGTCCCCCTCTGTCCCAAGCAACCTGTGTAATCTGTGTAACTGCCGGTGTTCTGCCTTGCTTGTTTCCTGTGTTTCTCCCTCTAGTGGTGAGTCAATAGGAACTGCATAGACAATCTTACCATCTCCCTCTAGTGGTGATTCCATAGGAACTGCAGTGACACATAGATTCAAGGACGCAGCTTTAGGGTTTTATTATAATAGATAATATCTATTAGGATGTTGTAAATCTGATGTGATTTTAAACTAATGGGACTTATAACTTATTTTCTAACAAGTGTCTATGCTTGTTAAAGGACAACTATACATACCTCAGCCTATTACCTATTATTGTTAGTGTGTAGGGGATGCGCCTGACCGATCAGAGAGCTGGCGAATAACCGTAGTTGGCACTACGATCGATCAGGAATGACAGAAAATTTCCGTCAGTCGCCATCGGCTCCCTTTACATAAAGTAGAGGGAGCCGATACAATCGTGTGGTGTATGGCCACACGGCCGACCGATCCCCATACCACGTATTGGGATCAGTCGGGTCCGTGTGATCTGTCGGCACACATGCTGTGGGATCGCATGTGTATGGCCAGCTTTAGGACCTAACCCGCTAGGTCTTCACCCCTAGGTACAACTTCCAATAGAAGTTGCCAACCCGGCCCACTGTTCCCTGCTTCCTCCTTCCAAGCTGTCCAATAGGAAGAGACGTGTTTCTGGGCTTCAAAGTTTTAGTCATTATTAGTCAAGACTCATTTTATTTTATATAACAGGAGACATGTGCCTTGTGCCCAAAGCCAGAAAACATAACCTTTGCCTGCCTTTACTTAAAGTACAGCTAAACATATCATTAAACCGTAAATACCAGATATAGACACGGGCCCAGTCTAGCTGTAGTTCTGTAAATCAGACTGTGCAATTCTATTGCCCACCCTCCCTCATTCCTCTGTACAATATGCAAATCACTCAACCCACTACAGTTGGGAATGTGAATGGACTGTCCCTCTACAGAGTTACACACGCGGGTTTATTCATGTTCTGAAAGGGGAACGTTTTTCTTCTTGGACAGAATAACTTGTGACTAAATACTGTATGGGAATGTAAAAGAAGGCTCTTCCCTGCAGAGTATATATGAGCTTGCACACAGCGCATTGGTACAAAGACTCCATGTTTCAATTGGTCATTTGGTATCAGTAAATAGAGTAGAATAATATCTTTAGTAAAACAGCAACATTCAATCATCAGATCCCAGAGCCATGGGAGTTTGGGAAACCCTCCGGGTTACTCTGTTTATGATGCATAGTTAGTACCAATGTTGACTGTTGTGCAGCATTTCTATGTATGGGTAGATCAGGGTTAGTTTGGATGCACAACACCAACTCCATCTTGTTCATTTTAATCTGGGCGTTACTTTAGTCACCATATTTTCCTGTAATCTCGTCATACAGCCCTGCCTACTACAATGTCTTGCTTTATTAAATTCTATCACGAATGGAACAGAAAATTCTGGGGGTGAAGCAATTAAAGATTCAAATGTTTTCCTGTACTATTAATCTACAGCAACCAACCAGATGTTATCTAACTGCAGTAATCCAGTAAAAGCTAACGTATGGTTGGTTGCTAAAGATTAACAGCACAGGCCAACTTTTGCATCAGTCCCAGTGTGTTTTGCATGTTACATGTTATATATAATAAACAGAACCACTTGAAAGGGACACATTCGAGTCAACACTTTAACCAGGTGCACTAAAAAAATCCAACTTTATTGCAAAAACGCGTTTCGTTCCATCAGAGAGAAGTGACAACAGTCACGAAATGCGGCAGGGTGTTTAGTTTGCGTGTATTTTCCCCTCACTTGTACCGCTGATTTTTTTTAGGGTGTATTTGTCAAATAAATGTGCTTAAAGTGTAAGCTCTTCGGGGCAGGGGCTGATGTGAATATATACCTGTAATTGTGCTACGGAATATGTTAGCGCTATATAAATCCACAATAATAATATTAATAAATAATAATGTGTCCTCTTGAAGTGGTTCTGTTTTCGTTGGAGGTGCTGGTGCTCCTGGGTACTGGACTCTCCCAAGGTGCTGGAGCCGATAGTAGACCAAGGAAGGTAGGATACCAAACAGATGTTTTTTGCTTGGTGACTGCGGTTGGAAAACATCGAATTGATTGCTGCATATTAATAGCACAAACCTTTTATTTTATCATCAATGTTGTTTAACTAAATAGTTGCCATACTTTTGTTTTACTCTCCATGACATATCTAGAGGGTCTGCGCTTCTTCTCCCTCTTAAGTCCTTGCAGGGTGATGCGTTAAGGACATCACATTGCACGGCTTTGCACTGTATTGGTCAGTTAACCAACATTTATAACAGAAATACAAAACACTTCTGATTGGCTTATTGCCCCACAAACCCACCCCCGCTGGACACCTCTTTGGTTTGTAGCATATAAATGCTGTTAACAAGATGACTTCTGCACTGCTAAATAGCCAAAAACAATACCCTGTCTCATTATAAGTGGTTTGTGGAATTATTTTCCTTAATAACCATACTGCTTTATTTATTTTATATGCGCACACTGTAGGAAGAGCTTTGTTGATTGAACTGAAAATCCATTGTGTCCAGTTTATAGTTCTATCTAGTGCAGCTGGACACACGCTAAGTAGATAGATGTGCTGGGTAGTGAAATTACAGTCATATCACTCACCTGCAGAGATTACACAGCAGGTTTTGTTCACATGCACCTAGCACACTGCAATCTTTGCAGCTAGGCATTGTGGGTAGCGACACAGAGAAACAGCAGCTCGTCTTTCAGCATTTTCTCAAGGGAAAAAGCAACAATTCATTTTCAGGAATCTCTCAAGGTCTCTTCGATTTGAAAGTGACTGAGAGTTATGAAAAGACACTGCCGCCTGCAAAGAAATATTAATAAAAACATCCTAAAATTAAGCTCCGGAAATGCATCAAACCAAGGACATATACACACAAGTGTGCTATGCTCTCGCTATGGCTATGGAATCCATAACTGCATTCCCGAATTAACAGCAAATTTCCAGACATTTACAGTTGTGTTCAAAACTATTCAACCCCCAATGCTGTAAAGGATTTTAGGGAATTCAGTGTACATTTGTAATTGTGTTCAGAATGAAATCTTAAAAGGACTTTTTAAAGAACCAAATGCAACTAAAATGACATTAAAGGACAATTATACTCACCTCCCCCTTGTTCCTTTCCCCCCACTCTGCAAATACCCCACCCAGGGTGAGACCTAAACTGCTAAGTCCTCACCTCTGGGTACTTTACAAAAGTCCTGCACTACTTACTTGTAATCTCCCTCGTCGCTTCGGTCCGATCCTCGCCACTGGCACTTTGAGTGACAGGTCGTGAGGCAGCCAATGGGAAGATGCACTCTGCAAGGAGGCATGTCTTCCCATTGGCTGCCTCCCCGGACTGTCACTGACCGTGCCAGTGGGGAGGATCCGACCGGAGCGACGAGGGAGGTTACAAGTAAGTAGCGCAGGACTTTTGTAAAGTACCCAGAGGTGAGGACTTAGACTTTTAGGTCCTCACCCTGGGTACTTTGCAGGAGTGGATCGGGGAAATGGTAAGTATAATTGTCCTTTAATTGTTTTTATAATACAGTATTAAATGTTTTTTTTGTGATTTCTTCATTGACACAATTATTCAACCCCTTAAAGACTACCACTCTTAAGAACAGAGGTTCATTCAAGTGTTTTCGATCAGGTATTGAAAACACTTGTGGATGTCATTGAGCAGCAATAAAGCATAATAAGCACCAATTATGCAGATTTAAAATGACTGTGATACTTAGCTACTTCTAGACATTTACTGGTGTGTTTACAAACATGGTGAAGTCAAGAGAATGTTCCAGGAAGACAAGAGAAGTGGTGATTTCTCTTCACAGGAAGGGCAATGGCTATAAGAAGATTGCAAAGATGTTAAACATACCAAGAGACACCATAGGAAGCATCATTGGCAAATTCAAGGCAAAGGGCACTGTTGAAACGCTACCTGGTCGTGGCAGAAAGAAGATGCTGACTTCGACTGCTGTGCGCTACCTGAAGCACAAAGTGGAGAAAAGTCCCCGTGTGACTGCTGAGGAACTGAAAAAAGATTTGCTCAGACAATAAGGCGCACACTGCGTAATGAAGGCCTCCATGCCAGAACTCCCAGGCTCACCCCCTTGCTGTCTCCAAAGAATAAGAAGAGTCGACTGCAGTATGCCAAAAGTCATGTGGACAAACCACAAAAGTGTTCTGTGGACTGATGAAACAAAATTAGAACTGATTGGGCCCATGGATCAACGCTATGTTTGGAGGAGGAAGAACAAGGCCTATGAAGAAAAGAACACCTTGCCTACTGTGAAGCATGGCGGGGGGTCAATCATGCTTTGGGGCTGTTTTGCTTCTGCAGGTACAGGGAAGCTTCAGCGTGTGCAAGGTACCATGAATTCTCTTCAGTACCAGGAGATATTGAAAAAAAATGTGATGCAGTCCGTCACAAACCTGAGCCTTGGGAGACGTTGGACCTTTAACAGGACAATGATCCCAAGCATACCTCCAATCCACTAGAGCATGGTTGCAGATTAAAGGCTGGAACATTTTGGAGTGGCCATCGCAGTCACCAGACTTAAATCCGATTGAGAACCTCTGCTGGGACTTAAAGAAAGCAGTTGCAGCGCTCAAGCCTAAGAATGAACTGGAGGCTTTTGCCCATGAAGAATGGGCTAAGATACCCGTAGATCCCTGCAAGACACTTGTGTAAAGCTAGGCTTCACGTTTAAAAGCTGTTATAACTGGAAAAGGATGTTGTACTAAGTACTAAGAATGAATGTCACTTGGGGGTTGAATAAAACTGATAATGATGTGAGCACAGAAAAGACATTTGTGGTTATTTCATTATAAATGTTATGTTATATTTGTCTGACTTACAAGTGTCTCTTTGATTTAATTGTAAACAAGAAGACTGAAATGATCAAAATCAATGTCAAACTGTATTGCCCATTCACTTTAATGCATAGAAACTTCATATGCGAAAATTGTGAGGTTTGTCCAGTTGCCAGAATCTTTTTGGTTTGCACCAATGCACCTGGACCTGAGGCCATTTCAAAATTAACATCAATAATAATAACACCAATACTAATAACATCCATACTAATAACACCAATGCTAATAACACCAATACTAATAACATCAATACTAATAACACCAATACTACGTACAATCACTACTATAACACATCAATATAAATAACAACCAATACTATAAATAACATCTATACATCTAACACCAATACTAATAACATCCATACTAAAACACCAATACTACTAACATCCAACTAATAACACAATACTAATAACACCAATACTAATACCATCCAATACTAATACACAATAACTAATAACATCAATCACTAATAAAAATCAATACTAAACATCCATACTAATAACTCAATAAATAACATCAATACTAATAACATCCATACTAATAACATCCATACTAACACCAATACTAATAACATCCATACTAATAACATCCATACTAATAACACCCATACTAATAACATCAATACTAATAACATCCATACTAATAATATCAATACTAATAACATCAATACTAATAACATCCATACTAATAATATCAATACTAATAACATCAATACTAATAACAGTCACTACTAATAACTCACTACTATAACATCCAATCTAACTAATAACACCAATACTAATAACATCATACTAATAACACCAATACTAATAATATCCATACTAATAACACCATATACTAATAACACCATACTAAACACCAATACATAATAATACATCCATACTAATACACCATCCTAATAACATCATACTATAATCACCCATACTAATAACACCAATACTAATAACAAACACCAATACAATACATCCCAACTAATACATCATACTAATAACACCAATACTAATAAATCCATACTAATAAATCAATACTAATAATACACCAATACAAAACATCCATACTATAACACCATACTAATAACATCCATACTAATAACACCAATACTAATAACATCCATACTAATAAACACAATACACTAAACATCAATACTAATAACATCCATACTAATAATATCAATACTAATAACATACCAAATACTAATAACATCCATACTAATACCACCAATAACAAATAACATCCATACTAATAACATCCAATACTAATACACCATACTAATAACATATAACTACTAATAACACCAATACTAATAATCCATACTAATAAACCAATACTAATAACATCCAACTAATAACACCAATACTAATAACATCATACTAATAACAAAACACCAATACTAATAACATCCATCTAATAACACCAATACAATAACACCCTACTAATAACATCCATACTAATAACACCAATACTAATACATCAATACTAATAACACCATACTAATAACATCCATACTAATACCCAATACTAATAACTCAATACTAATAAAACATCCATACAAATACATCATACTAATAACATCCAACTAATAAATCAATACTAATAACACCATACATAACATCCATACTAATAACATCCTACTACAAACACCCATACTATAACATCCATACTAAATACACCCATACTAATAACATCCATACTAATAACATCCATACTAATAACTCAATACTACTAACACCATACTAATAACCCCAATACTAATAACCACCAATACTAATAACATCCATACTAATCAACACCAATACTAATAACAATCCATACTAATAACATCAATACTAATAACAATCAATATACTATAATACCATCCTATACTAATAACTCCATACTAATAACACCAATACTAATAAACATCCATACTATAACACAATACTAATAACAATCATACTAATACAATAACACCATACTAATAACATCCATACTAATAACACAATACTAATAACAAACACCAATACTAATAACATCAATACTAAACATCCATACTAATAACACCAATACTAATAAAATCAATACTATAACATCCATACTACTAACACCCATACTAATCACACCAATACTAATACATCCAATACAATTAGAAATGGAAAGTTTAAGTATAAAAACTTTGAATTTGGCTTGAAAGACTGCATTTTGGAAGGGAATTTGTGTGTTTTTGTGCTGCAGATTTTAAAACTCAATAATGTCAATGATGAGGACATTGTTGTTTTTCTTACCCTTTAAATATTCACATGCATTAAAGGTAGGTCAATTGGTGTGTGTGTATTCATATCAGGTTGGGGGATAAAATACTAACTTTTTTGATGATTGGTCAAATGAGTTTTTTTTTACTTTAGTTACCCTTTTACTTATGGCTGCCACAGTAATGGATAGTAGAATCAGTAGATGTGTGTACCCGTGTCGGGTTGAGAGTTTAAAAAAAAAACTTTTTTGATGATTGGTCAAAATGAGTTTTTTTTGACTTTAGTTACCCTTTAAGTATGGCTGCAACAGTAATGGATAAGTAGATCAGTAGGTGTGTGTACCCGTGTCGGGTTGGGAGTTTAAAAAAAAAAACTTTTTTGATGATTGGTCAAATAGTTTTTTTTGACTTTAGTTACCCTTAAGTATGGCTGCAACAGTAATGGAGGGTTAGGTCAGTAGCTGTGTATACCTGTATCACGTTGGGGGTTAAAACACAGTTTTTTGATTATTGATCAAAATTGCTTTTTTGACTTTAGTTACCCTTAAAAAAGTATGGCTTCCACAGTAATGGATAAGTAGATCAGTAGGTGTGTGTACCTGGGTCTGGTTGAGGGTATGTCTTTTTTGTGTTTACAAAACCATAAAACTATTTTTATTGAGGATAAACCTAAATATTTTTTTACTTTAGTTAACCCTTTAAAATGGCTTCCATGGGAATGGAAAGTAGGTCAGTAGGTGGTGGTACCAGGGTCTGTTTGGGTGGTTGGGGGTATCGCCATTTGTATTTATGACCATGAAAAAACACTGTTTTGAAATTCCACATTTGAGAGATTGTACCATTATAGTCTATGGGAAAAATGTCCGGAAATTCGCCGATAAGTATAAACTTTGAATTTGGCTTGAAAGACTGCATTTTGGAAGGGAATTTGTATGTTGTGCTGCAGATTTTAAAACTCAATAATGTCAATGATGAGGACACTTGTTGTTTTTTTACTTACCCTTTAAATATGTCACATGCATTAAGGTAGGTCAGATGGTGTGTGTGTATTCATATCAGGTTGGGGGACAAAATACTAACTTTTTTGATGATTGGTCAAAATTAGTTTTTTTTTACTTTAGTTACCCTTTACATATGGCTGCCATAGTAATGGATAAGTAGATCAGTAGATGTGTGTACCCGTGTCGGGTTGAGAGTTTAAAAAAAAAAACAACTTTTGATGATTGGTCAAAATTAGTTTTTTTGACTTTAGTTACCCTTTAAGTATGGCTGCCGCAGTAATGGATAAGTAGATCAGTAGGTGTGTGTACCCGTGTCGGGTTGAGAGTTAAAAAATTTTTTTTTGATGATTGGTCAAAATTAGTTTTTTTGACCTTTTTCCCTTTAAGTATGGCTGCAACAGTAATGGAGGGGTAGGTCAGTACTGTTTATACCTGTATCACGTTGGGGTTAAAAAAACAAATTTTTTTGATTATTGATCAAAATTTGCTTTTTTGGCTTTAGTTACCCTTTAAAGTATGGCTGCCACAGTAATGGATAAGTAGATCGTAGGTGTGTGTCCCGTGTCGGGTTGAGAGTTAAAAAAAAACTTTTTTGATGATTGGTCAAAATTAGTTTTTTTTACTTTATTTACCCTTTAAGTATGGCTGCAACAACAGTATGGAGGGGTAGGTCAGTATCTGTGTATACCTGTATCACTTTGGGGTTAAAAAAACAAGTTTTTTGATTATTGATCAAAATTTGCTTTTTTGACTTTAGTTACCCTTTAAAGTATGGCTGCCACAGTAATGGATAGTAGATCAGTAGGTGTGTGTACCTGTGTCGGGTTGAGAGTTAAAAAAACCTTTTTTGGTGATTGGTCAAATATGGTTTTTTTTTTACTTTAGTTACCCTTTAAGTATGGCTGCAACAGTAATGGAGGGGTGGTCAGTAGCTGTGTATACCATTATCACGTTGGGGGTTTAAAAAACAAAGTTTTTTGATTATTGATCAAATTTCTTTTTTGACTTTAGTTACCCTTTAAAGTATGGCTTCCACATTAATGGATAAGTAGATCAGTAGGTGTTGTGTACCTGGGTCTGGTTGAGGGGGTATGTCTTTTTTGTGTTTACAACCATAAAACTATCTTTTATTGAGGATAAATTCTAAATTTGTTTTTTTGACTTTAGTTACCCTTTAAATATGGCTGCGCACCGAATGGATAAGTAGATCAGTAGGCATGTGTACCTGGGTCTGGTTGGGGGTATGTCTTTTTTTTTTGTGTTTATAACCATCAAACTACTTTTATTGAGGATAAATCTAAATTAGTTTTTTTTTACTTTAGTTACCCTTTAAATATGGCTTCCATGGGAATAGAAAGGTAGGTCAGTAGGTGGGTGTACCTGTCTCTGTTGTGGGGGGTTGGGGTATCACCATTTGTATTTATGACCATGAAAAAACTGTTTTGAAATATCCACATTTGTTGCCATTATAGTCTATGGGAAAAAATGTCCGGAAATTAGCTGATAACGCCATAATGCTTCCGCGGATTCCTTAGCTAGAAGATAGCACACTTCTCCTATATGCCCCGCACGTCTGTACCGAATTTTATGTCTCTAGCTCAAAAACTGTGGGAGGAGATACGGTCCAAAAAGCGGAAGAATAAAACGGAAGAAGAACAAAAAGAAGAAGAAATAGAAAGAACAGTAATTTGGCTTTTTCAAGCCAAATTAATAACACCAATACTAATAACACCCATACTAATAACACCAATACTAACAACATCATACTAATAATATCAATATTAATAACACCAATATAACAGAAAGGAAAGTTTAGTATAAACTTGAATTGGCTTGAAGGTCTGCATTTTGGAAGGGAATATGTGTGTTTGCTGCAGATTTTAAACTCATAATGGGAGTTTGGTAGTGACACTTGTTTTGGGACAAAAAAAAAACTTTTGTGTGTACCCAGCCCCAAGTGGTGCTAATTTTGATCCAATCAATCAGAAAGCTAACATCTGATTGGTTAGGGCAAAATTAGCACCATTTTCAATGATAAGAACTCTTATTGAATCTCTCTGTATCTTTTTGATGATTGGTCAAAATGTGTTTTTTTGACTTTAGTTACCCTTTAAGTATGGCTGCCACAGTAATGGATAAGTAGGTCATGTACCTGTGCCATGTGGGGGTTAAAAAACAAACTTTTTGATGTATTGGTCAAAAAACATTTTTTGCCTTTAGTTACCCTTTAAGTATGGCTGCCACAGTAATGGATAGTAGATCAGTAGGTGTGTGTACCTGGGTCGGGTTGGGTTTAAAACAAACTTTTTAGATAATTGGTCAAAATTATTTTTTTTGACTTTAGTTACCCTTTAAATATGGCTGCCACATTAATGGAGGGTAGTTCAGTAGTGTGTGTACCTGTACCACGTGGGGGTTCAGAAAACAAACTTTTTTGATGATTGGTCAAAATTAATTTTTTTGACTTTAGTTCCCCTTTTAAGTATTACTGCCACAGTAATGGATAAGTAGATCAGTGGGTGTGTGTAACTGTGTCGGGTTGGGTTAAAAAACAAACGTTTTTGATTGGTCCAAAAAATGTTTTTACTGTTGTTACTGGGGACTGAAGAAGCCCCCAGTAACAACATGTTTATTATACTTACAGTTAATAAACATGTGGTAGACATCAGGGGGGTTGGAGGACATGGCAGAGCTCCTAGATATGTTCGTTTGTGTACAAGAGAAAGTTTATATTTGTAATATTGCGTGTTCTCGTAATGCTGGCGCATTTCTTTCCATCATACGTCGCAGTCGGCCGACAGACGGTAATTTGCAGAACTAATGCGCCAAGTTGATCTTTGAAAAAAGCCGAGAACAGTAGTGGATCATTGCTCTTACTTCTTTTTCATATGAATGTTGTGCGATGGATCGTTCGCCGGTCACAACGGTCAACTAATATGTAACGTGTGTATGTTTAAAAGACCACACAGTAGCAATTTATCAAATTCAGGCGTGTTGACTCATATAACATATCATTTAACCACTTTAGTACAGCTGCTGCCCTCATAACTAACCACTAAGCCAAGGGAAGACTGGCCCGTAGGCTGAGGGGCAAATGCCCCCGGGCTGTTCTCCAACATAAAATTGGGCTGCCACAGAGATTTTAGTAAGTTACATACTGAAAGCACAGTGCATGCCTCTAGCTCTAACATGGGAAGATACAGGAAACTCCTCCTTCAGATGATTTACCAGATCATTTTGGAGATCATTAAAGGGCATTGCCCCCCCAAAACTATAATCTCCCCCCAACTACTGGCCCCACATGTAGTGTAGTTTAATCCTTACCTCACATCCCAGCTCCATAGGGTTCTCCTGTAGTCCCCCCCCAAAGTCCCAAAAAATACTACCAGGAGGCTAGCAGAGTCCATATAGACACTGCCTGCTAGCTGGCCTCAGGTAGATTTTTGCCATGCGTACTGCAGCCCTTCTCCCCCCTCCCTCCCCCTCCCTCTCCCTCCCTCTCCCTCCCGTTCTACTATCCCTCCCCTAGCTCAATTCCCCCTTAATATTGTGCCCCCCCCCATGTCCCCAGCCCCAACCGCATATTTTTTTTTTTAGAAAGCTCCCACCTCTTACTTACCTCTCCTCTTTCTCCGGCGAAGTGAGCTGCCGGCAGCCGCGTCTGTGATTGGCTGCCGCTCAGCCAATCACAGACCGGCTGCCGGTCCCGCCCCTCTGCTTGCATTTCCTTGCAAGCAGAGGGCCGGGAGCGCGGTGGAGGATCGAGGGGAGGTAAGTAGAGTTTGGGGGGCTTTCTAAAAAATATTATAGCGGTTGGGGCTGGGAGCCCAGGGGGACCATATATTAAAAAATTTTTTTCAGGCTGGACATAGCCTTTAAGGAATACTGATATTGTCATACTGGTATAATACATACTGGGATTGTCAAAGGTTAGATCGCAAGCATCTGCAGGGTAGCATTACAGTCTGTCATTTCAGCAACGACCCACATTACTATCGTGTCACACAGGCTTCACCTCACAGGTATGTTCTAGCCAGGGTACTTGCAGCATCTGTTACAGACAAAGCCATATGCACCTGTGGATACATGCAGGGTTATTCAGATAAAGTTCTATTGTAAAATGGTGCTAATTTTGCCCCAACCAATCAATGTTAGCTTTCAAATGGTAAACAAGATTTGATTGGTTGGTGCACAATTAGAACCATTTTAAAGGAATTTTTTTTATTTTTTTTTATTGAATCTCCCTGATTTTTATTTTTATTGAATCTCCCTGATTTTTATTGAATCTCCCTGATTTTTATTGAATCTCCCTGATAGTCCACTTGTGTGTGTGTGTTGTGATTTCTAACATCCTATCAGTATGTTTTTGCAATTGTGGGGGAAACCGGAGTGCCCGGAGGAAACCCACGCATGCACGGGGAGAACATACAAACTCCTTGCAGAAGTGTCCAACGGGGATTGAACCCGGACTCCATGCTGCAAAGGCATCAGTGCTAACCACTAAGCCACCGTGCTGCCCAGCTATTATTCCTTTTTTTTTTAATGAAGACCTAGCGACTTATGATACCATATCTAGCTATTTGCATAAAGGGGTGGAGTTATGACTCATCACTGCAGGTTTGTATTGATAGAAGCACAAAGCCTAAAGCTGGCCATACACAGGCAGATTTAGATAGATTTAGATATCTATCCAATGTCTAAAGACCACATTATACAAGCAGCGATTTTTATCTTGAGATGTTCCTCTCACCCATTCATTTTGTGATCTCAAATTGATTGCATGAAAGAACAGGCTAGGCCGTTCTTAGATAGATTGGACATCTGTCTTATGAGAGATTTTACATCTGTCTAATGTCTAAATATTGTATAGGCACCTTAAGGTGCAATGACATGAATAATATAGTAGGAGGGAGCAGTTAAAGGTCCCTGTCTGCCTTGAAAAGGAAAGCAGAGAGATGAATGGGGCAGTTGGGGGAGGAGCCAATAACAAGCCCCAGTCTGTTTAGTTTCAGTTACTGAAGAAGCTCCCCCAGTAACCACATGTTTATTAATTTGGCTTGAAAAAGCCAAATTACTGTTCTTTCTATTTCTTCTTTTTCTGTTTTATTCTTCCGCTTTTTTGGACTGTATTTCCTCCCACAGTTTTTGAGCTAGAGACATAAAATTCGGTACAGACGTGCGGGGCATATAGGAGAAGTGTGCTATCTTCTAGCTAAGGAATCCGTGGAAGCGTTACGGCGTTATCTGCGAATTTCCGTAATTTTTTCCACATAGACTATAGGTAACAATCCTCAAATGTGGATATTTCAAAACAGTTTTTTTCATGGTCATAAATACAAATGGTCATAACCCCAACCCCCCACCCCCACACAGACCCAGGTACACCCACTCACCTTTCCATCCCATGGAAGCCATATTAAAGGTGTAATAAGTCAAAAAAAACTAATTTAGATTATCATCAATAAAAGATAGTTTTATGGTTATAAACACAAAAAAGAACATACCCCCTCCAAACAGACCCAGGTACAACACACCTAGTAATCTAGTAAATCATTATGGTGGTATCCATACTTAAAGGGTAACTAAAGTCAAAAAAACTAATCTTAGATTTTATCCTCAATAAATATAGTATGGTGTTATTAGTATGGAGTTATTTACTATTGGGTATTAGTATGGATGTTATTACTAGTTGTGTTGATTAGTTATGGATGTATATGGTTTGTATGGATGTTATTAGTATTGGTGTTTTGATGTGGATGTTTTATTAGTTTGGTGTTATTAGTATGGCTGTTATTAGTAGTGGTGTGTTATTAGTATTGGTGTTATTAGTATTGGTTGTTTTAGTATTGGATGTTATTTGTTGTTGGTGTTATAGTATGATGTTATTAGTCTGGTGTTATTAGTATTGGTGTATTAGTATGGATTGTTATTAGTATTGGTTGTTTTGTTATTGTTGTTATTAGTATTGGTGTTATTAGTATGGATGTTATTAGTATTGGTGTTATTAGTCTTGGTGTATAGTTGAGTAGTGGGGTATTGTCTGGTTTATTAGTATTGGTTAGTATGATGGTATTAGTCATTGGTGTATTAGTGTTGGGTTTTGTATTGTTTGGTGTTATTAGTATGGATGTTAGTATCGTGTTGTTTATTAGTATGGGATGATTAGTGGTGTATTTAGTATTGGGGTGTTATTAGTATTGGTGTTATTTAGTATGACTGTTCATAATTTTGGTGTTATTAGTATTGGTGATTAGTATTGGTTGTTATTAGTATTGGGTTATTAGGATTGGTGTTATAGTATTTGTGTTCTTGATTGTATTAGTATGGTGTTATTAGTGGGTTAAGTTGGTATGAGGTTATTAGTCTTGGTGCTTTAGTAGTGTTATTGTATGTGTTATTAGTATGGTGTTTATTAGTATTTGTGTTATTAGTATTGTGTTTTATTTATTAGTATTGGTGTTATTAGTATTGTGTATTGGTGTATATTAGTTGGTGTTATTGTATTGGTGTTATTATGTTGTTGGTGTTATTAGTAGGATGTATTAGTCCTTGGTGTATTAGTATTGGTGTTATTAGTATGGATGTTATAGTATTGGTGTTATTAGTATGGATGTTATTATCTATTGGTGTCTTAGTATGGATGGATGTGTGAGTTGGTTGTTTTAGTTTATGGTGTATTAGTATGGATGTTATTAGTATTGGTGAGGTTATTAGGATTGGTGTTATTAGTATGGAGGGTTATTAGTATTGGTTGTTAGTTAGTATTTGGGTTCTTAGATGTGTTGTTATTAGATGTTGTTATTGTATGGATGTTTTAGTCTGGGTTATATAAGGATGTTATTAGTCTTGGGTTATTAGTATTGTTGTATTAGTTGATGTTATTAGTATTGGTGTTATTGTTATTGGTAGTTATTAGTATGAGGTATTAGTATTTGTGTTATTAGTATGGATGTTATTACTATTGGTGTTATTAGTATGGATGTTATTACTATTGGTGTTATTAGTATGGATGTTATTAGTGTTGGTGTTATTAGTATTGGTGTTATTAGTATGGATGTTATTAGTATTGGTGTTATTAGTATTGGTGTTATTAGTATGGATGTTATTAGTATTGGTGTTATTAGTATTGGTGTTATTAGTATGGATGTTATTAGTATTGGTGTTATTAGTCTTGGTGTTATTAGTATTGGTGTTATTAGTATTGGTGTTATTAGTATTCATGTTATTAGTATTGGTGTTATTATTATTGATATTTTTAGTATTGGTGTTATTAGTATTAGTATTGGTGTTATTATTATTGATATTTTTAGTATTGGTGTTATTAGTATTGGTGTTATTAGTATGGATGTTATTAGTATGGGTGTTATTAGTATTGATGTTATTAGTATTGGTGTTATTAGTATTTATTAGTATTGGTGTTATTAGTATTGGTGTTATTAGTATTTATTAGTATTGGTGTTATTAGTATTGATGTTATTATTAGTATTGGTGTTATTATTATTGATATTATTAATTTGGCTTGAAAAAGCCAAATTACTGTTCTTTCTATTTCTTCTTCCGTTTTCTTCTTCCGTTTTCTTCTTCCGCTTTTTTGGACCGTATCTCCTCCCACAGTTTTTGAGCTAGAGACATCAAATTCGGTACAGATGTGCGGGGTATATAGGAGAAGTGTGTTATCTTCTAGCTAAGGAATCCCCGGAAGCGTTACGGCGTTATCAGCGAATTTCCGGACATTTTTTCCCATAGACTATAATGGTAACAATCCTCAAATGTGGATATTTCAAAACAGTTTTTTTCATGGTCATAAATACAAATGATGATACCCCCAACCCCCCACACAGACCCAGGTACACCCACCTACTGACCTACCTTTCCATTCCCATGGAAGCCATACTTAAAGGGTAACTAAAGTAAAAAAAAACTAATTTAGATTTATCCTCAATAAAAGATGGTTGTAAACACAAAAAAGATAGCACACTTCTCCTATATACCCCGCACGTCTGTACCGAATTTCATGTCTCTAGCTCAAAAACTGTGGGAGGAGATACGGTCCAAAAAAGCGGAAGAATAAAACGGAAGAAGAAGAAGAAATAGAAAGAACAGTAATTTGGCTTTTTCAAGCCAAATTAATAATATCAATAATAATAACACCAATACTAATAATAACATCAAAACTAATAACACCAATACTAATAAATACTAATAACACCAATACTAATAACACCAATACTAATAAATACTAATAACACCAATACTAATAACATCAATAGTAATAACACCCATACTAATAACATCCATACTAATAACACCAATACTGTATATATATATATATACTCGAGTATAAGTCGAATTTTTTAGGCTTTAAAATTAGCCTGAAAACCTAATCTCGACTTATACTCGAGTCAAGTCCTAATTTAGATCCAAATTCTGCAATTACAGATAGTAACCAGTAGGTGGCGCTGTGTTAACCTGCATAGAAAGTTACAGGAGCTGATCTGCCTTTACACCTGTATTTTGGCTGCTGGACTCACGCAGCACTGTCACTGGATGCTGTATATCTGATAGGTCTCCTCAGTTTGGGGCAAAAAACAGCTGCTTGTTCAGTGCAAAGGACAGCTTGAAACCACAACTCTCAGGTGACATTTTTAACTATTGGGGTCACAGAATCCTTTACTATATGGGGGTCAGAGTTCCCTTTACTATATGGGGGTCAGAGGGCCCTTTACTATATGGGGTTCAGGAGAATTGTAAATGATGGTAAGCTTAATTAAAGTTTACTGAACCTTGCCACTCCACGTGTTTAGAAACTGAAACTCCCAGCAACAAAGCATGCTGGGAGTTGTAGTTTCCAAACATCTGGAATGCCAAAGAATTGGAGTTTACTGTTACTGGATTTGGCTATTACTGTATGGGATTCATGTCTGGGACTTCTGCTGTCCATTTAAAGGGCAACTAAAGCCTAAAAACAACACAGAATCAGAAGGCAGTAGTGGTGATAATTTCTACCCTCGACTTATACTCGAGTCAATCAGTTTTTACAAATTTTTCAGGTAAAAATAGGTACCTCGACTTATACTCGGATCGACTTATACTCGAGTATATACGGTACTAATAACACCAATACTAATAAATACTAATAACACCAATACTAATAACACGAATATTAATAAATTATGGTTAAATTTGGACTGTATCTCCTCCCACGATTTTTAAGCTAGAGACACAATCCAATCACGGTTTACATGAAGTTTTTTTATGTAATTTCCAGAGGGTGACGTGTATGGGTAAACAGCAAGCCAACAAAAATAAATCCATAACCACCTAAAGGGAGCTCCTTTAACAAATGAAATTATGTCAGAGCAAAATGGGTACTACAATAGCTGGCTGCAGATTGCTGCTGGGCAGGATGGCTAACTGCATGCTGGAGTGGCTGACTGGTGTACATGCTGGTTTGATTGTGGTTAAAAGATTGTCTGGCTATTGGAAAGGCTGACAGGCTGGGTACTGAAAGAGATGGCTGAAATCTGTCTGGTAAGCTGGCCGCTGAAATGGCTGGAAAGCTGCTGTTAAGATCTGATTTTGGAGATTCAGAAACCCTCCCTGAGTCTAAGTTACTGCCTGGTCCTCTCCAGTGCCAGCCACTAATGGTGGGGAAGTAACTGGCTCCAACAAAGAAGAATTAGATGAAAACTTCAAGAGGGAGATTAAATTAGTGGGTCTAGAAAAAACAAATACTAGCCAGTACAGAAGGGGCAGCCGAGGGGCAGGAAGGGGGGCTCATAGTAGATTTTCTGGTGGACCCAATGATTCATTTTAACACCACTTCAGGTGGCACAGGTTTAAGCACAAGTTCTGGCACAAGATTTGTAGCCACAGGGTATCAGCAGAAGGCTTAGTGAAAATACCAACATTGGAACATTTCCAGTGAAAAAAAAAATCCAACAAGCTACTAAACCTAAAATGCAATGGATTCTTAATGGCTTAAATAGCTTGCAATGTGACTTAGCATACAAACTGACCGGACATTGCTGAAGTGACTGGAAAAATGGCTGCTGGAATGACTGGCAGGTTTTTGCTAGACTGCTTGAAATGCCTCTCAAGCAGGCTGCTAGACTTGAAAATTTCGGCTGGGCAAGCTGGCTACCCAGCAGCAATTTTCTGCTGGGTAGCCAGTGGCTGGTTTTATCCAGAGCCCCTGGTGGTGGCGATATTGCTCTGCGGGGCAGTCACAAGGTGGTGGTCCCAGGAAAAATAACTAAATCCAACAAAAATAATCTGATGAAGTCTTTTAGGCTGTTGATAAGATTCATAGTTAGTAAAACAGGGTCAAGAAAGGAATCTTGGGTTTATAGGCAAACCAGGAAGTATCACATCATATCGACTAGCTGACGTGAAAGTTGCTGAAATGGCTGGAAAGCTAGATGCTGGAATGGCTGGCACACTGGTTGCTGGATTGGTTGATAAAGGCTTCGCTATCAGTTAGTGTGACTTTAACTTCCTTGCACCAGTTGCGCAGGAACTGGAAAAGACACCCGCGCAGCTACTTTTATTACTGGATTTTAACGCCAACTCATGCAAATCCCTTTTTGGGATTTGAGCTAATCCTTTTTCTGGGATTTACCCACAGTCGCAAACTCGAATCGCGCTCGGGGGATTTACCAAGAGCAATAGCGGCTCTGAGTAAATCGCCCAAATGACACTTTCTGGCTTGGTCTGGCCCCCTTCTCCAGTACCAAACGTAGCCAATGAAAAAACACATTGTGTGAGAATATTGGCTAGTTCCCAAACTATGGAAGAGGGCGCCAGACCAGGGAGTGTAAATTCTAATCAGTATTCCAGGGCATCACCCAGGGGCCTAGTCTTTAACCTTGGGTACATTAAATATAGGGGAGCCTCCAGTTATTGTGTTCCCAGGCAGTTTGGTCCATTAATATTCAGGGCCGACATGGGCCAGTTTGACCCTATACATTCCTACAGAGTCTGAGGGAGCATAATCTGTGGGAGGTAAAGAAGCTATGTCTTACTGTTACAGGAATGAAGAATGTATGTTATACTATAACACAACCCTCTCTACCCCCTTCCCACCCTGACTGTAGTGATCAAGAGACTCGAAAAGACTCGCAGTCATACAAGCGCCGCATAGTTAACAGAGAAAACATTTTTTTCAAATAAACCCAGTCTGCCTTTCTACTCTTTCCCAGGTGCACCGCCTGAAAAAAGTCTCACCTTGCCTCATTGCCCCTGTTTAGGCCCAACACAACCTCTTCAAGTATTGGTACAAAACTTGTAATACCCCATGTGTATCAGGATCAGGCAATGGGCAATATTAAATCCTGAAAACACCAGAAAATTTCCATTGGTCGGTATTGGCTCCATTTAGTTTAGGTAGAGGGAACTGATAGGACTGGCCCGTGTATGGGCACATGGCCCAATTCCCTTATAGGTTATGGGAGGCCAGACAGTTCTGTTTCATGTGTATTTTCACCTTAGGTCTTCAGGGCTGCAGCCAGCAGATTGTTGTCTTTGTAAGAACCTATCCTGCTCTTGATCTTTTAATATTGGGACAGAGAGACTGTAAAGTAAGTGATTGAAAAGGTTATAGGGAAAGTTTACTCCCATCTCCAAAACTGTAGTAGGTGCAGCAGCCCAATTACTTACCTTATTGTATTAGGCCCCTGAAGCTAGATTATCCTCCCGAAGCTTCTGGTTGCAGCTGTCAGTCATGCCATGTTCTATAAGGCCCCTGAAGCTAGATAATCCTCTAGATGTCTGATGGACCCTCTTGCATTGGTTGCTACCTCCTCTTTCAACTTTGTGAGCTCTTTTACGAGCTTGCACATCCTCAGAGGAGACCGAAAATCATAAAAAAATTTACCTGTGAATAATAATATAGGTTTTTTTTTCTGCTTTCATTTGTGTGCAAACGAGTGGCAAAGATTTAATGAATACTGTGAGAATTTACACAATTGCCTGCTATGCCGTAATCAGTCATCTGTGTCATCTGTATCTATACAGATATTTTAATCTTATACAACACATTTATATTTGTAATTATTATGACCTTTCCGCTCTGCCAAGAAAGAAAGCAATAGAGGAACGAATAGCTTGGAATTAGTTCCCACAGCCTGCAGCCTGCAGAGAAAACCACAAAATACATTATAATGACTGGATTGTGTTTTCATTTTAACACAAAAATACAAGCAATGTAGGGGAGCCACAGGCAGAAGTTAAACTGCAAAAAACTTTTATTTGGTGCGCTGTAGTAACATGTTTCAGAGCTGTGTGCTGCTTTATCCTTAAACTTGGGGACACAACTAAAACCCAGGGACGCAACTTCTTATTTTTCCTATGACAGGTTTAGCCTCCTCCCACAAAACCACTGTGGATGAAACATGGATAGCGACCCCGTCGTAGTTTTGCTAGTGGGCCCAGTGATTCCTGGTTACACCACTGTTTTAACCTGAAATTATCTTAAAATACATGTGATACCATCTACCATGTTGTCTACAATTGCTCCAGTGTTCCCTACAGTGATACAATCATAGTCTTACCCCTGTCTTCCATGTGGGTTTTCCCTATGAGTGCAAACTGTCGTTCAACCTTAGATCATAGTAATGCCTGTATCCCTGGTAAGAAATCATTACAAATGTTCCATACATGGGATTGGCCTCCACACCAAGGCTGTGACATTGAAATGAATTAACATTCTCACGCGCTTACAGATCACAAAAAGTGAAAATTCTAGCAATTCTTACCGGAATTTTCTTTACCTGGTCCGTAGCACGGCAGTGAACACTAATGGGTTAATTCCCATGATGTCACACATACAGGCTCCTCCCCAAGCTAATAAAAGACTGTCCCCTCCGTCCTACCTCTGTCTTTGAACGACTGTCGAACATCTAGTTAGAATAAAGATAAGAAGGGGGGGGGGCACTGCCGTGCTATGGACCAGGAAAAGAAAATTCCGGTAAGAATTGATAGAATTTCCACTTTTCCCTGGTCCTGCACAGCAGTGAACACTAATGGGATTTGAAAAGCTTAAAGAAGGGAGGGAGACAAAGTTAGATGCAAATTAGAAGAATTTATTTCTGCGTGGCAGCCGAAAGGACTTTTTTGCCAAAAGCAGACTGTTCTGACAAAAATCTATCAATTTTGTAGTGTTTTATAAAAGTAGATAGCGAAGACCAGGTAGCTGTTTCTTCTGGGGAAACTCTGGCACTGAAGGCCCAGGAAGCCGCCATTGACCTCATAGAATGGGCTGTGACCCTATCAGGTAGAGGTTCTGCCTTGCTAAAATATGCCTGCTCAATCTCAAACTGACTTGAGCCATGAAGCTATGGTGGTTTTTGCTGGTCTGAGACCCCTTCTGTTGCCTTTGAATAGAATAAACAGGGCATCCTCCTTGCAGAAACTTCCTGACTTGGCCAGGTACTCTGAGGGCCCTGCCCATGTCTAATCAGGATGATGTCCTGATTAATATGAAAATTCAACACTACCTTGGGAAGGAAGGTGTCGTCTGGTCTTAGGATTATTCTGTCTGGTAGGAATTGAGTAAAAGGTTCCGAAGCTTGCAGAGCTTTGATTTCAGCTACTCTTCTAGCCGAAGTAATGGCTACTAGAAAAGTAGTTTTGCTTAATGTCACATTCATCTAAAGGCTCAAACGGAGGTCCTTGCAGATAATCCAAGACCTTGGAAATATCCCAAGGTGGGACCCTAGGTCTGATCTTTGGGCATATGTGGGATACCCCTCTAAAAAAACAGATGATCAGAGGATCTGATGCCAGACTAATGTTGGTGATGGCAGAGATTGCGAAACTTGTGACTTTAGAGTAGCCTTGCTGATTCTCATTTCTAGACCTGATTAAAAGAAACTCTGTGAATGTCTCCACGGATGTGGACATGGGGTTTTGATTTGCTGATTTGCACCATTTGCAGAGTGTTTCCCAGGTCCTGTAATATGTTCTGGAGGTGGAAGGTTTCCTGGCCGCCATCAAGGTGGATATTATAGAGTTGGATAGACCTCTGCTCTTCATGTTGGAGGTCTCAACAGCCAGGCCGTGAGGTGGGTTCTGAAGGGCCAATGGTCCCTGGAAAAGTAGACCCTCCTTAGTGGAAGTCTGATTGGAGGGGCTATACACAACTGAAGAGCCCAGGTGAACCATGCTCTCCTTGGCCACCATGGGAGGATGTCTATCACCTTTGCATCTCCCATAATCTGGGGCTCAGAGTCTCTGTTGTTTATGTATGCAAAAGTGGTCGAATTGTCTGACCGAATCAGAATCGCTTTTCCCTCTATGAGAGGTTGGAAGTAAAAAAGCATGAGGAGGACAGCCGTCAGCTCTCTTTGGGTTTGGGACGCTGGAGGGTATGACTGGCTCCAGAACCCCTGAGCTACTTTTTCTTGAAAAGTAGCTCCCCAACCAGAGGGACTGGCATCCGTTGTGATTAATTCCCACTGAGGTGGTTTGAGATGGATCGGCCTATAAAAGTTGGTTTTTGTCCACCACTTTAGTTCTATCCTGATGGAAGAGGAGAGAAGAATCAGCTGGTTTGGGCTCCCCTGGGGCACAAACTGTGCTAGGAAGGCCATCTGAAGGCATCCACTTTTCGACATCCACTCCTCCTGAAGAAGTTGCATGATTACTGACCTCAGGGTCTCCATTTTGAATTTTCTTATATGCAAAAATTGATTGAGATATTTTAAGTTCAGGATGGGATGGAATTCTCCAGATACCTTCCTTTTTAGGAATAAGGGGGAGTAGTACATTACTGTAATCACATGAATGAAATGCCTTCCCTCATTTTAAAAAGCCAAAGGGCTGGGGGGAAGTGAGGGCCTGTTATATGGATCCAGTGCACAACTATGAGAAATGCAAAAGTTTGCTAATGGTAATTGAAGTAAAAAAGTTTAGAAGTTCTTCCAGACTGGGGTTACCTTGACGTGGTTGGAAGGCTTTTCATTCATGTGATCACAGTAATGTATACTAAAACCCCTTTGTTTATAAAGTATGCCAGTGTGCAGATAATATGATATTGTATGGGGCCTAGGAATGTGCATTGATTATCTTTTCTATGTTTGTATAGACTCAGATGAAGGCAATGGGTAAGTATTCCCGAAGTTCTAAAACATAGAGTATCTTCTGTCTGGCAATTCCCACTGTTTTAGGATGATATCTTGAATATGTTCATGGACAAAGAATGAAGTAAAGTCGTCTTTCTTGTTAGCAAACATCAAATCCAATGTGCTTGGTATAGATAGCGCCATAATTTTTAGAGACTTTCTCATCCTTTTAATCAACTGACCCAAAGCCTCATGAGTGAGGGAGGGCTCAGGAAGAATGTCCTGGAGAGATGTGTTGCCCTCTGCATCTATAAGTTCTCCTAGTTCAACTTGTTGAATTGCTGGACGATTAGGAGAGAGAGGGGTCGACAGGGAGGGACCTCCTGAAGGCCCTGGATGTATCATAGCCTGAACCTGAGCCAACATGGAGGTGGGAAAAGACTTCAGTGAACTGTCAATAAGTTCCTTGACTGTAGACAGGATTTGTTCTGATCCTTGATTGGATTTTGATTCCATACAGATGGAACATAGCTTGTATCCTCAAATGGATTTTAGCTCTAGAGAGTAGCACACACTCTAGAGCTCTCACTGGATGACCTGAAAACACAAATAGTTTGAGTTATATATAACACAAAACCCATTGTGCGCTCTCTCTTTAAGAAATTGGCTCACCCCCTGGAGTCTGATCTGTCTCTTTAGTTTGTAGACATGATGAAGCAGGCACTGTGAAAAGACATGTTAAGAAACAGAAGTTAATATCCACTGTCTAACCCTTAAGTAAAGACACTCACAGAAAGCAGGCAGAACCCCTGCAGACACAGCAATGCAATATCCCCCAGGATCTGGCAGAACACTGAAGCAGAACCGCGTATCCAGTGTGTAAACACAGACTGGGACGCCACGCCGCCATAATTTAAAGTTCCCACTACTTCCAGGTTCGTGGCGCGTAACGTAGCATACGTGATGACGTCACGCGTCTCACGGGAACTTGCAAACTGAAAGGGCGGCGATCCTTACGCGAGCGTGGGGTAAGGACTTCACTGTGGAAGAGAGGCTGAGACCGCAAGTGGCTGCAGATGAGGGGGGAGCTGCAGATGATGCCTGTGTGAGACAGGAGAGAAAAAGACAGAGGTAGGACGGAGGGGACAGTCTTTTATTAGCTTGGGGAGGAGCCTGTATGTGTGACATCACGGGAATTAACCCATTAGTTTTCACTGCCGTGCAGGACCAGGGAAATGCGGTCGGAAACACACCCTGTGTCCTAGGCCTACAGGAATTCCAGGATTCAGTTCTCTTTTCCATGACAAAAACTACGTTCCGATGAACGTTTAGCTATTGGTTTCCTGTCAGATCCAGATGTTGGCCTGGCATGCAACATTTTCTCAGCAAAGACCTACAGGAAACCAGTTTGGCCATTTGCCTCTACCGAGCCTTTAGCCTCGTACACACGTTCGATGTTTAACCCAACGAGTGACCTCCTAACGTATGCACAAACTCCCATGTGAATCACGTTCGGGGGACGTTTGTCGGGTTAAACATCGGACATGTGTGCGAGCCTTAACAAACATTGGTCCAATCCTTTCTACATTGTAATTAGCAGATCCGGTTGGTAACATGTGCAGTGTAGCTGTAAGTAGAGATCTCCTTGATGAGCCTGAAAGAATCTGAAGATTTAGGATACTTTGAGACAAATGGCAGGTTTCCTGAGTGGTTCACTGATCGTTGTCACTAGAGAAACGCCACATGTTGCATTTCTCAGCTGCAAACAATTGTGCTGTTCATGTGAACGTAGCCTTAAAGCCACAGTTTTTCCGTTTAGAGAACTGACTTGGATGCCAGTGAATTGGTTCCCCCCCACAGTAAACCCTTGTAAATACACACACAGACAGCCCAGTGGGAACATACCGTATATACTCGAGTATAAAACGAGGTTTTCAGGCTTTAAAAAAATCCTGAAATCTAACCACGGTTTTTTACTCGAGTCAGCCTATCTCTACCTTGTCCGCCGGCCGCGCGATCGCATCCTCGCTCCCCAGCCTTTGCGCATCCGGATGATGTCACTACCCGGCGCCGCAAAGTGAGAGGCGCGGGTAGTGACATCATCCGGATGCCCAGAGGCTGTGGATCGAGGATGTGGATCACGCAGCCGCCGAAGGTAGGAGAAACTTTACTTCGCACAGGGACACAAGTGGCAAATACCTACAAATAAGAGTACTGTATGCACAAATAAAGGAGGATTTACCCTATTTGCAAGTATTTGCCACTTAAGATGTTTGAACTCCCAGCATGCTTTATTGCTGGGAGTTGTAGTTTTCAAATATCTTAAGTGGCAAATACTTGCAAATAGGGGTAAATCCTCTATATTGTGCATACAGTATGCACAATAAAGAAGGTTTTACTCTAATTTGTATAGGGGTAAATCCTCCTAATTTGTGCATACAGTATGCACAATAAAGAAGGTTTTACTCTAATTTGTAAGTATTTGCCACTTAAGATGTTTGAAAACTACAACTCCCAGCAATAAAGCATGTGGGAGTTGTAGTTTCCAAACATCTTTAGTGGCAAATACTACCCCCTCGGTTTATACTCGAGTCAATGTGGTTTTCCTTCTTTTTTACCTAACACTAGGTACCGCCGTTTTTACTCAGGACGGTTTATACTCAAGTATATACGGTAACCCAATAGTCTAATAAATGGGAAACGTTTATCAGCATTTACCTCCCAGACAATGTTCTTTAACTCCAGCCCTTGCGGCAGTGAGCTTTAGTTTACCATACAATGGCTGTTTATATGTTTAAGAAGGTTGGACCGGATACAGTGGGAACGCTTGGGTCGTCCGTATAAACAATGATTCTCTGTAATAATATTATTGTGAAATACCAATTATAGAGACCTACTGAATTAGCTTTAAAAACAGGATGTGATTCCACTGGCCAGGGAGGAACTATCCAGTATTAAAAAATGATAATTAAAATGGAAAATTTAGCCTTTCATTTATTTACAGAAAAGGTTCGGCTGAGCAAGACGGTTTATTTATCCAGATGATGTGATCTTCCCATGACCCTGACAGTACAGAATATCCGAACAGTGTTTGTGGGGGATAGAAACGTCCGTATTCCAGTGTGAGAAAGGTGTAAACTATACAGAGGACTTCCTGTTCCCATGTGACTGTCCGCAAGGCAATAAACCTCATTAGAATTCCAAACGGACATGTTTTTGAACTCATATGCCATTAACCTTGCTAGGTTCCATATGACAATATTGACATTATAATTCTAGCCTTGTTACTAGTTTAGGCAGGCTGTTTGCATTGATTGTGTTATTCCTTATTTAAAGAATGAATACCATTGCTTTCTGCTTAGAAGGTTGGGTTGAAGAGAATGTGTAAAGGTGGCCATAATATATTATCGTTAGTGTGTAGGGGCTGTTACCGACCGATCAGAGTGCCGATGAACAAGCGTAGTCGCACTCCGATCGATCGGGAAAGGCAGAAAATTTCCGTTGGTTGGTATCGGCTCCCTTTACTATAAGTAATAGCGATCTGATCATGCTGTGTATGGCCGCACGGCCGACAAATCCCCATACTGTTGAGTCCATGTGTGCTGTTCCCACAGCATGTGTGTCGAAAAATACTAGTGTGATCTGTCGGCACACATGCTGTGGAATCACATGTGTATGGCCATCTACGAGTTTAGCTTAGATTGACAGATGAGGAATCCAATATGATAAAGATGTTTTTAGCATTCAGTTGCCTTTCAAAGAAAAACTGTTTTCTACTTTACCCTACGCTACAGAATTAAACTGTTTTTGAATGACTCGATTTTAAAGACGTGGCCCGGTACACTGCAACCCAACAAATTTAGCTTGGTTTCTGCTCAAATGAAAATATCTCAAACCACACACAACGCACCCTTGAGTTAAAAGTCCCCTACCCACCACCCCATAAGCCTGACCAATCAGTAAATCAAATGCTTTATAAACTCCCAATAGGATACAGTGCAGCACACTTTGGGGTCACATTTAAACCAGTTTTTCTCATTGTTGGCTAATTGAGATTTGCATTAAATGACAATTAAAGGGTAACTGTGGTCCAAAAATATCAGGAATTTCTTTCCTAAGTAATTTTGCAATATACCATACTTTATTTTTTTTTACATAGTTTTGAAGATATTTACATTTTTAAATTTTATTAAAAAAGACAAATATTTACACATATTTATTCAGAACCTCTCAGCCCCTAACTTTCTGATCAGTGATTTCTTCATATCTTGGGCTGTGCTGCACGTACAGAGGTGGTTGATGGCTCATTTTAAATGTAGGAACCTGGCCTTTCATTTAAAATCTACTTGTTCGTAGACCTATGTTCCCTTTAAACAATTCAAAATTACCCCCTTTGCTTAAAAAGTACTCAGGACCTGACCCACTACGTTCTTGCCCCTGGATAGAGTCTCTATCTCTAGATATGCTTTCCTATACTTTCTGGTCTAACTATGCTTCACGGACTGTCAGTGCCAAGTCCAATGGAAAGACACACTCTGCAAAAAGCTGTGAAATGCGTAAATAAATCGGACCTGCGAGGAAAAGTTTCGGTTAGTATAGCAGGAAAAAGAGACTGTACCCAGGGGTGAAGACTTTGCAGTTGCAGAAGTCCTCGACCTGGGTACTTTACATGGACAGAATATGAGGGGAGCGAGGAAGGTAAATAAAATTGTCCTTTGAGACATGAGGAAATATTAAGAGTCTGCATCAGGTGTTATGCTGGCCATTAGTTTCTTATGTTTCAATGTTTTGCAACGTTGAAAAAAGCAGGCCTTTCTTATTTAAAATTGACTTCAGATTGCAAATTAATGGGAAGGTAAAAAAATGTAAAAAGTCTTTAGACATGATAGAATTAACAATTAAATGTCAGTATTAGAATTGTAATTATGTTTGTAAACATGAAAGTGCTCCCTAAAGCACAAATCTTATACTTAGAGGTCAGAAACTGCTAATTAAATCAATATGGGGGCGATTCACCCAGAGACGCTGGGCAAATATAAAGTCGCACTAACCAGTTCGCTACAGTTAGTGTGACTTTTACTCCATATTAGCATTGGATGCACGGGGTACGCAAAAGACACACGTGCGTCTAATGCTCGCGATTCAATATCGCGCTTGCGCTATGCTGTGGTGCTGGGTATTAATGCCAGCTAATAGAGTCTCTGGGTAAATGAGACACATGCAGGGAGATTCAACAAAAGTTCTTATCGTTAAAAGTGGTGCTAATTTTTCCCCAACCAATCAGATGTTAGCTATCAAATGTTAAATAAAATCTGATTGGTTGAGGCAAAATTAGCACCATTTTAAACAATAAGAACTTTTATTGAATAACCCTGTTTATCTCTTGTTTTTCTGTGCAATACCTACTAAAATCCATTACAGATTTCATTGAAGGTACAGCCCCTTCCCTTTATTGTTGACCTCGGACATGCTCAGTATTATAGGGGGGCTTTCTCCAGCTACTTTGTATCAGCCATTGCTAAAGGCGGGATAAAGAGGAGGGGGGTAAATATGGAAGTGGAGGGGAATGGTAGGTAAAGATTTTGTTTATTTCAAGTTGGTAGATCCTTAGTTAGGAATTACATTGAAATAGTGTCAACAGTTTGTTATCTTCATTACAGAAAAAATGTGTTTTAGTGTTTAAATACGCATTGATTGGCGAGTCATTTATTTCTGTCCTGCGAACACTGTCCTGACAGGTTACTGAGAGGACATAGCTTTCCTGTCATCATGCTGGACGATGTTTTAATTCCAGCTTTTACTCTCCACGCCAAGTTGGCTGATTGCTGTATTTAGTTTGCATTCCTCACATTCCTGTACCTATTTTAATGTATCCTCTTAACTTTGTTAGTATCAATGGCATAACTAGGAATCACTGGGCCCCCCAGCAAAACTATGATGGGGCCCCTATCCGTGCTTTATCCACATTGGTTTTCTGGGAGGAGGCTATATCTGCCATAGAATAAATTAGAAGATGGGGCCCCCTTGGCTCCCAGACCCTCCTGTGGTTACTCCCCCTGCTCCCCTGGTAGTTGCTCCCCAGCCTCCAAACTAATCAGCCCTCCCCCTGGGTATTTTATTGTGGTAGTGGGAGGTTGGTTGCATTATAGTGTTGGATAATATGAACTCTGTATTTGAATTTTTTTTTTAATTCAGCATTGACTTCTGAAGTCAAGAGGACCTTTACTTTGTGGTGTTGAAGACGGGGAGCCGGTTTAAGCACCGGGAAATCCTCTAAAACCAAATTAATAGAGCACATTAAATAATGTCCAAATGATTTTATATTCCGTTATCCCAGGAAATGTACGTTTTATACTTCAATCTCACAGAGAGCGTTTTTCTGGCGAAATGTTAAATTGAATGAAATGATGGCTACACGCCCTGTGATACAGCTGGTTAAGGGGATTATAAACGATCAGATTAAAGATCAATCAATGCCTGCAGCGCTTTGTACCCACTGCCCTGTTGGTTTTGCACATTACTGTTGCAGTTGTGTGGTAATGTTTAATGAAATATTAATTTGTTGGCCATTAAAGGGACACTAAATACTGAAAAGAAATTTCAACTGAACTGATTCCTCACTTATTTTGTAGTTTCAGGTCCGGCTCTTGGCGTATTACGATCCAACGCGAGTAACAACACAGCTTCATGCTGTCATTTATAAATGTTTTGCTATAACTTTGTTATATTACTTGCAGCAGCTGTGCGCTAATATTTTCCACCTCAAAAGCTTGCTCTGTTAAAGGCACGCTACCAGTGATTGCATCCCTTAGTATTGCTTTAAGATGGGAATTTGCAATAGTGCATCTTGGTGCATCACCGTACTTAACTAAACCATGCCTGGATGATAAGGATAAGTTGTCTCAAGCAATTCAGAAGTCCACTGAGACGTTCAACTGAGTTCATGAAACAAAACAAAGAGAAATAATTAGCATGTTTTATCACACTACAGATCATTTTATGGTAAATTCCCATTTAAGTTACTTCATTGATGTAAAGTATGTATTTGTATTTATTATTAAAGGGCAACTTAACTTCCTCACTCTTCTGTCAAGGGTGAGGCCTTCATCCTTGGGTACAGTCTTTATATCCTGATATACTTTCCCGCAAAACTTTCCCTCTCCGGTCTGGTCTAGTTCCGCATCTCACAGCTGGGAAAGAGCAGGAACCAAACATATATAAAACTAAAGTTATGCGTTTAGTTTATAAAGATGTTTGCTTACAGCCTCTCTGTTTCCAATCTTGGCCAAGACTTTCTATGTGGTCTTTGTCCATGGAGCTTGGCATGGTTGGGGGAATAATCAAGCCCAAGCCACCTGCCAATGAATAAATATTCCAATCATAATTCTTTAGGTGGATTTTTGGGTGGTAGTTTTGTACTAGTTAGAAGATACAGTATTTACATTTTTAAAACCCATCACACCACTAAACCAGAGTAGCCTGTTCTCCTTCCATTAACTTTAAAAGAATTCCTCTGACCCTCAACACTGTTTGAATTCTTTCTTTTAAGGAGTATCTTTAAAAAAGTCACTAGTGAAACAACATAACGCGCTTGTAACAGAGGCGGCTTATTTCATCCACAGTAAACGTGCTTGGTATTGGAAAAAAATCAAACAGCGGTGTAGGGGGAGGAATCCTTTCAAAGTTATTAGTAGAGAACAGACTTCTCTATTATACTGTGTGATGTTTTTTTATAGTTTTAACAAGCCATATTGGATTGGGGGCAATGGTACCTTTAATGTTTATCATATCGGGATATATTCCACTTTCACTCCCATTATAATTTGAATAAAAATTAAATTACATAAATTATGGTTCAAGCAACTAAATATAAATATTAGAGCACATCTTTACGTGATTTTATTTACATCACAGAGTTATGCGCCGTATTTCTGTGCACGCTAAACTGCAACAATACCTAGATGAATAACTAGATTCCACACAAACTGCTTTTGTTTTACATACTTTAATACATAATTTAAATTACATGTACATTTAGTTCACATTGAAATGTTTTATTCAGTATTTCATTTAATTTACATTCTACTGCTCACCCCTCTTGTTCATCTTAGGACATTGCTGTCAGAACAGTCCATCGGGGGGAAAAATCTTTCCGTGTGTAGCCAGCATTAAAGTTAGGACTGTGCCACAGATTTGAGGATCGTTGATAAGTATATACTGTATACACTCTACACCAAATGTGAAATCTATGTTTCTAGCTACAGCAAAGACTAACTGGGAATGTCTGAGTCCGTCCAGTCATTGATACGTCTTTATTGTACACAGATTCTTTTTTATAAATTGCAAAACAGAGTACAAATAGCGCTGGTTCTCTCTGTTACATATGTCTTGCGGATATGGTGTTTTGTAATCTTCAAGCTCTTCTACTGTCTTTTATCCTTTTCCCCATTATCTCTTTCTGCTTTCATGGCCTCGTTCTTTGTGGAGAAAGATGGCTTTGTTTGGTTTTTGAAAAATGCTTCTGTCCAAACAAAAAAGAAGAAAGGATTCTAAATTCAACATATTATTTTGAAATTGGTTTTGGTCTTCTCTCTGCAGAGGAACATTAAGGTCAGGCTCTGGTATTGTTTAACTTGTGTAGGGATTGTTTCCTTCAGGGTATCATGACCCATTTCACCCAAATGTACTAACATGAAGCACATGTTGTAGTATTATGATACATTTGCAGACGGCCATAATGTGGAACAGTCCAACTTGGCTCCCTACGTGTGTCCCACCGACCAACCTTAAAACTTTCCCATATAAAACACATAACATGCCTATTGGGTAAGAAAGGTTAGTTAGGTCAGAAGGAAGTCAGCAGGAAATATCTTAATAGCTCTAGCAAGATATTAAACTGAGAGAACTCGTTGTGCATGTAGATTTGGATCTTGCCTGTTGGCAACAAGTATGGCAACACTAACAGTCTGCAGTGACATCAGGAAACCAAAAGGATTACTCCACAGTGCAAAGTCGGGAGAATCTCCAGCTGTCCAATGGAGCACTGGATCTCCAGACAGACTAGATTAGTAGAAGAAGTCAACTCGGCATCTAATGAGCCATGTTTAAACCACATTAATAATAAATTATGCTCCATTTAAACAGACGTTTCACATAAGGGAATGAATCCCCGACTTAAAGGAATAAATATTACAAGGATACCAGATACTAGAACTGAACTCTGTGCTGTTACCTGTATGGAGGTAGCTGTTACCTTAGCTGACATTTAATATTATTACAGGTAAATGATCCGTTTAACTGAGCAATCTCAAGAAGAGCAATGTGTCCCTTTAATGTGACACAGAATTTGTAGAGCATCAGTAGTTCCATCTGTTGGTTTAAAGGCGACATTGCAGTATCTGTGCTTTCTTCTCTTTTTAACAGCTTGTTTCTGGTTTATTGGTATCTAGAATATTTATCTGATGTTAACAAGAGATGAGATCTATCCCGTGAACCAGAAGGAATAAATGGGGAAGTTATATATTTTTGTTTGACTAAACAAGCATTTTAATATTGGAAAAAGTTTTTAATGTTTCTTGAATTGAACCTATTTAATTGTGTTTTGCTGCATAATCGCCGATTAGATGACTTTTTACCCATATGTTTTATGCTGGAATATCCTGAATCAAAGAAAAGCGTTGGTGCAATCAGTGCTGCATTGATTGTACACCTATCTTTTATTAATGCCTTTCGGTACCTCTAATATATAGGAAAACATGGTTAGTGAATCAGTCCACCTTCCACCTGTCCCTTATCGGCTCAGTTATTTATAGAATTTTGCATTCTCCATTAATCTCCCATTCTTCGTCTTCCTGCTTCCTGCTTTTCCAGCCGGGTGGCATGAAAAAGTAGCTGAGTGGGACAGGATGGGGAAATTTGGTGGTGGGTAAAATTGAATGTGCTCTATTTTTATTAGTTAATTATTATTAATTATTTTCTAATACTTTTGAGGTTTGACATTCCCTTTAAACACATGCAGTATAACTACATATAAACCTATACGGCCTTCTTCCTATTTTAATGGGAATACTGATCAGCCTTGCATCATGCTCATTATATAGGTCAGGGATATCTAACTTTTGCCCCACTAGATGTTTGAAAACGAAAACTCCCAGCATTCCTTGGTTGCAAAATGCAGGGAGTTGTAGTTTTAAAACATCTGAAGGCAACCCAGATGTAACATGGCAGGACAAGCACATGTGACCCGCATACAGAGTGTGTTGCAGGTTTGCTGTGCCACCGTTTTTCAGCCTTGGGGATCTTACGTGCTAAAATGATTTCGCATGTGTAAAAAGGGCAGCTTTGTCGGGAGTTTTTACTGACCTATTGGCACGCCTATTAAACCTACATCTAAATTCTTTATTAAATCATAAGTGTTCCCTCAAGAATTTTTTTCCAGCCGGGTGGCATGAAAAAGAAGGTGGGCTGCCCTGTTAAAAGACCCTAGGGAGAAGACTGCTATCTGTATTACTATTCAGTCTGAGTTTCAATTCTTAGAACTATGACAATGTGAGACATCTATCTCGCTGTTCTTCTGCTATCTATGCAGTAAACTGTCATTAGTATCAGCTGTGAAGGTTCTTGTGTCTAGTCTGGCTGCCATCTTCATCATTCTTTTCCATGGTTTGTGCATTCTTGGCCTTTGATGATCTGTAAGGTACAGGCTGTACTTGACGAGATAGAGACTTACAGCTAAGAATCAGTGAACAGTTTTGCTACAGGGAGGGGTGAAACATGTTCTTGGAATGCCTGGGTTTTATATTAGTCCCTAAAGCCCCTGCTGCTTTTACGATCTCATTTCCAGCAAGAACAGCAGCAGTGAGGCACTTCCTGGTCACGGCTGTCAGCTAATTGGGCGTGACTTCATGTCGTGCCTTGATTGACAGCCGCGACCAGAAACAAGCACTGCAAAGCAAAGGAGTAGCACGGCAGAGCAGCGAGGAACCGAGATAGGTAAGTCCTTTCAGGGGCTTCGTTGGGAATTATCCATAATGCGAAACTGGGGTTTGGGGAGTTGACAGCTGTATATTGTGTGTTTTTTCCTGCTAGCACTGTGAGCTGTGACAAACATATGAAACAAGGCCACTCTAGCACACCACCCAGGGCAATTGACGTGTGTGTGTAGGTGCAATCTTCCAAATACCCCCTACACAGGGGTAAACAATATCCAGAAAGAATAGAGATAAGAGGAGCACACTACTGCATGCCGTTTGCACAATAATCATTGTTTGTTTCCAAGTAGTGTGCTACTTTCATCTCTAGTCTTTCTGGAGCTGTGACATCAGCAGCCCTTGGGGTCTGTCCCCAAGTTTAAGGTTGGAGCATGCCCACTGCTGGGATGGAGCATCATCAGCTGCATCATAAGCCACACCCCTTCTCTCCCTAAGCTGTCCATAGGTAGAGAAATGGATGCAGGTCTGTAACTAGCTTAAAATAATATAAATTTTTTGGGGTGTGGGGCTTATGACACAGCTTAGAACACATGCCGGACACAGAGACAGGGCAGTCTGTAAAGTGGAACTTTTCAAGCCTTTAACTTAAGATCCAGAGATGCTAGAGACATCACCCTAAGTTTGTGTAAAAGGTATGAGAGAGCTTTTCAATAATGGAGACCACAGTTACCCTTTAATGAATAATCTTCATGATGCTCCCGTGTCTATACCTAGATATGTACTATATTTGGACTATACTATAGTATATGTTTGGACTAGAGGATAACAGTCCTGGAGGTGTATGAATCAGTGTTCCTCCCCCTAAGCTGCATCTTTTCATGCTGTTAATTTAGGGGGGTTTTCTATATGAACTCAGACATGGCAGCAATGTGCAGAGCTCACCACTGGCGCTTATCCATGCAATATCATGCCCTTCCCGTGATGCCATTTCCTGTTACTCTCTCCTGTTACAGTACTTATAGTTGGTATTATTGTAACTACCAATACACAGAAACCATTATGGAAAGGGATTGTGGGTAATAAACACGTCCATATTGATCTGTTATTGCATTTGTTTTTTATTATAGATGGAAACTGACAAACTGACTCTTCCCGTGAATGTCAACCAACCATTGCCAAATCCTTCCAAGCCTCCCGAACCCACTCTCCTAACTGTAGAACCATCTCCCCAGGACAAAAACAAAGGTTTTTTTGTGGATGAGTCAGAGCCCCTCCTCAGATGTGATTCTACGTCAAGTGGCTCCTCTGCTCTTAGCAGAACCGGATCATTTATAACCAAAGGTAATCCAATATTCTACTTGCAGTTAAGTGTCAAGCAGTTACCATTGTTATTTTATTTGTATTTAATTCAAACTTTTCAAACTATTTCCTCCCATTGACTTTAATACGTTTGTTTCTGAACTTTTACTGAAGTTCGGCCATCTCTAATCACTGGACACATCTTTTAAAATGAAAATGTGTTTATAGGTAAATAACCCTTCAAAACCCAAAACTGCTATAGTTAGAATGCTGAGAGATGTAAGTCTAACCAGAAATGCTGCCTGATGTTCTGTTACCGCTCTTTCTTGTTCCTAGTTCTCCCAGTTAACATACTGTGGATGGGCATAATGCATCTACATTGGCTTAGTATTATAAAAAAAAAACTACTTTCTCTATCTACACAGAAAAAAAAGACACTGTCCTTCGTCAGGTTCGGCTGGACCCCTGTGACTTGCAGCCCATTTTCGATGACATGCTCCACATTTTAAGCCCTGAAGAATTTCACGTTCTAGAAAAGATTCCACAGGCTGAAGACAAACTGGACCGACTGTTTGAGATTGCCGGGGTCAAAAGCCAGGAAGCTAGCCAAAAACTTCTAGACTCTGTCTACAGCCATTTCCCTGACCTGCTGTAAGGTTGACAGGAAAATAAACCGTACAGTACTACAATCAGGTTTATTTACTGCTCTAGGCCAGTTATTTTATCTTATTATTATTTTTGTTGTGGTTAATGTTGTTTGGGAGGAGCAGCTGCCTTTTAATTATCCTTAAAGACATCTACTGGAGAGATGACCCAGACCACCCATTAGGGATGTGCATGACTGTACGTATGGGGGGATTCAGAACCAATTGTATCCTTGGAGACCACGTACGACAATTACAGGAAACTGCAAGACCCCAAAGACAAGGCCTTATTTGCCCATTTTGATTGTTTCTGTTATAATAAAGGAAGCGCGTCATCATATCACCTGACATTATTTTAACATTGAAACAACTTTTAAAAGTTTCACACGAACATCTTTGAGGTTTAGTTTTTTTTGCTAATTCTCGGTTTGTTTACCTTTCATTAATTCTGCTCTTCTACTTTTATTATGGCTGGAAAAAAAAATCTCAGGAGCCAGGTAGCAAACAATGTATTCCTGTAATCTGTTAATGTGTACGGAACATCGTATACCCTGTCTATAGAGTTGTGTGAAAGGCTCCTAATGTCTGATACATTTGCCTGTCCCTGAAAACAAATGAGAAGATGTTACCAAAAGTTGTTGGTCTTACTGCTGTAGGAATGATCCTAAAATCATTGGTCCAAAACACTTTCCCTTCACCAATCATGGCAGCAAGCTAAGTTAGTCATCATTCTGCATCATTCTGACAACCGCCTAGTAACAGCATAATGCCAATCGCAAACGAATGGTCCAGGCCAGGGAATGTTGTTTGGTAGTACTGCCGGATGGCTCGAAATTAGATCAATTGGCCTAATGATCAACCTTATATTAGGCCAAGATATTACCAGTGTGGAATAATTAAACATATTAGGAGATTTTATCTTAATAAACAAGTGAGTATGTGCAGGCCATAGTTCAGAAGTCTGGATTACACGTAATATGTGCAGGCCATTGACCAGTAGTCTGGATTACAAGTGAATATGTGCAGGCCATTGACCAGTAGTCTGGATTACAAGTGAATATGTGCAGGCCATTGACCAGTAGTCTGGATTACAAGTGAATATGTGCAGGCCATTGACCAGTAGTCTGGATTACAAGTGAATATGTGCAGGCCATGACCAGTAGTCTGGATTACAAGTGAATAGTGTGCAGGCCATTGACCAGTAGTCTGGATTACAAGTGAATATGTGCAGGCCATTGACCAGTAGTCTGGATTCAAGTGAATATGTGCAGGCATTGACCAGTAGTCTGGATTACAAGTGAATATGTGCAGGCCATTGACCAGTAGTCTGGATTACAAGTGAATATGTGCAGGCCATTGACCAGTAGTCTGGATTACAAGTGAATATGTGCAGGCCATTGACCAGTAGTCTGGATTACTCATGAATATGTTACATTAAGTTCTTCTGTTACATATAATATTCTGTTGAAGAGTCTCACTTAGTGACGTGAACATATATAATTAAAGGACAACTATACTGTAAAAATTTACTTGCCAGGGAGGTAAGATTGATTCTTCCCACCTCCCAATATTGTTTTGTAGGGCAGCTACAGCAAAAACAGTTTCCACCTGCCAGGTTAGTGTCCTGGGCCTTCCTGTATTAAAGATGGAGCTGAAGCACTCAGGAAGCCTGGCAGAAGCAGTTTTTTTCATGCTGCCACTCCTCAAATTATATTGGGAGGTAAGTTCCAATCATATTTCACTGCCTCAGGTACTTTAATTTGAACTGTCTTTGAAAAACTTTATATGAACTATAGTTCTCCTTTAAATTCCTTCATTCATTTTAATGTTGTTCTGTTAAATAATTTGATATTTCCCCTCAGCTTTTTGATCCACAAATACATGTTTCTAAACAGACATCTCATTTAGGAGAACCATATCATTTGCAAAAATGAAAAAATTTATTTATTTTAGCTTAAACCCTATTTGCACTCAATGTCAACCACTATGTTCAGGGTTTAGTTTCAGAAAGTGGGATGCCTATAAAAGTACATTAGCTCCAATACGGAATACATTGGTGTCCCTATTAAGTTGTAGTGTTCTCAGGCAGGCCTAGAAACCAGTCAGATGTTTGTGTTCATAAGATACATCAATGAGAGCTAACGTCTGATTGGTTATAAGGTTACTGAAGCCTACGTTACAATTTATCGCCAACCAATTAAATATCAGGAAAATGAATACTTATAACCCATGCACTTAGTGAGGCTTGAGACAATATTTGGAGCCTGTAGCACTTACTGTCCTCAAACAAAAATGGCAGCAATATCCACAAAGCAATTAGAGGTACTTCCTTGCATTGCATTCCTCGTGTACTTTCCGAGCTGCTCCATTTCTATTAGTATTAATGGTCTCCTCTTAGCACTTCCAATAAATGATTAGTAATTATAAGTTAGTAAGTCTGTTATATTATTATGTATTATGTTTTTGGTACGAAAAACTTTCTGTCCTTTTCTTTCTTTATAGAAGGTTTATAATATATTTTGGTGCTTTATTTTTGTTTATTTTTTGTTTTTTACATTCTTCAAAGTTGGCCAGAAAGATGCCTTTTGTCTCCTACTAATTTATTGTTAAATACCTAGATGTTTGTTACAGAAATTGCTTACTGTCGTGTTCTCACCAAAAGAATCTTTAATGTACGTATCTAATCTTAGAAGGACAACGGACATTATTAAAGTATTGCAAGTTGATTTCCCCCCACCTGTTTTGTAAGAAATAAAAAAAATATTTATATATATCAATGACCAATGGGCTGACTGCGCTTTGTTTAATGAAAAGAAAGACTTGGAGGGGCTAAACACAGGTGACGTTTTTCCATAGGATAAGCAATGGTGGAGGTGCACTCTTACCCAACTGTAGGTGCAGACGCCTCTGTAGGTTCTTCCCTTAGGAACCAGTGGCTTCGCAGGGGGAAAAAAAAATAGCTGAGGGTCGCACTCCAAATCATCAAGAAATTTTATTTCAAACCACACATATTCACGTCACAACGTTTCGCCCTGAAAAGGGGGTATCCCCCCGAAACGTTGTGACGTGAATATGTGTGGTTTGAAATAAATTTTCTTGATGATTTGGAGTGCGACCCTCGCTATTTTTTTTTTTCCTGCGAAGCCACTGGTTCCTAAGGGAAAACCTACAGAGGCGTCTGCACCTACAGTTGGGTAAGAGTGCACCTCCACCATTGCTTATCCTATGGAAAAACGTCACCTGTGTTTTAGCCCCTCCAAGCTTTCTTTTCATTAAACAAAGCGCAGTCAGCCCATGGTCATTGATAATATAAATATTTTTTTTATTTCTTAAAACAGGTGGGGGGAAATCAACTTAAAGCAATACTTTAATAATGTCCGTTGTCCTTCTAAATTAGATACGTACATTAAGATTCTTTTGGTGAGAACACGACAGTAAGCAATTTCTGTAACAAACATCTAGGTATTTAACAATAATTAGTAGGAGACAAAAGGCATCTTTCTGGCCAACTTTGAAGATTGTAAAAAACAAAAAATAAACAAAATAAACCACCAAAATATATATAAACCTTCTATAAAGAAAGAAAAGGACGAAAGTTTTTCGTACCAAAAACATAATACATAATAATTAACAGACTTACTAACTTATAATTACTATCATTTATTGGAAGTGCTAAGAGGAGACCATTAATACTAATAAAAATGGAGCAGCTCGAAAGTACACGAGGAATGCAATGCAAGGAAGTACCCTTAATTGCTTTGTGGATATTGCTGCCATTTTTGTTTGAGGACATTAAGTGCTACAGGCTCCATATTGGCTCAAGCCTCACTAAGGCATGGGTTTTAAGTATCATTTTCCTGATATTTAATTGGTTGGCGATAAATTGTAACGTAGCTTCAGTAACCTTATAACCAATCAGACGTTAGCTCTCATTGATGTATCTTATGAACACAAACATCTGACTGGTTTCTAGGCCTGCCTGAGAACACTACAACTTAATAGGGACACCAATGTATTCCGTATTGGAGCTAATGTACTTTTATAGGCATCCCACTTTCTGAAACTAACCCTGAACATAGTGGTTGACATTGAGTGCAAATAGGGTTTAGCTAAATAAATAATTTTTTCATTTTTGCAATGTATGGTTCTCCTAATGGATGTCTGTTTAGAAACATGTATTTGTGGATCAAAAGCTGAGGGGAAATTCAAATTATTTAACAGAACAACATTAAAATGAATGAAGGATTTAAAGGAGAACTATAGTTCATATAAATTTTTTCAAAGACAGTTCAAATTAAAGTACCTGAGCAGTGATATGATTGGAACTTACCTCCCAATTAATTTGAGGAGTGGCAGCATGAAAAAACTGCTTCTGCCAGGCTTCCTGATTGCTTCAGCTCCATCTTTAATACAGAAAGGCCCAGGACACTAACCTGGCAGGTGAAACTGTTTTTGCTGTAGCTGCCCTACAAACAATATTGGGAGTGGGAAGAATCAATCTTACCTCCCTGGCAAGTAAATTTTTACAGTATAGTTGTCCTTTAATTATATTGTTCAGTCACTAAGTGAGACTCTTCAACAGAATATATATGTAAAAAACTTAATGTAACATATTCATGAGTAATCCAGACTACTGTTCAATGGCCTGCACATATTTACTTGTAATCCAGACTCTGGTCAATGGCCTGCACTATTTCACTTGTAATCCAGACTACTGGTCAATGGCCTGCCATATTCACTTGTATCCAGACTACTGGTCAATGGCCTGCACATATTCACTTGTAATCCGACTACTGGTCATGGCCTGCCATATTCACTTGTAATCCAGACTATCACTGGTCAATGGCCTGCACATATTCACTTTATCCAGACTACTGGTCAATGGCCTGCACATATTCACTTGTAATCCGACTACTGGTCAATGGCCTGCACATATTCACTTGTAATCCAGACTACTGGTCAATGGCCTGCACATATTCACTTGTAATCCAGACTACTGGTCATGCCTGCCATTTCACTTGTAATCCAGACTACTGGTCAATGGCCTGCACAATTCACTTGTAATCCAGACTTCTGAACTATGGCCTGCACATACCACTTGTTTATTAAGATAAAATCTCCTAATATGTTTAATTATTCCACACTGGTAATATCTTGGCCTAATATAAGGTTGATCATTAGGCCAACTGATCTAATTTCGAGCCATCCGGCAGTACTACCAAACAACATTCCCTGGCCTGGACCATTCGTTTGCGATTGGCATTATCTGTTACTAGGGTTGTCAGAATGATGCAGAATGATACTAACTTAGCTTGCTGCCATGATTATGAAGGGAAAGTTTTGGACCAATGATTTTAGGATCATTCCTACAGCATAAGACCAACAACTTTTGGTAACATCTTCTCATTTGTTTTCAGGGACAGGCAAATGTATCAGACATTAGGAGCCTTCACACAACTCTATAGACAGGGTATACGTTTCCGTACACATTAACAGATTACAGGAATACATTGTTTGCTACCTGCTCCTGAGATTTTTTTTCCAGCCATAAAAAAGTAGAAGAGCAAATTAATGAAAGGTAAACAAACCGAAAATTAGCAAAAAAAACTAAACCTCAAAGATGTTCGTGTGAAACTTTTAAAGTTGTTTCAATGTTAAAATAATGTCAGGTGATATGATGACGCGCTTCCTTTATTATAACAAAAACAATCAAAATGGCAAATAAGGCCTTGTCTTTGGGGTCTTGCAGTTTCCTGTAATTGTCGTACGTGGTCTCCAAGGATACAATTGGTTCTGAATCCCCCCATACGTACAGTCATGCACATCCCTAATGGGTGGTCTGGGTCATCTCTCCAGTAGATGTCTTTAAGGATAATTAAAAGGCAGCTGCTCCTCCCAAACAACATTACCACACAACAAAAATAATATAAGATAAATAACTGGCCTAAGCAGTAAATAAACCTGATTGTAGTACTGTACGGTTTATTTTCCTGTCAACCTTACAGCAGGTCAGGGAAATGGCTGTAGACAGAGTCTAGAAGTTTTGGCTAGCTTCCTGGCTTTTGACCCCGGCAATCTCAAACAGTCGGTCCAGTTTGTCTTCACCTGTGGAATCTTTTCTAGAACGTGAAATTCTTCAGGTTAAAATGTGGAGCATGTCATCGAAAATGGGCTGCAAGTCACAGGGGTCCAGCCGAACCTGACGAAGGACAGTGTCTTTTTTTTCTGTGTAATAGAGAAAGTAGTTTTTTTTTTATATACTAAGCCAATGTAGATGCATTATGCCCATCCACAGTATGTTACCTGGAGAACTAGGAACAAGAAAGAGCGTAACAAAACATCAGCAGCATTTCTGGTTAGACTTACATCTCTCGCATTCTAACTATCAGTTTTGGGTTTTGAAGGGTTATTTACCTAAAACACATTTTCATTTTAAAGATGTGTCCAGTGATTAGAGATGGCCGAACTTCAGTAAAAGTTCAGAAACAAACGTATTAAAGTCAATGGGAGGAAATAGTTTGAAAAGTTTGAATTAAATACAAATAAAATAACAATGGTAACTGCTGACACTTAACTGCAAGTAGAATATGGATTACCTTTGGTTATAAATGATCCGGTTCTGCTAAGAGCAGAGGAGCCACTTGACGTAAATCACATCTGAGGAGGGGCTCTGACCATCCACAAAAAAACCTTTGTTTTTGTCCTGGGGAATGGTTCTACAGTTAGGAGGTGGGTTCGGGAGGCTTGGAAGGATTTGGCAATGGTTGGTTGACATTCACGGGAAGAGTCATTTTGTCAGTTTCCATCTATAATAAAAAACAAATGCAATAACAGATCAATATGGACGTGTTTATTACCCACAATCCCTTTCCATAATGGTTTCTGTGTATTGGTAGTTACAATAATCCCAACTATAAGTACTGTAACAGGAGAGAGTACAGGAAATGGCATCACGGGAAGGGCATGATATTGCATGGTAAGCGCCAGTGGTGAGCTCTGCACATTGCTGCCATGTCTGAGTTCATATAGAAAACCCCCCTAAATTAACAGCATGAAAAGAGCAGCTTAGGGGGAGGAACACTGATTCATACACCTCCAGGACTGTTATCCTCTAGTCCAAACATATACTATAGTATAGTCCAAATATAGTACATATCTAGGTATAGACACGGGAGCATCATGAAGTATTCATTAAAGGGTAACTGTGGTCTCCATTATTGAAAAGCTCTCTCAACCTTTTACACAAACTTAGGGTGATTGTCTCTAGCATCTCTGGATCTTAAGTTAAAGGCTTGAAAAGTTCACTTTACAGACTGCCCTGTCTCTGTGTCCGGAATGTGTTCTAAGCTGTGTCATAAGCCCCACACCCCAAAAAATTTATATTATTTTAAGCTAGTTACAGACCTGCATCCATTTCTCTACCTATGGACAGCTTAGGAGAGAAGGGTGTGGCTTATGATGCAGCTGATGATGCTCCATCCCGCAGTGGGATGCTCCAACCTTAAACTTGGGGACAGACCCCAAGGGCTGCTGATGTCACAGCTCCAGAAGACTAGAGATGAAAGTAGCACACACTTGGAAACAAACAATGATTATTGTGCAAACACATGCAGTGTGTGCTCCTCTTATCTCTATTCTTCTGGATATTGTTTACCCCTGTGTAGGGGTATTTGGAAGATTGCACCTACACACACACGTCAATTGCCCTGGGTGGTGTGCTAGAGTGGCCTTGTTTCATATGTTTGTCACAGCCACAGTGCTAGCAGGAAAAAACACACATTACAGCTGTCAACCTCCCCAAACCCCAGTTTCGCATTATGGATAATTCCAAAGAAGCCCCTGAAAGGACTTACCTATCTCGGTCCCCGCGCTGCTCTGCCCGTGCTACTCCTTTGCTTTGCAGTGCTTGTTTCTGGTCGCGGCTGTCAATCAAGGCACGACTTGAAGTCACGCCCAATGCTGACAGCCGTGACCAGGAAGTGCCTCACTGCTGCTGTTCTTGCTGGAAATGAGATCGTAAAAGCAGCAGGGCTTTAGGGACTAATATAAAACCCAGGCATTCCAAGAACATGTTTCACCCCTCCCTGTAGCAAAACTGTTCACTGATTCTTAGCTGTAAGTCTCTATCTCGTCAAGTACAGCCTGTACCTTACAGATCATCAAAGGCCAAGAATGCACAACCATGGAAAAGAATGATGAAGATGGCATCCAGACTAGACACAAGAACCTTCACAGCTGATACTAATGACAGTTTACTGCATAGATAGCAGAAGAACAGCGAGATAGATGTCTCACATTGTCATAGTTCTAAGAATTGAAACTCGACTGAATAGTAATACAGATGCAGTCTTCTCCCTAGGGTCTTTTAACAGGGCAGCCACCTTCTTTTTCATGCCACCCCGGCTGAAAAAAATTCTTGAGGGAACACTTATGATTTAATAAAGAATTTAGATGTGGTTTAATAGGCGTGCCAATAGGTCAGTAAAAACTCCCGACAAAGCTGCCCTTTTTACACATGCGAAATCATTTTACACGTAAGATCCCCAAGGCTGAAAAACGGTGGCACAGCAAACCTGCAACCCACTCTGTATGCGGTCACATGTGCTTGTCCTGCCATGTTACATCTGGGTTGCCTTCAGATGTTTTAAAACACACTCCCTGCATTTTGCAACCAGAATGCTGGGAGTTTTCGTTTTCAAACATCTAGTGGGGCAAAAGTTAGATATCCCTGACCTATAATGAGCATGATGCAAGGCTGATCAGTATTCCCATTAGAATATGAAGAAGGCTGTATAGTTTATATGTAGTTATACTGCATGTGTTTAAAGGGAATGTCAAACCTCAAAAGTATTAGAAAATAATTAATAATAATTAAAGGAAAACTAAACCCAATTTTCAATACTCCAGAATCTGAAAATTACCCCCCTAAGAACATCAATAGCTATAAAATACCATTTCAGTAATCGTATTATAGTAAATGTAAGCCTGTTAAGACACTGGATGAAGTACTGTGTGTTTGTGCAGTGCCAGGCCACACCTCCTTACCTCAGTCACATGCTTTCTTGCTTTATCTGTCCTGTAAAAGGATTGGCTAGATATTATTAATGGGTGTGACCAACTGTAACAATTTCTGCCATAGCTAAGGACTGAGCATGGGCAGAACATAATGGTCGTTGACCAGACTGTGTGACATTAGAATGCTGTGATGTTAAGCAAAAACTATATATTATTTATGTAATTTCCCAGCACTCATATCAAAATGAGAGGTAAGACACTGATTACTGGCTTTCATCAAGGTGTTCTGCCTTCTTGTTCAGTGTTGTTCTGAGGCTTTATTTGTCCTTTAACTATAAAATAGAGCACATTCAATTTTACCCACCACCAATTTCCCCATCCTGTCCCCCACTCAGCTACTTTTCATGCCACCCGGCTGGAACAGGAAGCAGGAAGACGAAGATGGGAGATTAATGGAGAATGCAAAATTCTATAAATAACTGAGCCGATAAGGGACAGGTGGAAGGTGGACTGATTCACTAACCATGTTTTCCTATATATTAGAGTTACCGAAAGGCTAATAAAAGATAGGTGTACATCAATGCAGCACTGATTGCACCAACGCTTTTTCTGATTTAGGATATTCCAGCAAAAAACATTTGGGTAAAAAGTAATCTAATCGGCGTATGCAGCAAAACCAATTAAATAGTTCAATTCAAGAAACATTAAAAACTTTTCCAATATTAAAATGCTTGTTTAGTCAAACAAAAATAATAACTTCCCATTTATTCCTTCTGGTTCACGGGATAGATCCTCATCTCTTGTTAACATCAGATAAATATTCTAGATACCATAAACCAACAAGCTGTTAAAAAGAGAAGAAAGCACAGATACTGCAATGTCGCCTTTAACCAACAGATGGAACTACTGATGCTCTACAAATTCTGTGTCACATTAAAGGGACACTTGCTCTTCTTGAGATGCTCATTTAAACGGATCTTTACCTGTAATAATATTAAATGTCAGCTAAGGTAACAGCTACCTCCCATACAGGTAACAGCACAAGTTCAGTTCTAGTATCTGGTATCCTTGTAATTTATTCCTTTAAGTCGGGGATTCATTCCCTTATGTGAAACGTCTGTTTAAATGGAGCATAATTTATTATTAATGTGGTTTAACATGGCTCATTAGATGCCGAGTTGACTTCTTCTACTAATCTATCTGTCTGGAGATCCAGTGCTCCATTGGACAGCTGGAGATTCTCCCGACTTTGCACTGTGGAGTAATCCTTGGTTTCCTGATGTCACTGCAGACTGTTAGTGTTGCCATACTTGTTGCCACGGCAAGATCCAAATCTACATGCACAACGAGTTCTCTCATTTAATATCTTGCTAGAGCTATTAAGATATTTCCGTCTGCTGACTTCCTTCTGACCTAACTAACCTTTCTTACCCAATAGGCATGTTATGTGTTTTATATGGGAAAGTTTTAAGGTTGCGTGGGACACACGTAGGGAGCCAAGTTGGACTGTTCCACATTATGGCCGTCTGCAAATGTATCATAATACTACAACATGTGCTTCATGTTAGTACATTTGGGTGAAATGGGTCATGATACCCTGAAGGAAACAATCCCTACACAAGTTAAAAATACCAGAGCCTGACCTTAATGTTCCTCTGCAGAGAGAAGACCAAAACCAATTTCAAAATAATATGTTGAATTTAGAATCCTTCTTCTTTTTTTTGTTTGGACAGAAGCATTTTTCAAAAACCAACAAAGCCATCTTTCTCCACAAAGAACGAGGCCATGAAAGCAGAAGAGTATGGGGAAAAGGATAAAAGACAGTAGAAGACTTGAAGATTACAAAACACCATATCCGCAAGACATATGTAACAAGAGAGAACCAGCGCTATTTGTACTCTGTTTTGCAATTTAATAAAAAGATCTGTGTACAATAAAGACGTATCAATGACTGGACGGACTCAGACATTCCCAGTTAGTCTTTGCTGTAGCTAAAACATAGATTTCACATTTGGTGTAGAGTGTATACAGATTATACTTATCAACGATCCTCAAATCTGTGGCACAGTCCTAACTTTAATGCTGGCTACACACGAAAGATTTTTCCCCCGATGGACTGTTCTGACAGCAATGTCCTAAGATGAACAAGAGGGTGAGCAGTGAATGTAAATTAAATGAAATACTGAATAAAACATTTCAATGTGAACTAAATGTACATGTAATTTAAATTATGTATTAAAGTATGTAAAACAAAAGCATTTTTGTGGAATCTAGTTATTCATCTAGTTATTGTTGCAGTTTAGCGTGCACAGAAATACGGCGCATAACTCTGTGATGTAAATAAAATCACGTAAAGATGTGCTCTATATTTATATTTAGTTGCTTGAACCATAATTTATGTAATTTAATTTTTATTCAAATTATAATGGGAGTGAAAGTGGAATATATCCCGATATGATAAACATTAAAGGTACCATTGCCCCCAATCCAATTGGCTTGTTAAAACTATAAAAAAACATCACACAGTAAATAGAGAAGTCTGTTCTCTACTAAACTTTGAAAGGATTCCTCCCCCTACACCGCTGTTTGATTTTTTTCATACCAAGCACGTTTACTGTGGATGAAATAACCGCCTCTGTTACAAGCGGCTTTATGTTGTTTCACTAGTGACTTTTTAAAGATACTCCTTAAAGAAAGAATCAAACAGTGTTGAGGGTCAGAGGAATTCTTTTAAGTTAATGGAAGGAGAACAGGCTACTCTGGTTTAGTGGTGTGATGGGTTTTAAAATGTAATACTGTATCTTCTAACTAGTACAAACTACACCCAAAATCCACCTAAGAATTATGATTGGAATATTTATTCATTGGCAGGTGGCTTGGGCTTGATTATTCCCCCAACCATGCCAAGCTCCATGGACAAAGACCACATAAAAGTCTTGGCCAAGATTGGAAACGAGAGGCTGTAAGCAAACATCTTTATAAACTAAACGCATAACTTTAGTTTTATATATGTTTGGTTCCTGCTCTTTCCCAGCTGTGAGATGCGGAACTAGACCAGACCGGAGAGGGAAAGTTTTGCGGGAAAGTATATCAGGATATAAGACTGTACCCAAGTGAAGGCCCACCCTTGACAAAGAGTGAGGAAGTTAGTTTCCCTTTAATAATAAATACAAATACATACTTTACATCAATGAAGTAACTTAAATGGGAATTACCATAAAATGATCTGTAGTGTGATAAAACATGCTAATTATTTCTCTTTGTTTTGTTTCATGAACTCAGTTGAACGTCTCAGTGGACTTCTGAATTGCTTGAGACAACTTATCCTTATATCCAGGCATGGTTAGTTAAGTACGGTGATGCACCAAGATGCACTATTGCAAATTCCCATCCCATACTAAGGGATGCAATCACTGGTAGCGTGCCTTTACAGAGCAAGCTTTTGAGGTGGAAATATTAGCGCACAGCTGCTGCAAGTAATATAACAAAGTTATAGCAAAACATTTATAAATGACAGCATGAAGCTGTGTTGTTACTCGCTTGTGGATCGTAATACGCCAAGAGCCGGACCTGAAACTCACAAATAATGAGGAATCAGTTCAGTTGAAATTTCTTTCAGTATTTAGTGTCCCTTTAATGGCCAACAAATTAATATTTCATTAAACATTACCACACAACTGCAACAGTAATGTGCAAAACCAACAGGGCAGTGGGTACAAAGCGCGGCAGGCATTGATTGATCTTTAATCTGATCGTTTATAATCCCCTTAACCAGCTGTATCACAGGGCGTGTAGCACATTTTCATTCAATTAACATTTCGCCAGAAAAAGCTGCCTCTGTGAGATTGAAGTATAAACGTAACATTTCCTGGATAAACGGAATATAAAATCATTTGGACATTATTTAATGTGCTCTATAATTTGGTTTTAGAGGATTTCCCGTTGCTTAAAACCGGCTCCCCGTCTTCAAACCACAAAGTAAAGGTCCTCTGACTTCAGAGTCATGCTGAATTAAAAAAAAAATTCAAATCACAGAGTTCATATTATCCAACACTATAATGCAACCAACCTCCCACTACCACAATAAAATACCCAGGGGGAGGGCTGATTAGTTTGGAGGCTGGGGAGCAACTACCAGGAGCAGGGAGTAACCACAGGAGGGTCTGGGAGCCAAGGGGGCCCCATCTTCTAATTTATTCTATGGCAGATATACCTCCTCCCAGAAAACCATGTGGATAAAGCACGGATGGGGCCCCATCATAGTTTTGCTGGGGGGCCCAGTGATTCCTAGTTATGCCATTGATACTAACAAAGTTAAGCTTGCTGGTTCTGGTTTGCCCCATCTGAATCCAGACACAACCAATAGAAAGATGTGCTTTTTGCATCTTCCAATAGGACAGGCCTTGGACACAGCAGTTCAGGTGGGAGACGTCCTTTAGACAGAAGGTAATCAATTCCAATCATAAGAATAAGAAGACAAATGCTTCTTGCAGTGAGTCCTGGGGAGGTTTAATTGCATTTTGGCCATCCTGTACATCCTACGATGGAATGAGTCTGTTTTAACTGGGATGAGGTTAACGCAGTTCTATGGAAATCAGGATTAGTAGGAAGGCATTGTTTGTCTCAAAGCCATCAAACCAACAGTGCCTTGTGCTGTGGCTTCATTTCATTGCTCTGATTAGTTTATCCTGATGAAAGACATAAAACCCCAAGGTATTCTGTAATAATGGCTGAAGGGAGAGGATACATTAAAATAGGTACAGGAATGTGAGGAATGCAAACTAAATACAGCAATCAGCCAACTTGGCGTGGAGAGTAAACTGAATTAAAACATCGTCCAGCATGATGACAGGAAAGCTATGGTCCCTCAGTAACCTGTCAGACAGTGTTCGCAGGACAGAAAATAAATGACTCGCCAATCAATGCGTATTTAAACACTAAAACACATTTTTTCTGTAATGAAGATAACAAACTTTTGACACTATTTCAATGTAATTCCTAACTAAGGATCTACCAACTTGAAATAAACAAAATCTTTACCTACCATTCCCCTCCACTTCCATATTTACCCCCCTCTCTTTATCCCGCCTTAGCAATGGCTGATACAAAGTAGTGCTGGAAAGCCCCCTATAATACTGAGCATGTCCGAGGTCAACAATAAAGGGAAGGGGCTGTACCTTCAATGAAATCTGTAATGGATTTTAGTAGGTATGCACAGAAAAACAAGAGATAAACAGGGTTATCAATAAAAGTTCTTATTGTTTAAAATGGTGCTAATTTGTCCTCAACCATCAGATTTTATTTACATTTGATAGCTAACATCTGATTGGTTGGGGAAAAATTAGCACCACTTTTACGATAAGAACTTTTGTTGAATCTCCTGCATGTGTCTCATTTACCCAGAGACTCTATTAGCGGCATTAATACCCACACCACAGCATAGCGCAAGCGCGATATTGAATCGCGAGCATTAGACGCACGTGTGTCTTTTGCGTACCCCGTGCATCCAATGCTAATATGGAGTAAAAGTCACACTAACTGTAGCGAACTGTTGAGTGCGACTTTATATTTGCCCAGTCTCTGGGTGAATCGCCCCCATATTGATTAATTAGCAGTTTCTGACCTCTAGTATAAGATTTGTGCTTTAGGGAGCACTTTCATGTTTACAAACATAATTACATTCTAATACTGACATTAATTGTTAATTCTATCATGTCTAAAGACTTTTACATTTTTACCTTCCATTAATTTGCAATCTGAAGTCAATTTATAAGAAAGGCCTGCTTTTTTCAAACGTTGCAAAACATTGAAACATAAGAAACTAATGGCCAGCATAACACCTGATCCAGACTCTTAATATTTCCTCATGTCTCAAAGGACAATTTTATTTACTTCCTCGCTCCCTCATATTCGGTCCATGTAAAGTACCCAGGTCGAGGACTTTCGCAACTGCAAAGTCTTCACCCTGGGTACAGTCTCTTTTCCTGCTATACTAACCGAAACTTTTCCTCGCAGGTCCGATTTATTTACGCATTCACAGCTTTTTGCAGAGCGTGTCTTTCATTGGACTTGGCACTGACAGTCCGTGAAGCTAGTTAGACCAGAAAGTATAGGAAAGCATATCTAGAGATAGAGACTCTATCCAGGGGCAAGACGTAGTGGGTCAGGTCCTGAGTACTTTTTAAGCAAAGGGGTAATTTTGAATTGTTTAAAGGGAACATAGGTCTACGAACAAGTAGATTTTAAATGAAAGGCCAGGTTCCTACATTTAAAATGAGCCATCAACCACCTCTGTACGTGCTGCACAGCCCAAGATATAGAGAATCACTGATCAGAAAGTTAGGGGCTGAGAGGTTCTGAATAAATATGTGTAATATTTGTCTTTTTTATAAAATTTAAAAATGTAAATATCTTCAAAACTATAAAAAAAAAATAAAGTATGGTATATTGCAAAATTACTTAGGAAAGAAATTCCTGATATTTTTTGGACCACAGTTACCCTTTAATTGTCATTTAATGCAAATCTCAATTAGCCAACATAAAAAACTGGTTTAAATGTGACCCCAAAGTGTGCTGCACTGTATCCTATTGGAGTTTATAAAGCATTTGATTTACTGATTGGTCAGGCTTATGGGGTGGGTGGTAGGGGACTTTTAACCTAAGGGTGCGTTGTGTGTGGTTTGAGATATTTCATTGAGCAGAAACCAAGCTAAATTTGTTGGGTTGCAGTGTACCGGCCACGTCTTTAAAATCGAGTCATTCAAAAACAGTTTAATTCTGTAGCGTAGGGTAAAGTAGAAAACAGTTTTTCTTTGAAAGCCACTGAATGCTAAAAACATCTTTATCATATTGGATTCCTCATCTGTCAATCTACTAAACCGTAGAGGCCATACACATGTGATTCCACAGCATGTGTGCCGACAGATCACACTAGTATTTTTCGACACACATGCTGTGGGAACAGCACACATGGACTAACGTATGGGGATTTGTCGCCGTGCGGCCATACACAGCATGATCAGTTCGCTATTACTTATAGTAAAGGGAGCCGATACCAACCAACGGAAATTTTCTGCCTTTCCATCGATCGGAGTGCGACTACGCTTGTTCATCGGCACTCTGATCGGTCGTAACAGCCCCTACACACTAACGTAATATATTATGGCCACCTTTACACATTCTCTTCAACCCAACCTTCTAAGCAGAAAGCAATGGTATTCATTCTTTAAATAAGGAATAACACATCAATGCAAACACCTGCCTAAACTAGTAACAGGCTAGAATTATAATGTCAATATTGTCATATGGAACCTAGCAAGGTTAATGGCATATGAGTTCAAAAACATGTCCGTTTGGAATTCTAATGAGGTTTATTGCCTTGCGGACAGTCACATGGGAACAGGAAGTCCTCTGTATAGTTTACACCTTTCTCCACTGGAATACGGACGTTTCTATCCCCACACAACACTGTTCGGATTCTGTACTGTCAGGTCAGGGAAGATCACATCATCTGGATAAATAAACCGTCTTGCTCAGCCGAACCTTTTCTGTAAATAATAAAGGCTAAATTTTCCATTTTAATTATCATTTTTAATACTGGATAGTTCCTCCCTGGCCAGTGGAATCACATCCTGTTTTTAAAGCTAATTCAGTAGGTCTCTATAATTGGATTTCACAATAATATTATTACAGAGATCATTGTTAACGACGACCCAAGCTTCTCACTGTATCCGGTCCAACCTTCTTAAACATATAAACAGCCATTGTATGGTAAACTAAAGCTCCTGCCGCAAGGGCTGGAGGTAAAGACATTGTCTGGGGTAATGCTGATAAACGTTTCCCATTTATTAGCACTATTGGGTTACCGTATATACTTGAGTATAAACCGTCCTGAGTATAAACCGAGGTACCTAGTGTTAGGTAAAAAAGAAGGAAAACCACATTGACTCGAGTATAAACCGAGGGGGTAGTATTTGCCACTAAAGATTTTTGGAAACTACAACTCCCACATGCTTTATCTGGTGGAGTTGTAGTTTTCAAACATCTTAAGTGGCAAATACTTACAAATTAGAGTAAAACCTTCTTTATTTGTGCATACTGTATGCACAATATAGAGGATTTACCCCTATACAAATTAGAGTAAAACCTTCTTTATTTGTGCTACTGTATGCACAAATATAGGAGGATTTACCCTATTTTGCAAGTATTTGCCACTTAAGATATTTGAAAACTACAACTCCACGCAATAAAGCATGCTGGGGAGTCAAACATCTTATGGCAAATACTTGCAAATAGGGTTAATCCTCCTTTATTTGTGCATACAGTATGCACAATAAAGAAGTTTTACTCTTATTTGTAGGTATTTGCCACTTGTGTCCCTGTGCAAGTAAAAGTTTTCTCCTACCTTTGTCCGGCGGCTGCGTGATCCACATCTCGATCCACAGCCTCTGGGCATCCGGATGATGTCACTACCCGGGCCTCTCACTTTGCGGCGCCGGTAGTGACATCATCCGATGCGCAAAGGCTGTGGAGCGGGATGCGGATCGCGCGGCCGGCGGACAAGGTAGGAGATAGGCTGACTCGAGTATAAACCGTGGTTAGATTTTCAGGATTTTTTTAAAGCCTGAAAACCTCGGTTTATACTCGAGTATATATCGGTATGTTCCCACTGGGCGTTCTGTGTGTGATTTTACAAGGGTTTGACTTGGTGGGGGGGAACACTAATTCACTGTGCAATCCAAAGTCAGTTCTCTAACGTTAAAACTGTGGCTTTAAGGCTACGTTCACATGAACAGCACAATTGTTTGCAGCTGAGAAATGCAACATGTGGCGTTTCTCTAGTAGGACAACGATCAGTGAACCCCTCAGGAAACCTGCCATTTGTCTCAAAGTATCCTAAATCTTCAGATTCTTTCAGGCTCTCAAGGAGTATCTCTACTTACAGCTACACTGCACATGTTACCACCGGATCTGCTAATTACAATGTAGAAAGATTGGACCAATGTTTGTTAAGGCTCGCACACATGTCCATGTTTAACCCGACAAACGTCCCCCGAACGTGTATGCACATGGAAGTTTGTGCATACGTTGGATCACTCGTTGGGTTAAACATCGAACGTGTGTACGAGGCTAAAGCTCGGTAGAGGCAAATGGCCAAACTGGTTTCCGTAGGTCTTTGCTGAGAAAATGTTGCATCCAGGCCAACATCTGGATCTGACAGAGAACCAATAGCTAAACGTTCAGCGAACGTAGTTTTTGTCATGGAAAGAGACTGAATCTCTGAATTCCTGTAGGCCTAGGACACAGGGTGTGTTCTCGCACCGCATTTCCCTGGTCCTCACGGCAGTGAAAACTAATGGGTTAATTCCCGTGATGTCACCATACAGGCTCCTCCCCAAGCTAATAAAAGACTGTCCCTCCGTCCTACCTCTGTCTTTTTCTCTCCTGTCTCACACAGGCATCATCTGCAGCTCCCCCCTCATCTGCAGCACTTGCGGTCTAGCCTCTCTTCCACAGTGAAGTCCTTACCCCACGCTCGCGTAAGGATCGCCGCCCTTCAGTTGGCAAGTTCCGCGTGAGACGCGTGACGTCATCACGTATGCTACGTTACGCGCCACGAACCTGGAAGTAGTGGGAACTTAAATTATGGGCGCGTGGCGTCCCAGTCTGTGTTTACACACTGGATACGCGGTTCTGCTTCAGTGTTCTGCCAGATCCTGGGGGATATTGCATTGCTTGTCTGCAGGGGTTCTGCCTGCTTTCTGTGAGTGTCTTACTTAAGGGTTAGACAGTGGATATTAACTTCTGTTTCTTACATGTCTTTTTCACAGTGCCTGCTTCATCATGTCTACAAACTAAAGAGACAGATCAGACTCCAGGGGGTGAGCCAATTTCTTAAAGAGAGAGCGCACAATGGGTTTTGTGTTATATATAACTCAAACTATTTGTGTTTTCCAGGCATCCAGTGAGAGCTCTAGAGTGTGTGGCTACTCTCTAGAGCTAAAATCCATTTGAGGATCAAGCTATGTTCCATCTGTAATGGAATCAAAATCCAATCAAGGATCAGAACAAATCCTGTCTACAGTCAAGGAACTTATTGACAGTTCACTGAAGTCTTTTCCCACCTCCATGTTGGCTACGGTTCAGGCTATGATACATCCAGGCGCTTCAGGAGGTCCCTCCCTGTCGACCCCTCTCTCTCTCTCTAATCGTCACAATTCAACAAGTTGAACTAGGAGAACTTATAGATGCAGAGGCAACACATCTCTCCAGGACATTCTTCCTGAGCCTCCCCACTCATGAGGCTTTGTGCAGTTGATTAAAAGGATGAGAAAGTCTCTAAAAATTATGGCGCTATCTATACCAAGCACATTGGATTTGATGTTTGCTAACAAGAAAGACACTTTACTTCATTCTTTGTCCATGAACATATTCAAGATATCATCCTAAACAGTGGGAATTGCCAGACAGAAGATACTCTATGTTTTAGAACTTCGGGAATACTTACCCATTGCCTTCATCTGAGTCTATACAAACATAGAAAGATAATCAATGCACATTCCTAGCCCCATACAATATCATATATCTGCACACTGGCATACTTTATAAACAAAGGGGTTTTAGTATACATTACTGTGATCACATGAATGAAAAGCCTTCCACCACGTCAAGGTAACCCCAGTCTGGAAGAACTTCTAAACTTTTTTACTTCAATTACCATTAGCAAACTTTTGCATTTCTCATAGTTGTGCACTGGATCCATATAACAGGCCTCACTCCCCCCAGCCCTTTGGCTTTTTAAAATGAGGGAAGGCATTTCATTCATGTGATTACAGTAATGTACTACTCCCTTATTCCTAAAAAGGAAGGTATCTGGAGAATTCCATCCCATCCTGAACTTAAATATCTCAATCAATTTTGCATATAAAATTCAAAATGGAGACGCCTGAGGTCAGTAATCATGCAAACTTCTTCAGGAGGAGTGGATGTCAAAATGTGGATGCCTTCAGATGGCCTTCCTAGCACAGTTTGTGCCCCAGGGACCCAAACCAGCTGATCTCTCTCCCCTTCCATCAGGATAGAACTAAAGTGGTGGACAAAACCAACTTTTATAGGCCGATCCATCTCAAACCACCCATGGGAATTAATCACAACGGATGCCAGTCCCTCTGGTTGGGGAGCTACTTTTCAAGAAAAAGTAGCTCAGGGTTCTGGAGCCAGTCATACCCTCCAGCGTCCCAAACCCAAGAGGGCTGACGGCTGTCCCTCTCATGCTTTTTTACTTCCACACTCTCATATAGAGGGAAAGCGATTCTGATTCGGTCAGACAATTCGACCACTTTGGCATACATAACAACAGAGACTCTGAGCCCCAGATTATGGAGATGCAAAGGTGATAGACATCCTCCCATGGTGGCCAAGGAGAGCATGGTTCACCTGGGCTCTTCAGTTGTTTATAGCCCCCCAATCAGACTTCCACTAAGGAGGGTCTACTTTTCCAGGGACCATTGGCCCTTCAGAACCCACCTCACGCGCGGCCTGGCTGCTTGAGACTCCAACATGAAACAGGAGGTCTATCCAACTCTATAATATCCACCTGATGGCGGCCAGAAACCTTCCACCTCCAGAACATATTACAGGACCTGGGAACACTCTGCAAATGGTGCAAATCAGCAATCAAACCCATGTCCACATCCGTGGAGACATTCACAAGTTTCTTTTAATCAGGTCTAGAAATGAGAATCAGCAAGGCTACTCTAAGTCACAAGTTTCGCATCTCTGCCATCACCACATTAGTCTGGCATCAGATCCTCTGATCATCTGTTTTTTAGAGGGGTATCCCACATATGCCCAAAGATCAGACCTAGGGTCCCACCTTGGGATATTTCCAAGGTCTTGGATTATCTGCAAGGACCTCCGTTTGAGCCTTTAGATGAATGTGACTAAGCAAAACTACTTTTCTAGTAGCCATTACTTCGGCTAGAAGAGTAGCATGAAATCAAAGCTCTGCAAGCTTCGGAACCTTTTACTACAATTCTACCAGACAGAATAATCCTAAGACCAGACGACACTTCCTTCCAAGGTAGTGTTGAATTTTCATATTAATCAGACATCATCCTGATTAGACATGGCCAGGCCCTCAGAGTACCTGGCCAAGTCAGGAAGTTTCTGCAAGGAGGTATGCCCTGTTATTCTATTCAAAGGCAACAGAAGGGTCTCAGACCAGCAAAAACCACCATAGCTTCATGGCTCAAGTCAGTTTGAGATTGAGCAGGCATATTTAGCAAGGCAGAACCTCTACCTGATAGGGTCACAGCCCATTCTATGAGGTCAATGGCGGCTTCCTGGGCCTTCAGTGCCAGAGTTTCCCCAAAGAAACAGCTACCTGTCTTCGCTATCTACTTTTATAAAACACTACAAAATTGATAGATTTTTGTCAGAACAGTCTGCTTTTGGCAAAAAAGTCCTTTCGGCTGCCACGCAGAAATAAATTCTTCTAATTTGCATCTAACTTTGTCTCCCTCCCTTCTTTAAGCTTTTCAAATCCCATTAGTGTTCACTGCTGTGCAGGACCAGGGAAAAGTGGAAATTCTATCAATTCTTACCGAATTTTCTTTTCCTGGTCCATAGCCCGGCAGTGCCCCCCCCCCCTTCTTATCTTTTACTAACTAGATGTTCGACAGTCGTTCAAGACAGAGGTAGGACGGAGGGGACAGTCTTATTTAGCTTGGGGAGGAGCCTGTATGTGTGACATCATGGGAATTAACCCATTAGTGTTCACTGCCGTGCTACGGACCAGGTAAAGAAAATTCCGGTAAGAATTGCTAGAATTTTCACTTTTGTGATCTGTAAGCGCGTGAGATGTTAATTCATTCAATGTCACAGCCTTGGTGTGAGGCCAATCCCATGTATGGAACATTTGTAATGATTTCTTACCAGGGATACAGGCATTACTATGATCTAAGGTTGAACGACAGTTTGCACTCATAGGGAACCCCATGGAAGACAGGGGTAAGACATGATTGTACACTGTAGGGAACACTGGAGCAATTGTAGACAACATGGTAGATGGTATCACATAATTTTAAGATAATTTCAGGTTAAAACAGTGGTGTAACCAGGAATCACTGGGCCCACTAGCAAAACTACTACGACGGGTCGCTATCCATGTTTCATCCACAGTGGTTTTGTGGGGAGGCTAAACCTGTCATAGGAAAAATAAGAAGTTGCGTCCCTGGGTTTTAGTTGTGTCCCCAAGTTTAAGGATAAAGCAGCACACAGCTCTGAAACATGTTACTACAGCGCCCAAATAAAAGTTTTTTGCAGTTTAATTCTGCCTGTGGCTCCCCTACATTGCTTGTATTTTTGTGTTAAAATGAAAACACAATCCAGTCATTATAATGTATTTTGTGGTTTTCTCTGCAGGCTGCAGGCTGTTGGGAACTAATTCCAAGCTATTCGTTCCTCTATTGCTTTCTTTTCTTGGCAGAGCGGAAAGGTCATAATAATTACAAATATAATGTGTTGTATAAGATTAAAATATCTGTATAGATACAGATGACACAGATGACTGATTACGGCATAGCGGCAATTGTGTAAATTCTCACAGTATTCATTAAATCTTTGCCACTCGTTTGCACACAAATGAAAGCAGAAAAAAAAACCTATATTATTATTCACAGGTAAATTTTTTTATGATTTTGGTCTCCTCTGAGGATGTGCAAGCTCGTAAAAGAGCTCACAAAGTTGAAAGAGGAGGTACAACCAATGCAAGAGGTCCATCAGACATCTAGAGGATTATCTAGCTTCAGGGGCCTTATAGAACATGGCATGACTGACAGCTGCAACCAGAAGCTTCGGGAGGATAATCTAGCTTCAGGGGCCTAATACAATAAGGTAAGTATTGGGCTGCTGCACCTACTACAGTTTTGGAGATGGGAGTAAACCTTTCCCTATAACCTTTTCATTCACTTACTTTACAGTCTCTCTGTCCCATATTAAAAGATCAAGAGCAGGATAGGTTCTTACAAAGACAACAATCTGCTGGCTGCAGCCCTGAAGACCTAAGGTGAAAATCACATAAACAGAACTGTCTGGCCTCCCATAACCTTAAGGGAATTGGGCCATGTGCCCATACACGGGCCAGTCCTATCAGTTCCCTCTACCTAAACTAAATGGAGCCAATACCGACCAATGGAAATTTTCTGGTGTTTTCAGGATTTAATATTGCCCATTGCCTGATCCTGATACACATGGGGTATTACAAGTTTGTACCAATACTTGAAGAGTTGGTTGTGGCCTAAACAGGGGCATGAGGCAAGGTGAGACTTTTTCAGGCGGTGCACCGGGAAAGAGTAGAAAGGGCAGACTGGGTTTATTTGAAAAAAAAGTGTTTCTCTGTAACTATGCGGCGCTTGTATGACTGCGAGTCTTTTCGAGTCTCTTGATCACTACAGTCAGGGTGGGAAGGGGGTAGAGAGGGTTGTTTATATATAACATACATTCTTCATTCCTGTAACAGTAAGACATAGCTTCTTTACCTCCCACAGATTATGCTCCCTCAGACTCTGTAGGAATGTATAGGGTCAAACTGCCCATGTCGGCCCTGAATATTAATGGACCAAACTGCCTGGACACAATAACGGTAGGAGGCTCCCCTATATTTAATGTACCCAAGGTTAACAGACTAGGCCCCTGGGTGATGCCCTGGAATACTGATTAGATTACACTCCCTGGTCTGGGCGCCTCTTCCATAGTTTGGGAACTAGCCAATATCTTCACACAATGTGTTTTTTCATTGGCTACGTTTGGTACTGGAGAGGGGGCCAGACCAAGCCAGAAGTGTCATTTGGGCGATTTACTCAGAGTCCGCTATTGCTCTTGGTAAATCCCCCCGAGCGGCGATTCGAGTTGCGACTGTGGGTAAATCCCAAAAAAGATTAGCTCAAATCCCAAAAAGGGATTTGCATAGTTGGCGTTAAAATCCAGTATAAAAGTAGCGCTGCGCGGTGTCTTTTCCAGTTCCTGCGCAACTGGTGCAAGGAAGGATTTAAAGTCACACTAACTGATAGCGAAGCCTTTTCAACCAATCCAGCAACCAGTGTGCCAGCCATTCCAGCATCTAGCTTTCCGCAGCCATTTCAGCAACTTTCACGTCAGCTAGTCATATGATGTGATACTTCCGGGTTTGCCTATAACCCAAGATTCCTTTCTTGACCCTGTTTTACTAACTATGAATCTTATCAACAGCCTAAAAACTTCATCAGATTATTTTTGTGGATTTAGTTATTTTTCCTGGACCACCACCTTGTGACTGCCCCCGCAAGCAATATCGCCACCACCAGGGGCTCTGGTAATAAACAGCCACTGGCTACCAGCAGAAATTGCTGCTGGTAGCCAGCTTGCGCCGCCAAATTTTTCAGTCTAGCAGCCTGCTTGAGAGGCATTTCAAGCAGTCTAGCAAAAAACCGCCAGTCATTCCAGCAGCCATTTTCCAGTCTACTTCAGACATGTCCGGTCAGTTTGTATGCTAGTCACATTGCAAGCTATTTAAGCCATTAAGAATCCATTGCTATTTTAGGTTTAGTACTTGTTGGATTTTTTTTTCACTGGAAATGTTCCAATGTTGGTATTTTCACTAAGCCTTCTGCTGATACCCCTGTGGCTACAAATCTTGTGCCAGAACTTGTGGCTTAAACCTGTGGCCACCTGAAGTGGTGTTAAAATGAATCATTGGGTCCCCCAGAAAATCACTAGACTAAGCCCTTCCTGCCCTCGTCTGCGCTGCCCTTCTTTACTGGCTAGTATTTGTTTTTTCTAGACCACTAATTTAATCTCCCTCTTGAAGTTTTCATCTAATTCTCTTTGTTGGAGCCAGTTACTTCCCCACCATTAGTGGCTGGCACTGGAGAGGACCAGGCAGTACTTAGCTCAGGGAGGGTTTCTGAATCTCCAAAATCAGATCTTAACAGCAGCTTTCCAGCCTTTCAGCGGCCAGCTTACCAACGATTTCAGCCATCTCTTTCAGTACCCAGCCTGTCAGCCTTTCCAATAGCCAGACAACTTTTAACCACACTCAAACCAGCTGTACACCAGTCAGCCACTCCAGCATGCAGTTAGCCATCCTGCCCAGCACAATCTGCAGCCAGCTATTGTAGTACCCATTTTGCTCTGACATAATTTCATTGGTTAAAGGAGCTCCTTTAGGTGGTTATGATTTATTTTTGTTGGCTTGCTGTTTACCCATACACGTCACCCTCTGGAATTTACATAAAAAAACTTCATGTAAACCGTGATTGGATGTGTCTCTAGCTTAAAATCTGGGAGGAGATACAGTCCAATTTAACCATAATTTATTAATATTCGTGTGTTATTAAGTATTGGTGTTATTAGTATTTATTAGTTTGGTGTTATTAGTACCGTATTACTCGAGTATAGTCGAGATATCCTATAAGGATACCTAATCTCAGTGTAAAAACTCTTGTACCTGAAAAATTGTAAAACTGATTGACTCGAGTATAAGTCGAGGTAGAAATTATCACCACTACTGCCTTCTGATTCTGTGTTGTTTTTAGGTCTTTAGTTGCCCTTTAAAAATGGCCAGCAGAAGTCCCAGACATGAATCCATACAGTAATAGCCATCCGCATGTAACAGTAAACTCCAATTCTTTGCATGTCCAGGTTTGGAAACTACAACTCCCAGCATGCTTTGTTGCTGGGAGTCCAGTTTCTAAACACGTGGAGTGGCATGTCAAGGTTCAGTAAACTTTAATTAAGCTTACCATCATTTACAATTCTCCTGAACCCCATAGTAAGGGCCCTCTGACCCCCATATAGTAAAGGGAACTCTGACCCCCATATAGTAAAGGATTCTGTGACCCAATAGTTAAAATGTCACCTGAGAGAGTGTGGTTTCAAGCTGGTCCTTTGCACTGAACAAGCCGACTGTTTTTTGCCCCAACTGAGGAGACCTATCAGATATACAGCAGTCCAGTGACAGTGCTGCGTGAGTCCAGCAGCCAAAATACAGGTGTAAAGGCAGATCAGCTCCTGTAACTTTCTATGTCTGCGGTTAACACAACCGCGCCACCTACTGGTTACTATCTGTAATTGCCGAATTTGGATCTAAACATTGGACTTGACTCGAGTAATAAGTCGAGATTAGTTTTCAGGCTAATTTTAAGCCTAAAAAATTCGACTTATACTCGAGTATATATATATATATACAGTATTGGTGTTATTAGATGTTATTGTATTGTTATTAGTATTGTGTGTGTTATTATGGTTGATGTTAGTAGTTGGGTTATTGTATTTATTAGTCTTGGGTTATTAGTTTGGTGTTATTAGTATTTTATTAGTATTGGTGTTATTAGTTTTAGATGTTTTATTTGATTGGTGTTATTTTATTGATATTATTTTTGGCTTGAAAGCCAAATATACTGGTTCGTCATTTCTCTTCTTCTTCGTTTTAATTCTTCCGCTTTTTGCTGGACCGTATCTCCTCCCCAGTTTTTGAGCTCAGAGACATGAAATTCGGTAGAGAAGCGTCGGAAGTCAGACGTTGCGGGGTAATATATTGGAGAACTGTTGCTATCTTTTTTTGTGTTTACAACACCTCTTTTATTGAGGTATAATATCTAAAATAGATCATTTTTTCTTTACATTTAGTCCTCTTTAAGTAGGGCTTCATGGATGGAAAGGTGGGTCGTAGGTGGGTGTACCTGGTTGCTGTGTGGGGGGTTGGTGGGTTCATCATTTTATTTGACCATAGAAAAACTGTTTTGAAATATGCCAATTTTGAGGTGTTACCATTATAGTTCTATCTGGAAAAAATGGTCGGGCGGCAATTATTTCCATATGCTGAGCCTTCCATTTTTACACAGGGGGTCACGTGGCGTCTACATTCTACCACTGGCAAAAACAAGAACCATTTTCATTTAGAATGACACACAGACAGTCGCTTTAGGATTCCATCAATCAAAACTTTACCATTTTGTATTTGGCCTTTCCTTAAAGGGGAAGTTCAGCGCAAATACATATACTTTTAAGAAAAAAGAGCAGTATTTTTCCATCCTAATGACCTTACCTTGCCCATTCAGCATTTGTCTGTGTATAAATAAATGCTTCCAAAATAGTAACTTCCTGTTTGCAGGACCCCTAATAGAGATCTTTATGGTCTTACCTTACCTTGACTGGGTTGACTTAGTTGCTCAGAGAGCATGTGTGACCCATCCAACAACCAATCAGTAGAAATTACTGTTAGGAACTTTCCATGGTAGAGTGCATTCTGGGAAGAAGAAGGATCGTTAGAACCTGAAATGTCAGCTCACTAATATCTATAGCAAGCTCATTCTCCCTATTATCTGTATATACCTTTATCCAGTTCCCTGTGTGGAACTGGATAATGCCAATTGTAAATCAGTGAATTGCACAGTCCCTGATCCTAGAACTGGGCGTTGATAATACTAATGTAGTAACAGCTGTAGAACATATGCATAGTAATTATTAATGGAATGGGAGGTGAGGGTATCATTTATAAGATAATGTGATTCACAGGAAACATAAAACAAAATAATCCAATCCAGTGTGTAATAAATGACGGTTCCATTTAAATAAACCGTTTTCTTCCCAAGGAAATACAATATTTAAAATGGCTTATGGTGCCTTAAAGGAAAAAGTATTCAGGGAGATTCAATAAAAGTTCTTATCTTTAAAAATAGTGCTAATTTTGCCCCAACCAATCAGATGTTTGATTTCAAATGTTAAATCTGAATGATAAATAACATCTGATTGGTTGGGGCAAAATTAGCACCATTTTTAACGATAAGAATTTTTATTGAATCACCCTGATAGTGACTCCCCCCAAACCACTCGCTCCCTTAAAAGTACACAGGGCTGCTAGATCCTTGTCCCTGGGATTTCTGTAGATTCCTCATACCAGTCTTCCAAAGTTCTAATTGTAGTGCTTATCTGGCCTAACCTCCTAAAGACACCCACTTGGTCAGTGGAAAGAATCGCTCTGCAAAAATCCCATCTTCCCATTGGCCTGTCCGTGAACAGTCTCAGACTGAGGGGGTGGGGCCAGACTGCCAGTGTGATTGGAACTTTATTTAATAAATGCCTTGCGGCATGTAAATTTCATATGTGTCCATTTCTCTGGAGAAAAGGTGAAAACCAAAGTCTTATTCTATAATCCGACAGAGCAAAACATGAATATTATTTCTTTTCTCACAGGAAAATTGTGGTATTGAATAAGACCTAACATTATAAAGCTCAGTCATTTCTTTTGTATTAGAAAAATAAAAAGTGTGGGGGTGATTTCTGTAATGGTCTAGCTGAACGTTTTAATGCACATTGAGAACACTCTGTTCTCTTCCTCGGGCTGGGCAGTGAACAGACGATTTAAGCTGAAAGCTTTTATTAAAATATTATCTGGCCCATTATAGAAATTGTCTGTACCTTATATTTCTTGCTGATTGCTAACACAGTATTAGAAACTAACAGGGTTATTCAAGAAATTCAATAATTTTTCCCCAACCAATCAGATCTTATACATTTGAAAGCTAACATCTGATTGGTTGGGGCTAAATTAGCACCATTTTAAACAATAAGAACTTTTATTGAATCTCCCTGTCAATGTCTCTTTTAAATACAAGGAAGCCTTAAAAAGCCAAACATTGCCTCCCTTAATTTCTATTTATCAGCAATAATTAGATTTTTGTTGGCAGAGAATGTAAGATTTGTATTAAATGACTGAAATTCTATAATCAAGCCTTTGGTAATGTTTATGCTGCTATCATTTCAGTTCTGAATCCCATCCAAGATTAATTCTGCAGCAGTGGGTTTGTCGGATTGCACTGAGCCAGGACTCTGTGTCCTGTGTTATTGTTAATCAGAATATTATTGTACTGGAGGGCCACCCATCTCTGCAATCAATCTAATCTGCTCCTAGCATCGACTTCAACACAAATGGTAATGAAATCTGTTGAAGCAAAGTAATAGGGTATGGATGTATGTAAGGACAACCAAAGCACCAGTCCTTCCCCTTTCCAATGACAGCCGGTCTAGGTAATTTCCATTGAGCCCAACCTGCTTCTTCTGAATCCCTTTTGTTTGCTCACTCATGTAAGCTCTCTGATTAAAGATGATGGTGGTATTAGTCACAATCTGGCTGGATGACATCATACACACGTGTGATCGCAGGGGCCGACCCTGAAACGCGTTGACAGATATAAAGGAGGTCCGATCGCATGACCATTTCGGTAGACAAAGCGCCCGAACACCACACAGCCTTGAAACTGCAAAATCTCACTCATTATTGCAACATTTAAACCACCCAGGGTCCTTTCTCTATGTGTGTCAATGGGTGTTCAAATCCCACAACCCCCTGGACCCCTGTTCCAGCGGTCCCTGAAGCAAGTTACCTCGACTGGTCCCCTTCCTCTACTGGTGTTCCCTTTCTGATGGATATGTCTCTGCCAATAACCGGCCCACCTCTACTGAAGCTCAATTAGGTCTTAAAGAGATCACCAAGCTTACAGAAGAGGCCGAGACCTCTCAGTTTTGGGGTTGGGGGGGGGGGCGTGATGGGGAACGTAGGAACTTATTCTACCTTCCCATGTGCTCTAATGTAGAATATCTCACCGCTGCAAATTTGACCACTAGGACCAATGCTCACGGGCCAACCAGATTGTCTCTCCTTGTGGTGGACATTGGCTTTTAATGCACCAATTACACTGTGCTCTATATTAATGGACTAATGTGACAGCAACTCAAAGTGTGGTTTTGAGGTTCCTCACGATTGAGCTTAGAAAGCTCTGCTTGTCCCTAAGTTGAGAGTTGTAGTTGCCCTAATTACAGTTTCCCCTTTTTATTGGTTTTCAAGCTTACTGGAGGTAAGTGCTACAGTGGTATACATGGGACTAGTTATAAATCACAACTGGCCCTATTCACTATAATGAAACTCCATCTGATTGGCTGAGATACACTGACTTAATTGTCATTAAAATACCTTGATGTTCCTTCCTCTAATAACAGTTTAATAGCACTGAATTAGGTTAGAATAAGGACAAGCCTTGATTCACGGTCTGGGGATCCCATGAATAATACTGCCCTGTTGATGAAGCCAGGCTACACAAACCCTTTATCCTTAGCACATCGCAGTATCTAATCACGGTCCTGCATTGCCATTTTACATACACAGCGCCATGTTTATAAAGCGATTTTTAGTGATACCACGCCTTTGACAATCAGTTTAACATTTGCTACGATAACGCGATCGCAGATTTACAATCCCCATAGAATACCATTGTGGTAGTTTACTTCCGCATGGTATTCTACGACAGAACGTTACGTTGATTAACGACCGTTCGGTGTAAATGTACAACCACCGCCAAACCTCTAAGCCCGCTGTCCTACATTATCGATATCACGCAGTATCGCTAAATTGCGCTTTATAAATTTGGCCCATAGGCTGCACGGCCATTATTTGCTTTCTAAAAAGCCAAGTAAACATTTCTGATTTTAGGCCAATAATGCAACGATCCCACGCGTCAATACCGTGCGTCACGACCTTGGGAAGCCAGAAGGGATTTAAACTTTTTCTTCTTTTTTTTTTTGGCATCACAGCAAAAACTCCCTTAGACAAAGCAATGTTTGTATGATATCGCCGAACGCTTCCATTCTAACAATGAATTGTGCAGTAAGCAGTGTTTACCCCTTGGACATCATAACAATCAAGCCATTAAAATTGCTGTGAGAGTAATTGTGTTCCTGTGCGTACAGCGTGTTCCAAACTCTGGTTACAATGACAGTTAGACACGACAGGCGTTCAAGGATGTGATAGATATACAGTGCAAAATAAGCATTTTCATTGGCTGATTACTTACATCTTGCTAATGGTTTTTATTCAGCACACACACTGTTCAGGGCAGACTGGATCATATAAAATGGCTTGAAAGAGCCAATTTAATGTTCTTTTTTATTTCTTCTTTCATAGTCCACCCATTCTGAATCTGTGTCGCCTCCAACAGCTTTCGATGGTAGAGACATAAACAATTAAGACATGTGGGGCACATAGGAGAAGTGTGCTATTGCATAGAAACCTGTGAGAGTGTTTCCAAGTTAATTGTAAAATGCACATTTTTGTTCATAGACTTTAATAGACACATATTGCAGGCATCATCACCACAATCTCTTTATTGTATTCAGCTGTGTCACAGACCAAATCAGCGCTGATTACATGTCCCTTGATTGCATTCAGATGTGTCACCGACCTAATCAGCGCTGATTACTTGTCCCTTGATTGCATTCAGATGTGTCACTGACCTAATCAGCGCTGATTACTTGTCCCTTGATTGCATTCAGATGTGTCACTGACCTAATCAGCGCTGATTACTTGTCCCTTGATTGCATTCAGCTGTGTCTCAGACCTAATCAGTGCTGATTACTTGTCCCTTGATTGCATTCAGCTGTGTCTCAGACCTAATCAGAGCTGATTACTTGTCCCTTGATTGCATTCCCCTTTAAAGCTCCACTTTAAAGCTTTCAAAAGCTACATTCCAATTCCCAAATAACAGATCACTGGAACTGTCAGAATTGCGGAGAACCATCTGTTATTCTGCAGGTTTCTGTCGTTTTCTGATTAGAGATAACGTTACGTTTAGCTCCTCCATCAGTTCCCCAAAACACCTTAAAATCCCAGAAAAATCTGCGTTAAACCCAATTAATACCGAATTTTGGAACTTTCAACATTGAATTTCACAAATTCTTTAGCAATTTCTAGACTATTTGATACAGAATTTTAGACACAACTAAATTCCACCATTAAAAATTCTGCCAGATGTATATATTTCTCTCTATTCCTGCTTCCCTCCATCCTAGTGGGTTGACTGAGAGGTCATGGGAAGGTCGGCCTGTAGTTACTTGGCAACTATGATGGTGAGATGAGGGGTTTGGACAATGTACTGAGCATGTGCTGGGTCCAGGGCCCATCCAGAAAAGGCTAGAAACCGGCAGAATAAAATAGGTTTCTTCTCAATGCTGCTGGCTAATATGCAAAATTGGCATGAGTGTAGGTAGAACAGAACAATGTTCTATGCCTCGCCTGACGATTTCCACCCAAATCGAATACTGCATATAACAAAGGTAATGTAGGTAGGCAAAGAGAAAACAGGCTATAGCTGTGATAAATCTAATAGCTTTATTCAGTGAAACATGTTGTGCGACGTTCCTTTCTTAAACGCACCACAGGTTCAAGTGAAACAAACATTTATAGACAAACAGGAAGCAACATACCCTACTGCCCATCCCCCTTCCCCCACATTAGCATAGTGGTGCAGTACACCCAATGTAACATAACACCCACACATTGTGTAGTCCAAAATGGAGGTGACCTTTAAAGCAGCTGTAAAAGGTGTCTGTCCAAAAGTGTTGGATCCACAGTAGTGGATACTTTTGCGCACGTGTTTTGCTTTCGCGGTTGTGCCCGCGATTTTCGCTAAAATGGAAGTCGCAAGAATGCAAAAATTCCCGCAATTTCCAAAGCACATGCGATTGTGTGTCCGCGTTTTGATAATGCATGCGTTCACCATTTTTGGTGCGTTAACGCATGCGTTTCCATGAGGTAAAACGGCAAAATCGCATGCGCAAAATGCACAAGAATCACGCACACATTCGCGTGTGATGACGCTCGCTATTGTGTGCGATTCCTGTGCTTTGAAGTGTGGCCTCAGCCTTACCCAGCTGGGACTTTTTTATCTGGACACCAATTTGGACACACAACGTTTGGACATTTTCACTTAACTCTGAACACTGGAGCCTTTTTTTCACTTATTAGATTGGACATTATGGACTTCCACTACTGTGGATCCCATTATCAAAATGGGCAGCAGAATGGCAGATGAGATTCAATGTTGCTAAATGTAAGGTGATGCATTTAGGATTTAATAATCCCTGTGCCACCTACACCATAAATAACTCTGTGTTAAGTGCATCTGGAAAAGGATTTGGGGGTTCTGGTAGATAACAGACTTGCCAGGTAGCAACGGCTAGAGCTAGCAAGATATTGTCTTGTATAAAAAGGGGAATAGATTCAAGAGAGAAAAATATTATTCTCCCTCTTTACAAGGCACTGGTAACGCCTCATTTGGAATATGCGGTGTAGTTTTGGAATCCCATATACAAACGGGACATCTTGGAAATTGATCAGTTCAGAGAAGGGCAATTAAATTAATAAGGGGAATGGAGGGGCTTGAATATTCAGGCAGATTAGACAAGTTAGGGCTGTTAACATTGGAGAAGCAACGTTTGCGTGGGGATAGGATCACTTTATACAAATATATTAATGAGCCATACAATGAACTCTCTGGTGCATTGTTCATGAATAGGTCATGTCAGAGGACACGTGGACATCCTTTAAAGGGCATGCCCAGCCCTTTTTTGAACTTTTTATATATTATACATATTGATCCCCCAGCCCCACCACCGTAATTAAATTCTTAGAAAGTGCCCCGATAGTTACTTACCTTCCCTCTATCCTCCGCCGCACTCTCCAGGCCTCTGCTTGCATGGAAATGCAAGCAGGGGGCAGGACCAGCAGCCGCGTCCCTGATTGGCTGAGAGGCAGCCAATACATATACTGTAGTTCTGGTGGGTACAGGGATACTATATATTATTGAGAATTACTGGTATTAATACATATACTGTCGTTCTGGTGGGTACAGTGATACTATATAATATTGAGAATTACAGGTATTAATACATATACTGTAGTTCTTGTTGGTACGGGGATACTATATAATATTGAGAATTACTGGTATTAATACATATACTGTAGTTCTGGTTGGTACAGGGATACTATATAATATAAGAATTACTGGTATTAATACATATACTGTAGTTCTGGTGGGTACAGAGATACTGTATAATATTGAGAATTACTGGTATTAATATATATACTGTAGTTCTGGTTGGTACAGGGATAGTATATAATATTGAGAATTACTGGTATTAATACATATACTGTAGTTCTGGTTGGTACAGGGATACTATATAATATTGAGAATTACTGGTATTAACCCTTTCCCTGCCACAGATCGTATATTCACGATCTGTGCAGTGAATACTCAAACTGCCACAGATCGTGAATATACGATCTGTGGCTTCCCCCCTCCCCAAAAAAATTTGCCCCCCTCTAGCCGCGATCGGGGGGCAGCATTCGACCTAATCAGCGCTGATTACTTGTCCCTTGATTGCATTCAGATGTGTCGCTGACCTAATCACCGCTGATTACTTGTCCCTTGATTGCATTCAGCTGTGTCTCAGACCTAACTATATTTTGAGGCAGCTCAGACTCATGGCTGAATCCTGCTATAAAAAAATAAATTTTTCTACTAACTTCCTTCTAGAGAAGCTCTACCATACTCATTATCTTAGATAATCAAAACACTGTCGGGGCGTTATCATTTAGTGAACAAATAAAATTAATGTTGCACTTGTTAGTAGTGTGTTGGGAGATTATTTTTGTAAATATATGTATAAATTATTGTGGAAGAATTAGTGTTTATTTATAACACACTTACCTATTCCACGATATGAAGGGTATAACCATATCCTAGTATAATCTATTGATTGTGTTTCTATATTAATCCTCCTCATTACTCATCCCAAAGTTAAAGGCTTTATAATGTGTTATCTTTCTTGTACTTTACCAGGATTAGTATTCCAATACTCCGTATAAAAGACCTGGGTTGGGTGTAGTGGAAATCCGTTTTGGAATGGACCTGGCTAATGTAATGACATGAGTATGAGTAATTTCAGTTTGTGCGTAGAGTAACGTATAGCGTGCATGGACTTTTCTAGTTTAAGAATTTCTACATGATTGTGTCGTTGTGGCATGCTTTTGTGTATTGTGATAACAGTGATGTGGCTTCTGTGAGTGAATGTGACATTGGAATAATACACCCTTGTTGTAAACTAGAAGTTATATAAGTGTACATTTTTCTTTTTAATATACTTATATAGCTATAGAGAGCTAACACTGTTTATATGGATATAATTTTACAAGATATTTAGGCTCTTGTACTTTATATTTGTAGATGTGTGTGGTGATAATAATGTGTTTTATTGTGGGGAGTGGTGGGGCATTGTACCATACAGTAGATTCACTTTCTCTAGTCCAGATCTTAACGTTACCTTCCCTGTTAGTTATATCATCTCAGTCTGGTGTTTGTGAAACTTGGCCCACAGTGGGTATTTTGCTTGCGTCGTGATTTGCACTTTGCCCTGAGTGCTGACAGTCTGGCCAACACCTAGTGCTCGGTGTTATGCAGCGATGCTTGCAGGGTCAGTGGAGTAAACTACTAGCTTGCCTCCCTCTGGTGAGTAATCCTTACCTTGTAGGGGCCTGGTAGTCAGGCAACAGCAGATCGCTAGACAGGTCATGGGTACTGGTGTTTACATTATCCTCTCGCTGAGTTTAAAGGTGGTGCTGTTCTGCACATCCGCTCCTCCTGCAGTTCTTCTTGACCTTCATGCCTTGTTTCACAACTTTCAGGAGTGTCTGTTTGCTTCAGATCAAGTTGAAAATCTTCTTTATGTACTTTGCTTTCCGGGTCCTCTGGTGCAGCTCTGGCTTTTTATCTGCAATGGGACCCCATTTGCTTCAACTTTTATCATATTCTCCATATCTGAGCCCTCAGACCTGCTGCATTGTCTATGAAAGTAGGGTTTTCCCAGGCAGGTTTTGTGTATGGTGAGTTCCTTCTATGCATTCCTAAACTGCTCTGCATGTAAACCCCTGGTGCACCCATGAATCTCCCACTCTGGTTTACACTCTGTGCTGTATACAGTGTGGGTGTCACTCAAGATCACGTGGTGGGTAATTGAGGGGGAATCGACCACCTCCTTCTCTGCACCGCCCCATCAGTTTTGCCACTTGTAGCTTCCATTTCACTGTGTCACCTTTTTACTTAATGTCCCCTTCCCGTACTATGCTACACAATCCACCCTGATTGTTATAGTCTCCCTCCTGGGGCCACTATGATTTCTATCACGCTGCAGTTTGATTCTCTGTGCCCTCGTTGATTCTCTTAACTCTTCCTGTAACCCATTACCTTTCTGCCTCACGGCCCTGTCACTCAAAGTCCCTTTTTCATACTAATTAAGATAACTTGGTGTTTTCATGATTTGGATCCTTAACCACTATTCAAAATGTTGCCCACGATGGGTAGGGAGTGATGACGGTTAAAGGTACAGCACCATAGTGAACTGCTGTGACTCACTTAACACATTTTTTAATTGATGCTAGGGAAACCATAGGTAGGAAACAAATAAAACAAAGGGATAAAAAACATCTACATAGAATTGTTAAGCAAAATTAGCTCGCCATAGACAGACTAAGGCCATCTGTACCTATCGACCAACATTTGCCTCGCATATCAGAGTTCCATCCCTTCGTTCGAGGTCTGGACCAATAGTTGACTGAGAACGGTTGCGGGCGGCTTTCAAATGCAAATCAATTTTTTTTTTTCGGGCCCGAAAAGAGCAGATTTTTTCAAAACACCAATATTTCCGTGTGTTTGGGTTGGTCTGTGATTTTTGCCGCCTTCGACACCAATGCCGGTTGTCCCCCGTTTTGCCCCCGGATTTGGACGATGGCCAATCAACATGTTTAATAAAATCAATTTCATCCTATGGACAGCAAAATCGGTGAGGGGTCGGACATGAATTGGTCCTGGCCAAGTGCTCGTAGAGGCATATGGTTGATCGGGACAAAAATCCATCGTGTGTTACCCAGCCTTACACAGAAAGATCCCATAGCGATGTTTCACCTTTGATGTGCAATGGTTATGTAGAAGTTCTACTAAGGTTTTGGTTGCAAACACTGGGGAAAATATCGTTTTAAACTGTGTATTTTCAATGGCCTGCTTGGTATTTAGTAGTTAGTGGGCCCTACATAATCAATACAGTGGTGTTTGAGCAATGCACTGTTTATAAACACCTTTCCAAACCTTTAATAACCATGATATACATATAAATTTAATATATGGATTCATAAAAAAGTTAAAAGGGTCTAACAAATAACATTGGTTACTCACGGATTTCTGTCTTCTCTCTACTGCACACTGTGCTGGTAATTGTGATCGGCTTACAGATATTGTATTGTGTGTATTTTGTACTTTCACTTTTTTGATAATGAGTGTTATTAAGCATCAGCCAGCTTTGCTTTTTACGAAAGGTCCTATGGTATTCCATGGAATAACTGCTGGCTCATAGTTTAACCAGTGACTTTCGAGTAAACTCACCGAGTAACATGAGGAGAACAGATGTGAGGATACAAGGTCCGTACCGGTATAAATCTGTCATATATTCTAATCCCATTGATATAATCTGTCCCTCTCTATCCCACCTGTCTGTCTTAACTCTAGTATCTCTCTGTCTCTCCTCTCTCTATCTCTCTTATCTTCACTCTGTTTCCTGTTATTCTTCCCAAGTTTAATATAATGAGTGTTCCGTCTATATTCACAGCTATGTCTAAAATTGAAACTAATAGAAATCATATTTAAATCAATCACGTTCACATCAAAGTTCCATGTAAATAAATCACAAGATTAATAGAATATGGACAGATTCGCGCAAAAAAACGTGGCTAGTAAAGAACAATTATACCTTGAGATTGAAACCCACCCTCCACCCATTAATGTAACGCTGGGTTTACCCTTAGAGTCAGAACGCAAGGGTTTGGTTTTTTCCAAGTATAGTTGTCCACTTAAAGTCAAGGGGGCCCCCTGGCAAAAATGCTATTGGACCTCCAAGAATCCTAACCATTAGACTGAGGTTTGGGGGGCCGGCCACAAGTCTCCTGATTGTCCCTGTGGGTAAATTGGCCCTACTGAAAAATAGAATGGCTGCAAAGGCTCCATAATCAGTGAGTTTCCCCTTTAAAAGTACCTATCCTTTTGCTCATTCCGCCGGGAACGAAGCATGCCCGATAAAATGCGCGCTATAGCAGAGCAGAAGCAGAAATGCAGTTCGGAACTGGTCAGAGCGCCCCGGGGAAATTGCGGGAAAGGTATATTTTCCTCTGAGCTTCGTTCCTGCTATCCATCATTGATGAAGAACGTGTGAGGTAGGCCTGCTCCTTAACCTCTCCGGGCTTCAATCAGTTAGAAAAGGAATAGTTCAACTATTTGGCAGTGAACTATTCCTTTAAAAAAAGGGTAACTAAAGCCTCAAAACAATACAATCAGAGGGCATCGGGGTCAGGCATTTCTATTCTTAAATTCTACCGCTCGATTATGCCTCTATTGTTTGCCTTCTGATTCTGTATTGTTTTGATGCCTTATTTTGCCTTTAAATGGACACAAGATTTTCCCATACGTAATAGCATACTGGATTTGGCTATTACTGTATGGGAAGTCTTCTGTCCACTTAAAGTCAAACTAAAGCCTCAAAACAATACAGATCAGAGGGCACTCATGGTCAAATTTCTACCCCGTTTTTATACTCGATTCAATCACTTGATGTGTTTTTTTTTTCCAGTAAACTTGGGTAACCTCGTTTTAACTCTGGTTGGTTTTATACGCAGTACATGCGGTATATAATACTGATATTACTGTATTTAAACATATACTGAGTCTGGTTGGTACAGAGGGACTAGATACCGTATATACTCGAGTATAAACCGACCCGAGTATAAACCGAGGTAAACCCAATTTCACCTAAAATCCTAATAAAGTTATTGACCCTAGTATAACCGAGGGTAGAAACTGGCACTCAGATGTTTGAAACTACAACCTCCCAGCTAATAAGGCATGCTGGAGTTGCTTAGTTTCCAAACATCTTGAATGCCAAGTGCTGGTGGGCATTCAAGATGTTTGGAACATCTGATGCATGCTTTATTCAACCTATTACTAGTTTAACTATCTTGAATGCCACCCTCACTTGGCATTCAAGATGTTTGGAAACTACAACTCCCAGCTAATAAGCATGCTGGGATTTGTAGTTCCCAACATCTTGAATGCCCCCCTCCTCCCTCAGTTCATTTGTACCTGTGGGCTCTTCTCCCTGTGGACTCTCTGTGGACTCTTCTCTTGCTCCCTGGATCTTCTCCTGGACCTCTCCCTGTGGACTCTTTCCCTGGACTCTTCTCCCGTGGGCTCTTCTCCTGTGGCGCTTCTTCTCCTACCCATCCAGTCCCGGCAGGTACTTGTATCGGCATTCCGGCAGCCGCGCGCCCATTCCTGTACCGGCGCGCGGCTGACTCACTCTTCGGCCCGGGGCTTGCGGGCATTGACGTCAGGGCCGGCGCGCCAGTGCAGAACAAGATCGCGTGGCTGCCGGGATGCCCAGGTAGGGTTGACTCGAGTATAAACCGAGTCCGAGTTTTCAGGCTGATTTTTCAGCCTGAAAAACTCGGTTTCTACTCTCGTGATTACGGTAATATTGAGATTACTGGTATTAAATACATCTAACTGTAGTTCTGGTTAGTACAGGGATACTATATAATATTGAGAATTACTGGTATTAATACATATACTTTAGTTCTGGTTGATAGGGGATACTATATAATTTTGAGAATTGCTGGTATTTATACATATACTATAGTTCTGGTTGGTACAGGGATACTACAGTATATAATGCTGAGAATAACTGGTATTAATAAATATACTGTAGTTCTGGGTGGTACGGGGATACTATATAATATTGAGAATTACCAGTATTAATACATATACTGTCATTCTGGTTGGTATGGGGATACTGTATAATATTGAGAATTACCAGTATTAATACCTATACTGTCGTTCTGGTTGGTACGGGGATACTATACAATATTGAGAATTACTGGTATTAATATATATACTGTAGTTTTGGTTGGTAAAGGGATACTTTATAATATTGAAAAATACTGGTATTAATACATATACTGTAGTTCTGGTAAGTACGGGATTACTTTATAATATTAAGAATTACTGGTATTAATACATATACTGTAGTTCTGGTTGGCACAGGGATACTATATAATATTGACAATTACCAGTTTTAATACATATACTGTAGTTCTGGTTGATACGGGGATACTATATAATGAGAATCACTGGTATTAATACATATACTATAGTTCTGGTCGGTACAGGGATACTATATAATATTGAGAATTACTGGTATTAATACATATACAGTAGTTCTGGTTGGTACGGGGATACAATATAATATTTGAGAATTACTGGTATTAATACATGTACTGTAGTTCTGGTTGGTACGGGGATATTATATAATATAATATTGAGAATTAGTGGTATTAATACATATACTGCAGTTCTAGTTGGTACTGGAATACTGTATAATATTGAGAATTACTGGTATTAATACATATACTATAGTTCTAGTTGGTATGGGGATACTGTATAATATTGGGAATTACTGGTATTAATACATATACTGTAGTTCTGGTTGGTACGGGGATACTAAATAATATTGAGAATTACTAGTATATGCTTGTGAAGGTTCTCATTCATCCAGGTCATGGTATATCTGTTGTATTCAATTAGATCAACTGGACTTGAAATGTAGTTCTTGAAGACGTTTCGCTAGTCATCCGACTGGCTTTCTCAATTCAGAATGACTTGTACAAGAATCTGTGGCAATTATGTACCCTGGAAAATCCCAATTAGCATATCACAGCCAGGTGTTAATATATAATATTGAGAATTACTAGTATTAAAACATACTGTTATACTGTAGTTTTGGTTGGTACGGGGATACTATATATTATTGTGAATTACCGGTATTAATACATATACTGTCGTTCTGGTTGGTACTGGGATAGTATATAATATTGAGAATTACCGGTATTAATACATATACTATAGTTCTGGTTGGTACAGAGAAACTATATAATATTGAGAATTACTAGTATTAATACATATACTGTCATTCTGGTTGGTACGGGGATACTATACAATATTGAGAATTACCGGAATTAATACATATACTGTCCTTCTGGTTGATAAGGGGATACCATATAATATTGAGAATTACTGGTATTAATATATATACTGTAGTTTTGGTTGGTAAAGGGATACTATATAATATTGAAAAATACTGGTATTAATACATAAACTGTAGTTCTGGTTAGTACGGGGATACTATATAATATTGAGAATTACTGGTATTAATACATATACTCCAAAAATTATTCATCCCCACAGTGAGATATTTTTAGAAACTAACACACCCACAGGATTTTTACGAGTGAGTTAGTTTCGATCAAAATGCAGTCCCACCGGTCGCAGCTCTTCACGTCAAATTGTAAGTTTACTTTTCTCACATTTTTCCTTTTTTTTTCCTCAACTGTAAAAATCAGAGACAAATCAAATGCGAATTTCAGCTAAAAACTGTGAGGAAAGTTCAAAACGTCATCTCAATATGAAAGCCTAAACTCTCCCGAAAGTAAAACAGTATGCCACATTCCATGGTGTAACCAGAGACATGGCCTACCAACTAACCCAGAGCGTGACCATGCCAAATTGTCATAGCAGCAAAAAAAAATTTGCCAGTTTTGTATTTGAAACAGTCGTGCAGTTTTTTTCCACAAAACACCCCCCCAACTCAAAACTACCCCCCACAAACTATATATGTCCTGAAATCTACACACCTTCAGCTATGTAACGCTGTAGTTTCTTTCATTCATATCATCAATGGTGATGGGCCAGTTTTTTCGTAGAAATTTGCACTTTTAAACCATACGATTATTCAAAAAAATTAACATCAAACAAACTTCAAAAAAGGTAAGAAATCATGCCAAAAACCCCATGCATGTGTAAAAAAAGTTTCCCAAATCATCAATCTCCCAAATGTCCTGAATCAAACAGTATGCATATGTGTGGTTACACATGCAGACGTGGAAGCGAAAGCCACAAAGTGAGACAATGTCACGATTGGCTCAGAAACGGCGAAATATTTGCCAACTCCGAATTGGACAGTCTGCAGTTTTTTTCCACAAAACAACCACCCCCCGTAACTCAGAAATAACACCCCACAAACTATATATTCCTGAAATCTACACACCTTCACTCTAGTAGCACTGTAGTTCGTTCATTCATACCATCATGGTGTGGGCCAGTTTCTTCGTAGAAATTCGCACTTCTGAAAAAATTAACAAAAACAACTTGCAAAAGGTAAAATCATGCTAAACCTCATGAAATCTAAAAAAAGTTACTAATAATCACTCTCCCAAATGTCCCTGAATCAAACGGTATGCCATATTTGTGTGTTACACACCGCGGACGTGGAAGCGAAAAGCCACAAGTGAGACAATGCACATGGCTCAGAAACAGCGAAAATATTTAGCCAACTCCCACTAATTGGGACAGTCTGCAGTTTTTTTCCACAAAACACCCTTAACTCAGAACTAACCCCCCACAACATATATTCCTGAAATTTACACACCTTCAGCTATGTAGCAACTGTATGTGTTCATTCATACCATCACTGGTGTGGGCGCAGTTCTTCGTAGAAGTTTGCATTTTTCTGTAAAAATGAACAAAAAACAACTTCAAAGGTAAAATCATGCTAAAACCTCATGAAGATCTAAAAAAAAGTTACTAAATATCAATCTCCCAAATGTTTCTGAATCAAACGGTATGCCATATGTGTGGTTACACACTGGACGTGGAAGCGAAAGCCACAAAGTGAGACATGCACGATGGCTCAGAAACAGAAAAATATTTTAGCAACTCGAATTTGGACAGTCCTGCAGTTTTTTTCACAAAACACCCCCGTATCTCAGAATATCCCCCCACAAACTATATATTACTGAAATCTACACACCTTCAGCTATGTAGCACTGTAGTTCTTTCATTCATACCATCAATGGTGTGGGCGCAGTTCTTCGTATAAGTTCGCACTTTTCTGAAAAAATGAACAAAAAACAACTTCAAAAGGTAGAATCATGCCAAACCATCATGGAATCTTAAAAAAGTTACTAAATATCAATCTCCCAATGTCTAACCCACAAACAGTATGCCATATGTGTGGTTACACACGCGGACGTGGACGAAAGGCCACAATGTGAGACAATGCACGATGGCTCAGCAACAGCGAAAATCTTATTTAGCGCACTCCGAATTTGGACAGTCTGCAGTTTTTTCCACACAAACACCCTGATAACTCAGAAATACCCCACACAAACTATATTCCTCAAATCTACACAACCTTCAGCTATGTAGCCTGTAGTTCGTTCATTCATACCAATCAATGGTGTGGGGCCGCAGTTCTTCGTAGAATTTCGCATTTCTACACATTTTCGGAAAAATATGAGAAATACATTTTCAAGTTACAAATCACACCAAGACCCCATGGAATGTAAAAAAACCTTACCAAATATCAATTCCTAAATGTCCTGAATCAAACGGTAATGCCATATTGTGGTTACCACGACGTGGAAAGCGACTAGTCAAAATGTAAAACAATGTCAGTGAGCAATAACCAATTTTCCTTCCCAGATTTTTCAAACTGAACACCCCTTAACTTGGAAATACCCCACAAAACTATATATGTCTCAGAATCTACATACCTTCAGCTACTAACGCTGTAGTTTGTTCATTCATACCATGAATTGGTGTGGCGCAGTTCTTGCTGGAATTCGCATTTGTCTGAAAAATTAACAAAACAAACTCAAAAGGTAGAAATCATGCCCAAAACCCCATGGATGTAAAAAAAAGCTACTGAAAATCAATCTCCCAAACGTCCTGAATCAAACGGTAATGCCATATGTGTGGTTACACACGTGGACGTGGACAGCCAAAATCACAAAGTGAAACATGCACAATGGCTCAGAACAAGCAAAATATTCAGTCAAATCTGAATTTTGAACAGTCTGCAATTTTCCCCACAAAACAACCCCCACAAACCTATATTTCTCTGAATCCTCACACCTTTATCTACGAAATTCTGTAGTTTGTTCATTCGTACCATCCAGGTGTGGGCGCAGTCTCGTAGTTCACAGTTTTAGCATATTTTCTAAGATTCTAAAAATTTAAAAAAAAAACACTCTCAAAGGAGAAATCATGCCAAAATCCCAAGTAATGTAAAAAAAAGTTACCAAATACCAATCTCCCAAATGTCCGAATCAACGGTAAGCCCTATGTATGGTGTACACACCGCAAACGTGAATCAACTAGCCACAAGTGAGCCAATGACAATGCCCAATTACAGCACTTTCAGATTTGTCAGAATAAACAACCCCTCTGATATTAGAAATAACCCCCCACCAACTATTATTCCTTGAATCTCACACCTTCAGCTACACAATGGTGTGTTCCTTTATGCATACCACCAATGGGGTGGGCGCAGTTTCATGTAAAATTTCGCTTTTTTACCAGATTTTCAGGAAAATTTATAAAAACAATTCAAAGTTAAAAATCATGGCAAATTTCCATGTCATGGTAAAAAAAACTGTCATTATCATCCTTCCAAATCTTCAAAATCAACCGTATGCCAATATGCTTGGATGTACACAGGACTGGCCACACCTAGCTCAATGGGACACATGCACAAGTGTAATTACAAGAAAACAATCAAAGTGCTGCTGTATTTCAAACAGCCCCAAAACTTGGAAATGCCCCCCACAAATAAAACCCCCAACTAAATATCAATCTCCCACATGTTCTGAATCAAACGTATTGCCAATGCGTGAATGCACACAGAAACGTGGCCACCACTACTCAAATGGGACGCTGCACAATGCCATTACAAGAAAGAATCAAAGTGCTCTGTAATTTGAAACCGCCCCTACACTTTTTCTAAGGAAACAGTCCCGAACATGAATATCTCCCTCCCAAACTATATATTTTTGGAATCTACACACTTCAGCTAACGTTACATGCCATGCTTTCATACTACATGAAGAATTCCCGACCCACTGATCCAAAGAAGTCCCTGTTTTACGAGGTTTTTGTGAAAAAAATAAGATGATTCAAGGGTTGAAATCCTACCTAAACCCTTTTGAACAAGCAAAAAAACCCCCTAAATGTCAATCTCCCACATATCCTGCATAAATGTTATGCCATATGTGTGGGTGCACACAGAGACGTGGCCACCAACTGCTCAAATTGGACGCATGCACAAGTCCAATTACAAGAAAAAAATCAAAGTGTTCTGTAATTTGAACAGCCTAATCAACTTGGAATACCCCCACAAACTATATTTTTTTGGAAGCTCAACACCCTCAGCTACGTGGTAGTATCATGCTTTCGTATATCATGAAGCTTCCAGGCGCTGTTATCCATAGAACTCCATGCTTTTAGGGATTTTTGTGAAAAATAAAATAAGAGGACTCAATGGTTGAAATCCTACCAAAACCCACTCTCAAGTAAAAAACCCACTAAAACGGCAATCTCCCACATGTCCTGAATCAAACGGTAATGCCATAAGGGTGGGTGCACACAGAAACGGGGCCACCAACTAGCTCAATTGGACGCATGCACAGTCCAATTACAAGAAAAAAATCAAAGTGTTCTGTAATTTGAACAGCCTAATCAACTTGGAAATACCCCCCACAAAACTATATTTTTTGGAAGCTACACACCTTCACTACGTGGTGGTATCATGCTTTAGTATTACATGAAGAATTCCAGGCGCTGTTATCCATAGAACTCCGGGCTTTGTGAGATTTTGTGGAAAAATAAAATAAGAGGACTCAATGGTTGAATCCTACCTAAACCCACTCGGCAATTAAAAACCCACTAAACGGCAATCTCCCACATGTCCTGAATCAAACGTATGCCATAAGGGTGGGTGCAAACAGAGACGGGGCCACCAAACTAGCTCAAATGGGATCCATGCGCAATTGCAATTACAGAAAAAATTAAAAAAAACGCCACAACCCCACTCCCCCACCCCTATCCCCACTCCCCTTTTAGTGGAAAACCAGTTAGTACGGAGAGTCACACAAGTTTTTGCACACTTTACTGATCCTAAAAAATCAATACGGTCTTTTTTGGTACCTCTGCAAATTTCCTACTAATAGGCTTAGTTTCCCTTGAAACCAACAAATAAATGATCCCGTTACTTTACCCGATATCACCGGGGACATTGGGAAGCTTGGAGAAGAAAAAGTTTTTTGCTAATTTATAGTTTTAGGGTTAAAAAAAAAAAGGTGTGTTATCACTTTAAATTTTTTTTTTGTGTGCATTTCCCTTCTTTTTTGGGGGGATCATTCCCAAAGATGATCATCAAATCATCTTAGGGAATATACCGAACTTGGAATACGGGCATAAATGCCCGTTTTTCAATTCGAAATCCGATCGGAAAAATCACTTCCCGGAAATCATTTTCCAGGAAGTGATTTTCATTCATTGGCAAAGATCAATAATTTGTTGATCAGAAGTGATCACCAAATTGATCTCTGTCCCCATTTTTTTTCTAAGTCTTCGCTAAGTAGCAAAGACTTAAAAAAAAATCCTATTTGTGAATGGAACTTTGAGTTCCATTCACAAAATTATAGTACAGCTGTCAGCTTGACAGCTTGTTCTATACAGGTACAGCAGCATGACTAAATTGAGATCAGGCTGCAGTACCTCACTAGACCACAGGGCGCAGAGTACAGTTTCAAGGAAGACCCCGTGAAGGAGAAAGTTCTGTGAGTCACCGGGGTCTCCCTTCCGTTGAAGAACAGCTCCTCCTCACCTCCTCCTCGTGCGGCTCTGATGGCATACAGGTACTGTTTCCTCCCGACCCCCCCTCGTATTGACCAAACCGAGGGGGATCGAGGGGGTAGGGGGCAGTCTAATGCGGGGAATGGAGGGGCTTGAATATTCAGGCAGATTAGACAAGTTAGGGCTGTTAACATTGGAGAAGCAACGTTTGCGTGGGGATAGGATCACTTTATACAAATATATTAATGAGCCATACAATGAACTCTCTGGTGCATTGTTCATGAATAGGTCATGTCAGAGGACACGTGGACATCCTTTAAAGGGCATGCCCAGCCCTTTTTTGAACTTTTTATATATTATACATATTGATCCCCCAGCCCCACCACCGTAATTAAATTCTTAGAAAGTGCCCCGATAGTTACTTACCTTCCCTCTATCCTCCGCCGCACTCTCCAGGCCTCTGCTTGCATGGAAATGCAAGCAGGGGGCAGGACCAGCAGCCGCGTCCCTGATTGGCTGAGAGGCAGCCAATACATATACTGTAGTTCTGGTGGGTACAGGGATACTATATATTATTGAGAATTACTGGTATTAATACATATACTGTCGTTCTGGTGGGTACAGTGATACTATATAATATTGAGAATTACAGGTATTAATACATATACTGTAGTTCTTGTTGGTACGGGGATACTATATAATATTGAGAATTACTGGTATTAATACATATACTGTAGTTCTGGTTGGTACAGGGATACTATATGATATTGAGAATTACTGGTATTAATACATATACTGTAGTTCTGGTCGGTACAGGGATACTATATAATATTGAGAATCATTGGTATTAAAAGTCAGGAATGAATTTTTCCCTTTTTTAGCTGTTTTTTTTTTACCTTCCTCTGGATCAACTGTTAGATAGGGTTAAAAAGGAGGGTGAAAAGGTTGGACTTGATGGAGTTTATTTAACCTCAATTACTTTGTAAACTGTGTAAAGGTAGGCTTAGGGGGGACCTAGAGAAAGAAAAGGGGGGGAACAGATTTTTCAAAGCTGCTGTTACAAATTAAACTTAACTTGCTTTTACAGTGTACTTATCCTTTAATATATGTAATATATATATATATATATATATATGTGTCTACAGTGATGATCTAATCTAGATAAACTACTCTAATGTTAAGAAACACATGTATAGAGTATCACTATAATTACCTAATATACATCATGTAAGTATAGATGAGACCATTTTCCCTAAGGCTAGTAACACCATCCATTTGTCAGAAAGACAAACATCATGGCTCCTTTAATTTCACAAAAATCAATTGGCTCTCAACATTAAGGGCACCCTTACATACTCATGGGCTTTTTACTGTGATAAATGATCCGCTATGTCCTTTTGGGCCTCTAATAAGTAGCACTGATAACTCTAACGTCTGGGGATGTATTTAATGAGTTGGCCACTTGATTGGCTGATGAGGAAATGGAAAACGTCAATTTGTAACAATTTGTCTTTTAGTAAAACCCTCCCACTTTTCAAGAACAGAGGTAATTATCTTGTTTTTTTCTGGTGGATACGGTAAACTTCAGTAGGGAGTCAAATTTGAAAACCATAGCTGAAAAAGCAAAAAATTGCAGAAATTGTGGTTGAAATGGTGAAAATTGTGGTGGAAAATTCCAAAACCTCTGTTACAATAGGGTTTGAATCACACACACCATATACATACAAACATCATAAACTCAACACACCATAAACTCACACCATAAACTCACTCACACCATATACTCACTCACGCCATTAACTCACTGATGCCATGAACTTACTCATGCCATGAACTCACTCACGCCATGAACTCACTCATGCCATGAACTCACTCACGCCATGAACTCACTCACACCATGAACTCACTCACACCGTAAACTCACTCAAACCTTAAACTCACACACACCATAAACTCACACACACCATAAACTCCCACACACACACCATAAACTCACACACCATAAACTTACACACACTATAAACTCACACACACCATTAACTCACTCACACCATAAACTCACACCATGAACTCCCTCACACCATGAACTCCCTCACACCATGAACTCACTCAAACCATAATCTCACACACACCATAAACTCACACACACCATAAACTCACACCATGAACTCACTCACGCCATGAACTCACTCACGCCATGAACTCACTCACGCCATGAACTCACTCACACCATGAACTCACTCACACCGTAAACTCACTCAAACCTTAAACTCACACACACCATAAACTCACACACACCATAAACTCACACACACACCATAAACTCAACACATAAACTCACACACACCATTAACTCACTCACACCATAAACTCACTCACGCCATTAACCACTGATGCATGAACTCACTCATGCCATGAACTCACTCACGCCATGAACTCACTCACACCATGAACTCACTCACACCGTAAACTCACTCAAACCTTAAACTCACACACACCATAAACTCACACACACCATAAACTCACACACACACCATAAACTCACACACACCATAAACTCACACACACCATTAACTCACTCACACCATGAACTCACTCACACCATGAACTCACACCGTAAACTCACTCAAACTTTAAACTCACACACACCATAAACTCACACACACACCATAAACTCACACACACCATTAACTCACTCACACCATAAACTCACACCATGAACTCACTCACACCATGAACTCACTCACACCATGAACTCACTCACACCATAAACGTACTCAAACCATAAACTCACACACAACACAAATCATTGGTGCCGTGGGTTACTCAGACCCCCCTTCCCTACAGAAAACTCTGTGGAATCAGCCTTTTCAGGCAGAGTGAGAACAGAGTGAGAAAGGGCTGTAGATGCCTTCTCTGTCAGGACTTCACACAGCAGAGAGGAGGAGGGACTTCCTGTCTCCCTCACACACTTGTTTGGAGACCACAGTTCCTCTTTAAACTTAACTTGATTTTATAGCATACTTATCCTATAAATTCTCAGGGAATTCCCTATCTTGGGAGGACGTAACACTGAAAAACTGTTATTACTAATTACAAATAGACCTTAAAAAAATGTTGTTGGTGATGATTCTGCATGTAAACACAATTATATAGATATAGTGATAGGGATATCAACTCAAAAAAAACAAATAGAAAACATTATTGCTGGACCTAGCGTCTATAATAAACCCTTATAAATAGCCCAATGTCACATGTAACAATATCACAGCCGCATTGCCTTTGCTCTATTCATTAGGAACTACCAGAAATTCCCCCCTAATCCCAGTTGTTCTACATCCTGGAATAAGACTTTGTGTATTGTGAGTAGCGTGTGTACAGCCATTGGTAATTGGCCGGATGACACAGTGGAATTCCCAGTGGGAGCGAAACATTCCATTCCTAATAACACACTGTACACACACACATCCGAACTTCTAACTTTGGGACATTTTGTGCTAATAATGTGCAGATTTATAGTGGATGCTAAATGCAGTTCTGTGTGAATATCATTTGTGTTTCAAGGCGCTAACACAGAGAAAGACAAGAAAATGACTATTCACGGACATTAAATAGACAATACTATGCCATGGTGTCATATTTATTTTGTCTTACTTATTATGTCTTATTAATTTATGTAAACGTTCAGAAAAACATTTACCCCAAGCTGCTGTGCAGATAATTCGATAATTTTCGAATGTACGGAGCTATTTTTGCTAATTCTCTTAAAAATAGCCTTGAACGTTCGAAAATTCTCGTAAATATGTTAGGAGACCATTTTCGAGTTTCCGATCGTATTTTGGAGGATTTTCAAATTTTTGATGCTATTTTCGAAAATTATCGAAAATAGCTCCATACAATTTCGAAAATTAATCGAAATTGCGTTCCGATATCCCGAAATCTGGACGATCCGTCCAGATTCGGACAGATCATTCAGATTTCAGGACCGAGGAGTTTCGTGCCGGATCGGGTCCGACATCCCTCTCTAGTTAAGAGAAGCATTTTGTAGATAATACGTTGTTAAATGGGGAGCCAGGTAGATGTGCGGCACAGAGGAGATTTAATTTCCTGATAGAGAGCGAGACAATGCGTGCAGCAGAGACAAGTATCAACTGAAGGGGAGAACGATGGGAAGCAGGAAGACCAGAAAGCAGAAGGTTTCAATAGTTCATGTGTGATAGGATGAGAGTATGGATATGCATAGCAAGAAGAGAGAGGAATAGAGACTGCGTTCGGTCCGACAGAACACATGCGTTTATTGGCTGAACAAGGTTCATCACGCGTCTACCCACACGTGTGTACGGACCTTTAGGGCACGGCCACACTGCAAAGCAATCGCACACGGAATCGCATGTGATTTCATGTGCGATTTCGTTGCGTTTGCGCATGCGTTTTTTCAATGCACCAATCGCAATCACAACGCACCCGAAAATGCGCGTTTTGATATGAAAAAAATGCAAGCGCAAATGCAAAAAAAGCGCAGCAGTGTGGCCTAGCCCTCAGAGGCTATTGGTAGAAGAAAACTGGGCGGTAATTAGCAAGACAATAGGGGTCAAGGGAGGCATTCTTGATTATGGGTTTCACGTGGGCGTGTTTAAAGGAGGAAGGAAAATAGCAGATAACAAGGAGGGATTTAACTCCTTATTGCATTGCACAGGTCTCATTATATATATATATACAGGACCAGGGGAGCAACTGCAGGGTAGTCCGGGAGACAAGGGTCCCCATCATCTTAACGACAGGTTAAGTTAAAAGATATCTAAGGGCACGGCCACAACTAAACGCAATCGCATGCGATTTCATGTGCGATTTTTTTGCGCTTGCAATTTCTTCAATAAGTATAGGAAAACGCATGCGATTGCGATTAAAAATGCAGAACGCAAATCGCAACGCACCGAAAAACATTTTTTTTGCGTTGCCGTGTTTTCAATTATTTTTTAAAAACGCAATCGCAAGCGCACACGCAGCAGTGTGGCCTAGCCCTGACAGGGCATTAAAAAGTGCACAATGGGGAGGAAAATAATTACCCATATAAAGACAATTCTAACTGAAGTGAACTGAGTAACTAATTGCTGTTTTTTCTTGCTAAACAGTGACATCTAGTGGTGGGTAATGAAGTTTGCAAGTCAAGATGTTCATAAGGATTTATTTCAGATGAATAAAAATGATTTTGTAGTTTTATGCTGCTAATTTTTATTCTATGGTAAAGCAAGGAGGTTCCTGCTGCAGAGTTTTAACTGTAACAGTTTAAGTGCCTGCTAAGCAGGAAAAAAGCTACTCTACATTTTTTTTTCAGTTGTTACTTGTCCTTAGACCCTACATAATTTGCAAAAATCGAATTTTCCTGCTTATCCGCTGCATACACACAGCCTACATCCATTTCTTTTATTTGAATGTTTCTGTTTGATAAAATAATCATTTTCTAATCAAATTCAATGCCAGCAGTAAATTGTAATCACTCCTGGATTGGAACATTTCTGCCTTTGAGTTAGTTTATTCAACACTAGATGGCTCTGTAGTCCTTCTCTACTACAAAGACCACATTGAATTCTGTGCCTGCCAAGGTTATAAATCAAACGGGGTACTACAAAGATTTGATTGGATAATGTGAATATAAGACAAAAGAACCAAGAATACCCTGTATATTATATCATTATAAACAGTGATTAGTGACATTGTAAATCTTTAGCTGTCACTTGTATCACATGATGGCTAATTTAAAATTTGTATACAATATAATAATAAAAAAATTATAACAAGCCTTATGTGTTTACATGGTCATTAGACTGTAGTATCTCTAAAGATGTGGTACTGCTTCTTTACGGTATCGATTGCTACTGGTAAACTCATAGTAGCAATCGATACCAATACTGCACAGTATTTTATTTCTGCGTGCTAATTATTGTCCGTAGACCACGGACTCCAATGAGTGCAGCAGTATTTTCTAGTATGTCCTTTAATTTTCAGCCTTGCCCGTAAAAAATTATGCGGGCGTAAAGTACCCCTAAATATCTTTGTAAATAGGCCCCTCTGTAATAATACCCCCTAACCATACCGGTTTCTCCAGAACAAAACCAATTTGAAGGGTCTGCCCCAGAGTCCCTGTAAAGTCCTGCAATGGATGGGGTGTGGGCATTCTGTGGGAGTGGCTGTGACATTTTTTGTGGCGTGACTGGGCATTTTGGGTGCAGAGCCAATTGGGTAGGCTCCACCCCCGTCTCTGTTTGGTTAATGGGAAAGTTGAGAGGTTATATTTAAAGTACATTATACTTTTTATAAAAGTCTGTGACCTGCGGGTACTATGTAAAACTGAGAGCAGATGTTTCATACACTTTAAGAAATTAGCAGGTAATGTAAATGCTAATTTTTTTTTTTTTAATTCTAAAAGGAGAATTAAACCCTAATTTGTAAACTCCTACAATCTAAAAGTATCCCCGCTAAGAACATGAATAAGCCATAAGAAACCACATCAGTAAACTGTGTTTAACTGCAGTAGAAAAACGTTTACATGGATTAGGCAACTGTCATGGCCGCCATAACTTTCCAAACAGCCTTGTGTTTGTGTGCACCTGGTGGCCACACCTCCTGGTCTCAGTCACACGCCCACTTTTAAAGATTACAATTTTGTTTCCTGGACTGTAACATGATTGGATAGAGACTTCTAGTGGGCGGTAACATGCTGTAACAGGATCCTGCAGTAACCCGGGATAGGTCATGGACAGACACAGGCATTTTTTGCATGATTTTTTAATGCCAACAGATAGCCGCATTACTCAAGAGGTAAGACCAGGGGCGTACCTGCAGGGGCCCGGGCCTCCCCGCAAGAATGGAGGCCGGGCCCCTGACCCCCTCCTCCCTCCAAGATGCCTCCCGCTACCAGAGTATGAATGAAACATATGCACGATCAGCTGTTTAAAAGACCGGACCCGAACTTCCGAACAGTCCGGTCTGTTTAAAACGGCTGATCGCGGGAGGAATCTTGGGATTGTGGCGGGCCCTACTACACCTACTAGACCATTGTTTCTTAAACTTTTTCAGACCGTGGCACAGGTGGCAATGCAAATTTTTCTCCAGACACACTTGTGTTCTTTATGTTGAACTTAAAGTTATACTGGTAAAAATATTTCCACTACCAAAATTCTGCGCCACACACTCTGGCTCTTTTTAATTCCCATCAGTGTGCCCCGGGACACCCTGACCTAGTGCCACAACCACAATATTAAATCAACAGGAGCTGAGAGCTTGTTCCTCTGGGCGAATCTCCCTGATAGTGACTAAAACAGTGGGTGTGTCTCTGAAAATGGAATGCTGGGACATGACCTATAAATGAATGCGTTCAATTTCTCAACAACCACAACAACATAAGCATATTAATGTTTTTAAGTAAAAGTGCTTAGTCTTCTAATTCAATGTTGTGTGGAGGCTTTAGTTTTCCTAGGAAGATTCACATCTATCCATGCTTCATACACAGTGGTTTTCTAGGAGGAGGCTATATCTGTCATAGGGAAAATAAGAAGATGGGCCCCCTGCAGTTACATCCCTGATCAGATCCCCTGTTTAAAGGCTGCAATGCACTTAAATATATCCAACTATACTCACCTCCCACCACTTCCATAATTAGAACACTGGGGTCGGTTTAAATCTGCAGAATGACTTGTCTAAACTTTCCTTCACCAATCCGGCCCCACTTACAACTTTATGACGTGCAGGTAAGTTGTAATATGTGATGTTATTGCATCTCCCTGGTTTATCTACAATGCAGTTTAGCTATTTACACATGTTCTGTAAACTTCTGTCACTCCCTATAAGTGAACATTCATAGGGGTAACAGCATGAGATATGCGCCCCAGGATATATCAACGGCATATGAACCCTCTGTCTATACTATGGCATGTGACCCCCTGTCTTTACTCATGGCATGTGACCCCCTGGCTATACTCATGGCATGTGACCCCCTGGCTATACTCATGGCATGTGACCCCCTGGCTACTGGCTATACTCATGGCATGTATCCCCCTGGCTAAACTCATGGCATGTGACCCCCCTGGCTATACTCATGGCATGTGACCCCACTGGCTATACTATGGCATGTGACCCCTGGCTATACTCATGGCATGTGACCCCCGGCTACTATGCATGTGACCCCCTGGCATATACTCATGGCATGTGCACCCCCTGGCTATACTATGGCATGGACCCCCTGCTACTCTGCTGTGACCCCCTGGCTATACTCATGGCATGTGACCCCCTGGCTTTACTCATGGCATGTGACCCCCTGGCTATACTCATGGCATGTGACCCCTGGCTCTATCCTGGCATGTACCCCCTGGCTATCCATGGCATGTGACCCCCTGGCTATACTCATGGCATTTGACCCCCTGGCTATACTCCATGGCATGTTACCCCCTGGCTATCTCATGGCATGTGACCCCCTGGCTATACTATGGCATGTACCCCCTGGCTTACTCATGCATGTGACCCCCTGGCTATACTCATGGCATGTGACCCCGACCCCTGCTTACTCATGGCATGTGACCCCGGCTTACTTATTGGCATGTGTCCCCCTCTATACTATGCAGTGACCCCCTGCTATACTCAGGCATTGCTGTTCCTTTCTCATGGCTGTGACCCCCGCTATACTATGGCATGTGACCCCCTGGCTATACATGGCATGTGACCCCCTGGCTATACTCATGGCATGTAACCCTGACCCCCTGGCTATACTCATGCATGGACCCCCGGCTATACTCATGACATTGACCCCCTGGCTATACTCATGCATGTGACCCCCTGGCTATACTCATGGCATGTGACCACCCCCTGCTATACTCATGGCATGTGACCCCCTGGCTATACTCATGACTGTGACCCCCTGGCTTACTCATGGCAGTGACCCCCTGGCTATAACTCATGGCTGTGACCCCCTGGCTAAACTCATGCATGTGACCCCCTGGCTACTGACTCATGGCATGTGACCCCCTGGCTATACTCTGGCATGTGACCCCCTGGCTATACTCATGATTTACCGCCCGGGCTATAATGGCATGTGACCCCCTGGCTATACTATGGCAATGTCCCCCCCCCCCCAACCCCCCCCCCCCGCCCACCCCTCCGCCTACCACCCCCCCACCCAAAAACCCCCAAAAGACACCACTCCCCCCCCCCCCCGCCAAGAAGCCCCCCGGGGGCAAAAAAAACCCCAAATCGGCGAAAAACGGGCCCCCGACCCCTCCCCCCCCCCCCCCACCACCCCACCCCCCCCCCCCCACCCCCCCCCCCCCTGTGAACGCCCCCCTCCCCCCCAGCCTCCCTGGCTTATGAACGTCATGGCATGTGACCCCCGGGCTATACTATGGCATGTGACCCCCGGCTATACTATGGCATTGACCCCCTGGCTATACTCATGGCATGTGACTCCTTACTATACTTATGGCATATGACTCCATGCTATACTAGGCATGCGACCCCCTGTCTTACTCTGGCTGCGACCCCTGGCTATACTATGGCATGTGACCCCCTGCTATACCATGGCATGTGACCCCTGGCTATACATATGGCATGTGACCCCCCCCCTGGCTATACTCTGGCATGTGACCCCCTGGCTATACTCATGGCATGTGACCCCCTGGCTATACTATGGCATGTGACCCCCCTGGCTATCCTCTGGCATGTGACCCCCGGCTATACTCATGGCATGTGACCCCCTGGCTATCTATGGCATGTGACCCCCTGGCTATACTCATGGCATGTGACCCTGGCTATACTCAGGCATGTGACCCCCTGGCTATATTCATGGCATGTGACCCCCTGGCTATACTATGGCATTGACCCCCTGCTATACCATGGCATGTGACCCCTGGCTATACTCATGGCATGTGACCCCCCTGGCTTACTCATGGCATGTGACCACCCGGGCTATACTATGGCATGTGTCCCCCCTGGCTATACTATGGCATGTGACCCCCTGGCTATACTCATGGCATGTGACTCCTTAGCTATACTTATGGCATGTGACCCCATGGCTATACTATGCATGGACCCCCTGCTTACTCATGGCATGGACCCCTGGCTATACTTTGGCAGTGACCCCTGGCTATACTATGGCATGTGACCCCTGCTATACTATGGCATGTACCCCTGCTTACTCATGGCATGTGACCCCCTGCTATACTATGCAGGACCCCTGCATACTCATGCATGTACCCCCCTGGCTATACTCATGGCATTGACCCCCTGGCTATACTCATGGCATGTGACCCCCCTGGCTATACTCATGACATGTGACCCCTGGCTATACTCATGGCATGTGACCCCCTGGCTATCCATGGCATGTGACCCCCTGCTTACTCATGGCATGTGACCCCCTGGCTATACTCATCACATGTGACCCCTGCTTACTCATGGCATGTGACCCCCTGGCTAACTCATGGCATGTGACCCCCTGGCTATACCATGACAGGTGACCCCCCCTGGCTATACTCATGGCATGTGACCCCCTGGCTATACTCATGGCATGTGACTCCTTAGCTATACTTATGGCATGTGACCCCATGGCTATACTATGGCATGCGACCCCCTGTCTTTACTCATGGCATGCGACCCCCTGGCTATACTTATGGCATGTGACCCCCTGGCTATACTCAGCATGTGACCCCCTGGCTATACTATGGCATGTGACCCCCTGTCTTTACTCATGGCATGTGACCCCCTGGCTATACTATGGCATGTGACCCCCTGGCTATACTATGGCTGTGACCCCTGGCTATACTCATGGCATGTGACCCCCTGGCTATACTCATGGCATGTGACCCCCTGGCTATACTCATGACATGTGACCCCCTGGCTATACTCATGGCATGTGACCCCCTGGCTATACTATGGCATGTGACCCCTTAGCTATACTCATGGCATGTGACCCCCTGGCTATACTCATGGCATGTGACCCCTGGCTATACTATGGCATGTGACCCCTGGCTATACTATGGCATGTGACCCCCTGGCTATACTATGGCATGTGACCCCTGTGGCTATACTATGGCATGTGACCCCCTGTCTTTACTCATGGCATGTGACCCCCTGGCTATACTATGGCATGTGACCCCCTGGCTACTAGGCATTAACCCCCTGGCTATCCATGGCATGTGACCCCCTGGCTATACTCATGGCATGTGACCCCCTGGCTATACTCATGACATGTGACCCCCTGTCTGGCTTTGACCCCTCTATACTATGGCATTGGACCCCTGGCTATACTCATGGCATGTGACCCCCTGGCTATACTATGGCATGTGACTCCCTGGCTATACTATGGCATGTGACTCCCTGGCTATACTATGGCATGTGACCCCCTGGCTATACTCATGGCATGTGACCCCCTGCTATACTCATGGCATGTGACCCCCTGCTATACTCATGACATGTGACCCCCTGGCTATACTCATGGCATGTGAACCCCCTGGCTTACTATGGCATGTGACCCCCTGAGCTATACTCTGGCCTTGACCCCCTGGCTAACTCATGGCATGTGACCCCGGGCTATACTATGGCATGTGACCCCCTGGCTATACTATGGCATGTGACCCCTGTTGGCCTATACTATGGCATGTGACCCCCTGGCTATCATGGCATTGACCCCTTGGCTATACTATGGCAGTGGAACAGCCCAGAAAATAAATAAAAATAACATAATAAATAATAAATTGACGGTTATCAGTATGCCTGTCTTTAGTTTGGATCACCTTGTGGGATAATTATGGTGTTGTAAGGAGGGGTACATACATAAACGAAACAAGAGACGAATATCGTGCATGTGTGTACCCAGCTATAGAAACCACAATACACAAAGAATCTTTGTAGGCCGACGCAACAAAGACAACAATAAGATTCAATCGTTCCAGAAACACAGAAATCCACGTCTGGTATGGGGACAGACAATCAGGATTCTGTTCACCCATTAGACTTTGTTTACTAAGCGCTGGGAGTAGAAATCTCTTAGTTCCTGGTTTCACCTCCCTGTGTTTTTTGGCTCTTAGCCGTTTTTACCTGCCATGATACCTACAGCCGGTTTGTGTTTAGGGAATATTCGTATAAGGAAGTATTGAGAATAAATTAGAAGTCTAGATGTTAGGGCATAGCTATTATAATAAAGTCTCTGGTGTTGCTTTCCTCCGCCTAACAGTACATCGCACATGATTGTGTGAATGAACAACTGATTGCCCTACACACATACAATGCCAATTTGGTCGCAATTCAAGGAACTGAATTTGCACTGATTCACAAATACACCATAGCAATAGTTTGAAACTAGTTCGGTTTTCTGAACTCACGGCTGTATTTTCTCTAATATCTATATGTATCGTTCGGTAACCCTGGAATGTATTGTTCTCATGGCATGTGACCCCCTGGCTATACTCATGGCATGTGACCCCCTGGCTATACTCATGGCATGTGACCCCCTGGCTATACTCATGGCATGTGACCCCCTGGCTAAACTCATGGCATGTGACCCCCTGGCTATACTCATGGCATGTGACCCCCTGGCTATACTCTTGCAATTTTACACCCTGGCTATAACTCATGGCATGGTGCCACCCCTGCTATACTATGGCATGTGACCCCCTGGCTATACTCATGGCATGTGACCCCCTGCTATACTCATGGCATTGGACCCCCGGCTATACTCAGGGCATGGTCCCGCGCTGCGCCCGTACTTTACTCAGTCTGCGCGCGCGATCTTGCATGTGTGGCCCTCGCCCCTGCATATACTATGGCATGTGGACCCCCTGGCTACTGCGTCATGCCCTGTCTACCATCATGGCTGGACCCCCGGATACGGCATTGTGACCCCCTGGCTATAACATGGCATGTGACCCCCTGGCTATACTCATGGCATGTGACCCCCTGGCTATACTCATGACATGTGGACCTCCCCTGCTATACTCATGGACATGGTACCCCCTGGCTATACTCATGGCATGTGACCCCCTCTATATCGGCTTGACCCCCTGGCTATACTCATGGCATGTGACCCCCTGGCTATACTCATGGCATGTGACCCCCGGGCTATACTTATGGCATGTGTCCCCCTGGCTATACTATGGCATGTGACCCCCTGGCTATACTCATGGCATGTGCCTGTCTTTACTCATGGCATGTGACCCCCTGGCTATACTATGGCATGTGACCCCCTGGCTATACTATGGCATGTGACCCCCTGGCTATACTCATGGCATGTGACCCCCTGGCTATACTATGGCATGTGACCCCCTGGCTATCCTCATGGCATGTGACCCCCTGGCTATACTCATGGCATGTGACCCCCTGGCTATACTCCTGACTGTGACCCCCTGGCTATACCATGGTGCATGTGACCCCCTTGCTATACTCATGGCATGGACCCCCCCCCCCCCCCCCAACCCCCCCCCCCCGCCCACCCCTCCGCCTACCACCCCCCCACCCAAAAACCCCCAAAAGACACCACTCCCCCCCCCCCCCGCCAAGAAGCCCCCCGGGGGCAAAAAAAACCCCAAATCGGCGAAAAACGGGCCCCCGACCCCTCCCCCCCCCCCCCCACCACCCCACCCCCCCCCCCCCACCCCCCCCCCCCCTGTGAACGCCCCCCTCCCCCCCAGCCTCCCTGGCTTAGAACGTCATGGCATGTGACCCCCGGGCTATGACTTATGGCATGTGAACCCCCGGCCTATACCTATGGCATTGACCCCCGGGGCTTACTCATGGCATGTGAACTCTTACTATACTTATGGCATATGGACTCCTTGTCTATACTAGGGCATGCGACCCCCTGCTTTACTCATGGCATGCGACCTCCTGGCTATACTATGGCATGTGATCCCCGCTGCTATACCATGGCATGTGACCCCCTGGCTATACACTATGGCAATGTGACCCCCCTGGCTATACTCATGGCATGTGACCCCCTGGCTATACTCATGGCATGTGACCCCCTGGCTATACATGGCATGTGACCCCCTGGCTATCCTCTGGCATGTGACCCCCGGCTATACTCATGCATGTGACCCCCTGGCTATACTATGCATGTGACCCCCCCCCCCCTGGCTATACTCATGGCATGTGACCCCCTGGCTATACTCATGGCATGTGACCCCCTGGCTATATCTCATGGCATGTGACCCCCTGGCTATACTATGGCATGTGACCCCCTGCTATACCTGGCATGTGACCCCTGGCTATACTCATGGCATGTGACCCCCCCTGGCTTAGCTCATGGCATGTGACCCCCGGGCTATACTATGGCATGTGTCCCCCCTGGCTATACTATGGCATGTGACCCCCTGGCTAACTCATGGCATGTGACTCCCTTAGCTATATCTTATGGCATGTGACCCCTGGGCTAATACTATGGCATGGACCCCCTGTCTTACTCATGGCAATGCGACCCCGCTGGCTATACTTGGCATGTGACCCCCCTGGCTATACTCCATGGCATGTGACCCCTGCTATACTATGGCATGTGACCCCTGCTTTACTCATGGCATGTGACCCCCTGCTATACTATGCAGGGACCCCCCTGCTATACTCATGGCATGTGACCCCCCTGGCTATACTCATGGCATTTGACCCCCTGGCTATACTCATGGCATGTGACCCCCTGGCTATACTCTGACATGTGACCCCTGGCTCATACTCATGGCATGTGACCCCCTGGCTATCCATGGCAGTGACCCCCTGCTTACTCATGGCATGTGACCCCCTGGCTATACTCATACACATGTGACCCCTGCTTACTCATGGCATGTGACCCCCTGGCTACGACTCATGGCATGTGACCCCCTGGCTATACTCATGCAGTGACCCCCTGGCTATACTCATGGCATGTGACCCCCTGCTTACTCATGGCATGTGACCCTAGCTATACTATGGCATTGACCCCCTGGCTATACTATGGCATGGACCCCTGCTTACTCATGGCATGTGACCCCCCTGGCTATACTTATGGCATGTGACCCCCTGGCTATACTCGGCATGTGACCCTGGTATACTATGGCATGTGACCCCTCTGTCTTTACTCATGGCATGTGACCCCCTGGCTATACTATGGCATGTTACCCCCTTGGCTATACTATGGCATGTGACCCCTGGCTATACTCATGGCATGTACCCCCGGGCTATACTCATGGCATGTGCCACCCTGGCCTATACTCATGGACATGTGACCCCCTGGCTATACTCATGGCATGTGACCCCCTGGCTATACTATGGCATGTGACCCCTTAGCTATACTCATGGCATGTGACCCCCTGGCTATACTCATGGCATGTGACCCCTGGCTATACTCATGGCATGTGACCCCTGGCTATACTATGCATTGTGACCCCCTGGCTATACTATGGCATGTGACCCCTGTGGCTGAATACTATGGCATTGACCCCCTGTCTTTACTCATGGCATGTGACCCCCTGGCTATACTATGGCATGTGACCCCCTGGCTACTCATGGCAGTACCCCCTGGCTATCCATGGCATGTGACCCCCTGGCTATACCATGGCAATGTTGACCCCCCTGGCTTACTCATGCATGTGACCCCTGTGCTGATCACTATGGCATGTGACCCCTAGCTATACTCAATGGCATGTGACCCCCTAGGGCTATACTATGGCATGTGACTCCCTGGCATACTATGGCATGTGACCCCTGGCTATACTATGGCATGTGACCCCCTGGCTATACTCATAGCATGTGACCCCCTGGCTATACTCATGGCATGTGACCCCCTGCTATACTCATGACATGTGACCGGCTTCCCTGGCTATACATGGCTCATGTGAACCCCCTGGCTATACTATGGCATGTGACCCACCTGAGCTATACTCTGGCCTATGTGACCCCCCTGGACTAACTCCATGGCATGTGACCCCTGTGGCTATACTATGGCATGTGACCCCCTGGCTATACTATGGCATTGACCCCTGTGGCTATACTATGGCATGTGACCCCCTGGCTATACTATGGCATTGACCCCTGTGGCTATACTATGGCAGTGGAACAGCCCAGAAAATAAAATAAAAATAACATTAATAAATAAATAAATTGACGGTTATCAGTATCCTGTCTTTAGTTTGGATCCCTGTGGGATAATTATGGTGTTAAGGAGGGTACATACATAAACGAACAAGAGACGATATCGTGCATGTGTGTACCCAGCTATAGAAACCAACAATACACAAAGAATCATTTGTAGGCCGACTGCAAACAAAGACAACAATAAGATTCAATCGTTCCAGAAACACAGAAATCAACGTCTGGATGGGGACAGACAATCAGGATTCTGTTCACCCATTAGACGTTTGTTTACTAAGCGCTGGGAGTAGAAATCTCTTAGTTCCTGTGGTTTCACCTCCCTGTGTTTTTTGGCTCTTAGCCGTTTTTACCTGCCATGATACCTACAGCCGGTTTGTGGTTATAGGGAATATTCGTATAAGGAAGTATTGAGAATAAATAGAAGTCTAGATGTTAGGGATAGCTATTATATAAAGTCTCCTGGTGTTGCTTCCTCCGCCTAACAGCACATCGCACTGATTGTGTGACAACTGATTGCCCATACACATGCCAATTTGGTCGCAAATTCAATGGAATCTGAATTTGCCTGATTCACAAATACACCATAGCAATAGTTTGAACTAGTTCGGTTTTCTGAACTCACGGCTGTATTTTCGCTAATTATCGATAATGTATCGTTCGGTAACCCTGGAATGTATTGTTCGGTAACCCTGGAATGTATTGTTTGGTAACCCTGGAATGTATCGTTCGGTAACCCTGGAATGTATCATTCGGTAACCCTGGAATGTATCGTTCGGTAACCCTGGAATGTATCATTCGGTAACCCTGGAATGTATCGTTTGGTAACCCTGGAATGTATCATTCGGTAACCCTGGAATGTATTGTTTGGTAACCCTGGAATGTATAGTTCGGTAACCCTGGAATTCAGTTCGGGTTAAACCCTGGAATGTATCATTCGGTACCCTGGAATGTATCGTTTGGTAACCCTGGAATGTATCGTTCGGTAACCCTGGAAATTATTGTTCGTAACCCTGGATGTATGTTGGGTAACCCTGGAATGTATCGTTCGGTAACCCTTGAATGTATTGTGTGGTAACCCTGGGTGTATCGTTCGGCAACCCTTGAATCAAAGTTTGTTTTCGCTAACCCCAAATGTTTTTGTTCGGTAACCCTGGAATGTTGGCGTTCGGTAACTACCCTGGAATGTATCATTCTGTACCCTGGATGTATTGTTCGTCAACACCCTGGAATGTTAATCGTTTGGTACCCCTGGAATGTATCGTTCAGTAACTCTGGAATGTATCATTCGGTAACCCTGGAATGTATTGTTCGGTAACCCTGGAATGTATCGTTCAGTAACCCTGGAATGTATCATTCGGTAACCCTGGAATGTATAGTTCGGTAACCCTGGAATGTATCGTTCGGTAACCCTGGAATGTATCGTTCGGTAACCCTTGAATCTAAATTTTATTTTCGCTAACCCCAGAATGTTTTGTTTGGTAACCCTGGATTGTATCGTTCGGTAACCCTGGAATGTATCGTTCGGTAACCCTGGAATGTATTGTTCGGTAACCCTGGAATGTATCGTTCGGTAACCCTCCAATCTAAAGTTTGTTTTCGCTAACCCCAGAATGTTTTGTTCGGTAACCCTGGAATGTATCGATCGGTAACCCTGTAATGTATTGTTCGGTAACCCTGGAATGTATCATTCGGTAACCCTGGAATGTATCGTTCGGTAACCCTGGAATGTATCGTTCGGTAACCCTTGAATCAAAAGTTTGTTTTCGCTAACCCCAGAATGTTTTGTTCGGTAACCCTGGAATGTATCATTCGGTAACTCTGGAATGTATCATTCGGTAACCCTGGAATGTATTGTTTGGTAACCCTGGAATGTATCGTTCAGTAACCCTGGAATGTATCGTTCGGTAACCCTGGAATGTATCGTTCGGTAACCCTGGAATGTATTGTTCGGTAACCCTGGAATGTATCGTTCGGTAACCCTGGAATGTATCGTTCGGTAACCCTTGAATCAAAAGTTTTTTTCCGTTCGCTAACCCCAGAATGTTTTGTTCGGTAACCCTGGAATTATCGTTCGGTAACTCTGGAATGTATTACTTCGTAACCCTGGAATGTATGTTCGGTAACCCTGGAATGTTCGTTCAGTAACCCTGGAATGATGTTTGTAACCCGTGAATGTATCGTTCGGTAAACCTGGAATCTAAAGTTGTTTTTCCCGCTAACCCTTAAATGGAATCGTTCACTAATCTCGAACATATGTTTGTTTTTCAGTAACCATCAAATGTATAGTTCTATTTTCGGTAACACCCTCTAAAGTCATTCGGTAACCCTCGAATTGGCCGTAACCCTCTAATGTAGATTGCGCAAACCCAACAATTGCCTGATCTTGGGAATGAAGTGTTTTTAAATACAGGTTTTTGGTGATAGTTACATGTTCCCCAACCATTTCTCCAGTGCCCACGCCCATTTACAGTAAGTTATCATTGTTAGTTTATCTGTTATTGACAGAACTTTTCGAACTATCCTCCCCATTGCTTTATGGGTTTTTTCCAGAACTTGGAACTTTTACTGAAGTTCGAAACAAACCGAACTTCATCAAGGTAGGCATCCTTTAATCCCTTCACATGGTCGTCAGAATCCTACTGGAATATCGGCAATGTTTATTGCCCACCTTTTTATGAAGAGCAAAACTCTTTAAAAAATGGTTTTTGGTGGGAACAACAAAGTTTCAGGGTGGCCAAACAAAAAAATCCCCTAAGCTCAGGATCTCAGACATGCTCAGTAATGGGTTCACACAAAAACCGAGAGAAAATTTTACAATACTGTATAACAATACAGTTATAGTTGTATCTGTTGCATGTGATTGTTTAATCAATACTTGCATGTTTTTATACAGATCTTTAAGGAGGCGATCGTTTAGTTTCCATACTGGTGCATGATCAGACCAATATGGAGCCCAAACTGCTCCCACATAAACATTAGGTCAATACGACTATCCATAGTGGAGTAGCTGAGTAGCTGAGGTGTTTGGAAGCCCTCCATTTGGGAGTAGCAGGATGTTGGAGCCCTACTATAACACACACTATTACCTGGAACATCACCATGAAGGATCTGTGTGGGCTAAGTTGGCTATTCACATTGCGACTCTCAGTTCCCCATCACTTTCTACTGTAACACAATGTAACGTTTGATAAAAAACAAGTTATTGTGTGAGTGTATTTTTGGGTGTATTTCTGATTTAGACACCATCAGACAAATGTTAGTCGTATCTGTATTTGGAATCGTTGTCTGATATTTTGGCCTGATCCACCATCGGAGGTAACATCCTAACATCAGACAGCACCTGGTTGTCTTAAAGGCACTATAGTGAAATTTTAACATTGCTCCAATCCAGACATAAAGGTTAGTGTATTTCTGCCTTATTCACACCTTCCCTGTAGCTCTGTGTGTTGCACATATTCTAATTTACTGCAGAGCTCCCTACTCCCCCTCCCCTCTGGTCATTCCCCCCCTTCACATAGTCAGGCTCTGAACCAAGCCTGTGACCAAGCCCGCTCATGCCATTAATCCTCCTATAATCTAACCTTTGTAAACAAAAAAAAACCTCCGTATTTAGGTCTGTAGTGAGAAATGCCTCTGTTCTTGCAGCAAAACGAGTGGGAGCAGTTGAGAAGAGGCCGATTCCTGCCTTAATCACTCCGGCAGCCGTTCTCCCCTTTGATAGCTATAATTTAGTGAAAGCTGTTTCAGTCTCCTTACCTTTACTCTGTTTTTAACCCAGTATTTGCCAACATTTTAGTGAAGGAAGGAGTCATTGGAGACTTGCTTTAAAACTTGGTGTAAGCCTACACATACACTGGCAATGCTGTTAGGGGATTTGATTGACAGCTAAAGCAGGAGTGGTGTATTGAAGTCTTGACTTCCTTTTATACTGTAATATCTCGGGACAGAGAGGAAACTGAAGAAAATAAAGGTACTGTGGGGGTTGGGGGGGGAATTATAGAACACATAGAAAGAAAAAAAATATTACATTTTCCCACTATGACAAATCCTTTAATGGAATGTTTACGGTAAGTTGTGTCCAAATCAATTTCAACTGGCCGACCGGAGATTGTCTGCAACTGGTCAATCGGTTTGAACTCCCAACTATTTGTCCCCAGTCTTAGATTCGTATTATACAAGCGATCACGGGTCCCGACCCGCATCTCACGATGTGTACGATCTCAGTTTTTGGCCGTATATCGGCCCGGTTAGGCACTTTATTGGCTGAAACGGCTGCTTATTCGGGATTCCGCCCAGCCGGTCGGGCAAGATCCCCACTGAATGCCATTTTGCTCATAACAGGCTGATTATTCACTCGAAATGGACAGTCCGTACCTCATCGTCCTCGAGGCTCGGAACCGTGATCGCACTGTGTACGAACTTTAGTCGATCGCAAAAAAAAATCGGCTATGAGTTTTCTTCAAATGTTCATAAAAATGTCATAAGGTGTAATGCAGTGTATGGGCAACTTTAGTGCACCCTTAAATGGCATGTCAATCCCTACCACTACAGTCTATATTACCTTCCCCACTCATGGCATGATTACACTTCATACCATAATATGCCTTCTCTGCCTGCCTGTGTTAGCTCTGTAATAGGGGGTGAGAAACCAGAGCGGTCACTGCCCAGTGGAACACAATATAAAAGGAAAATCAGTTCAGAGGTGTTTGGCACCTGACCCAACTTTTTAAAAGTTTCCCCCTTGTATCGCCTCTTGTGGCACACAAGCATGCTAGGTGGCTTGGCTGTGGAGGTGGATGTGGTGGGTTAACAAACCTGGCTGGAGAACTGGAGGGCTGACCTATAGTAGGCTGCTGACACTCTCCTGCCCTCCATTTTCAGAAGACCACATATCAGTTTTCAGTTCAGCAGACATTCAGTCAGCATAACAGTGGCTGGGGAACTGGGGAGGCTGACATCTTATATGCCACATGGGAGAGTGGTATATATGTACCAGAGTGCCCGAACAGGACTAGTCATTCTGACTGGGTAATATACAAGTTTTGCCCACAGTGACTGATAAAATAATTGCCAACAGTGACTAGTGCATATAAGTTGCCCACAGTGATTGGTACATATGAGTTGCTCACAGTGATGATTACATACAAGTTTGCCCACAGTGACGGTACAAAAAGTTGCCTTTAGTGACTTTCACCGCATAAAACCCCAGTGACTGTTGCATTTATGTTTGCCCCACAAAACTTGTACATGCCAAGTTGCCCACATATAATGGTAATATAATTCTATCTTACTGTGGCAGAAGATGGTGATGGACAGAGAGGCAGAATCACGATCACAGGCACAGCTTTTTTTTTTATTGAAACCCGGGGTAACGTGCTTTCTGGTGATCGTCACCACATTGCAACAACGGTGCAAGTGGATCGGGATCCATCGCTTCCCCTTGTGCCATACTGTTAGCCGTAGGGTTAGGGGGAGGCAACATTGGTCCCTTCGGGCCAGTACGTCAGGAACCACCATACTACCCTTCCTTTCTCTGCTCCCAGCTGCCACCAGGAAGCATCCAGGGGGGTTTCACATGGGAAAAACCTTAAGGTCTTAAAAAGAACCCAGGCAATCCCGCCACATACGTGAACAAACAAAACAAAAAAACACAAAATAGTGCTACGTGTTCTAAAGTGCTAAGTGTCAATAAATAAGGGAGGGGTGAATTTAATAGAGTGTGACCAATTATAGGCCCAGGCCTTTCGGCCTGAGGTAATAAAAGTTTTTCCGTCTAGCCGAAGCTATGGCGAGGAAAGTGAGTGGAGTGGTCTATAAACACTTGCTTCCCAGTGCCACAGTAGTGCTGGAGGGAAGCCTGGGCTTTCACACCCCCCTGCCTCAAGGCTTCGACCATGTTCCGCATCATCTCAGTACCAAGCTGGTGCTAGACAACCCCCCTCTCGACCATGCACTGGCCAGGATTGGATGCTTCATCACACAGTCTTATTCCGAAAGACGGGAAGTACGCTTTCGGCTTATGGCTTTCGATCAATATTGTGTAGTGTGGCAACCCACTTACAGCTGTACTAGGGGTCCGCCTCCCCGGACATGAGGTATCCCCCGTTCCCTCTGATAAGAACAGATACTACATTGATCTACCAAAAGCCGAGACGCTAATGTAGGCCAACAGTGGAGAACTCTTTCTACTATATCACAGCTTCAGTGACTGTGGGTTAATTAATCAATCTCAGGATTTGGGGGGTGGGAAAGGTGAGTATAGATTGGTAGGGGGAGTGTAAACATGTCCTTTAAATAGACAATGTGGACAGTGATATCTACTCCATTGTGGATTGAAAGCTGTATGTTAACTGTAAGTTCCACTTGTGGAGTCATTAGACATGTCTGAAGGAACTATCATCATGTTTTTGGTCCTAATCCTTTAATCCTTTAATATTTAAGTAAATATTCATCAATGAAACGTGTGGTTTTGTGTCTTTGTTTGACAGGATCACAGTATGACAGTTATTTATAGAAATTAGGCGATAGATTTGAAACAAGAAGAAAGATCTGTCTGGTGTGCTTGATCCTTCTCTACTTCTGTTTCTGGTATCACCCAGCAATGTTCGGCTATATTGTCTGAGGCTTTGTGAGGTGTGCAGGACCCTCTAGATTGAAACTCCCCTTTTTACAAGATCACTAGACAGGGAGCGTGTTGTCATTCATTGGAGTTTTACAAGGATGTTTTTCTCCGATGAATAAAGTTTATCACATGGTACATAAACCGAGATCCAATCCGTCATGTGACCACGCCCTTATAAAATTACAATGAAAGTAATTTCTCACCATGTGAGTTTTCTTAAAGTGCTTTGTGGGCTGGCGCAGTATAATGTGTGTCCCCAGGCACACTCCCTGAAAGGATTTATTTTTAGACCTGCAATCACAATCCTCCTGAGACTGCTCTTTCTAGAAGCCTCCGTCCTATTATATCTATCAGCATCTGCTCAGGCTAATCACCTGACATCTCTGGTATTGGACGGTCAAAAAAATTGCACGGTGTGGTTTGTGAATGGCCACAACTAATACCAGTTGTTCCTTCTTCTGGATCAGACGATCAGGGTATGGCGGTAAATCAAACTTTCGGCCATGGCTACTTTTGCCACGACCATCAGGATTTGTCCTGGCAATGTTGGAGACCGGTAAAAAGGGTACATTTTTTGATTGGTTGAGGCAAATTAACACAAGCAAATTTTTGCACCTCTTTTTATCTAAACCTGTAACCTCTGCATTCTATTAATAGACAAATGAAGAGGGGTTAAGTTGTCAAGTAAATAGACTTTATCCTATCAAATATATTTTTAAATCCCCCCCTGTGAATAAGAATAAAGGTTTGTTCACACGTACGATTGCGGGTCACGACCTACTCCGCACGATGTGTAGGAACGAACTTTCAGAACGATAATCAACCTGTGTGTTGGGCATTTATGGACGTTCGGTCAGGGATCGTTAACCGATCGACCTGGTGGTCTCCGAACAAACGTTTGGACCCGGAATCGCACGTGTGTACGAACCTTTACTTATCGCATCAATCAGACTCTGATAACTGCCCAGTGTGTGTGTATCTGAATTAAGTGGCATGCCCATGTAAAGCCCAGAATGGATCATGAAACCTGGAATTAAATTAAAGGTTATTTCTGTTAACCGAACTTGCATGGAGACTTCCTGTCTGTAACACAATGTTTTTAATTGAGCGATGCGTCCCTCTACACTCTACCCACAGACCCAGGGTAAATTACAGCGTGTAATAAATAAATCTTTTAAAGGGTCAGTTAAAAATATTTTTACTTACTGAACTGTAGTTAAGCAACTATTAACAGCTTCAAATAAACAGATGCCGACGTGTTTTGTTTTTGGTCCTTTTTTTGCAGCTTCAATGGTAAATTTTATACTTGTCTGCATTCTTAAGGGGAAGGTCGTGGGAAAAAAATCATTGTTTTTTTTTTTTAAATTAGGAATTGTACACTTAAAAATGACTTTGCCCCAATTCAATCTATAAATGAAATCCATGAAAGCAGCACTTGTGTTTGTGTTGCTGCATGACTTCAATCCAGGTACTTATTTTGTTCAGCTCAGTCACCCGCCCCCTGCCAGACTATTTTCCCACCATTCAGTTTCACATACCAACTGTCAACCATTCCACCTACAGCAAAACTATAATATGAAGGGTTTATGATTCTAAGACACTTGATTGGCAGCTGACATGTAAGATGTTTCATACTGGAGAATCTAAAAAAATAGGGGACGATCAACAAAATATGTTTGAGTGACAGTGAAGAATTATCATTTCCAGTAACTGTCAATTAAAAAAAAACATTTCCCATTGTACATATCCAATTTGCTTGAAACATCCAATTGCTGTTCTTTCTGTTTCTTTTTTTTATTCCGCCCATTGGATTGTATCTCCTGTCGCGTGGGCAAAGTTTGATCACTAACGTGCAGCGACACGCAGAGAAAGAGTGATATCTTCACTAAGGAAACCGTGGAAGCATTCCCAAGTTATCCGAGATTTTCTGTAATTTTACCTCCCCATTCACTTTAATGGGTAGAATCTTCAAACGTGAATATTCTGGGTTTTTAATTAAAGTCCAAGGATACATCCTAAATGAAATATGCTTGTGAAGGTTCTCATTCATCCAGGTCATGGTATATCTGTTGTATCAATTAGATCAACTGGACTTGAAATGTAGTTCTTGAAGACGTTTCTGAGTCATAATCCGACTGGCTTTCTCAATTCAGAATGACTTGTACAAGAATCTGTGGCATTATGTACCCTGGAAAATCCCAATAGCATATCACAGCCAGGTGTTAAGGGTGTGTATTAGATAGTGGCTAAGAGGTGTTATAGGAACGCACATACAAATCAGAGCATTCCTTCACTGCACTGCACTGCATATATGATGTCGCTACCAAAACACAAGAAAAGCGCATCATATATGCAGTGCAGTGCAGTGAAGAATGCTCTGATTTGTATGTGGGGGAGACCAACAGCACTGCATCAACGTATGGCCCAGCACAGAAGAGCCAATTCCTCTGTGTCAGGACTCAGCCCGTGTATCTGGCATCTTAAGGATAAAGGACATACTTTGAAGATTGTAATGTTAACATACTGGCGAAGGAACGTGACTGGTTCCAAGAGAGGTGTTAAGGAGGCCATTTATGTGAAAATAAAGAAACCAAGCCTAAATAGAGGTGGGGGGGTTCGACACAAACTGTCTGCCATGTACAAGCTGTTTTAACACCTTACTCTGGGCGTTCCTATAACACCTCTTAGCCACTATCCATCACGCGCCGCCCTTAACACACCTGGCTGTGATGGCTAATTGGGATTCTCCAGGGTACATAATTGCCACAGATTCCTTGTACAAGTCCATTCTGAATTGAGAGATCCAGTCGGATGACTAGCGAAACGTCTTCAAGACTACATTTCAAGTCCATTTTGATCTAATTGAATACATCAGATATATCCTAAATGAAAAAGATCTTGTTTCTTTGTTTCCTAGAGATGACTCCTCCCGTTATTTAGACAATCTGGTTTCTTTTAGTAACTGCTGGTTTTGGAAATCCATGGAATTTCATATGGGTTCCCTCAAACTGCTGTCGGGAAAGAAACTCACCAGTTTGGTTCTCTCTCTGGTGGTTATCATCTTAGTGAGCCAGAAAGGCACACTTTGTCATTACACGGGTTCATCTCAGTAGTATTACCTATTAGCTTTTCACTAGGTAACGACGGTTACAAGATCTTTTACTGCCACATTATGAGGAATAATAAAATGGGCTTTTAGCTGGGCACACACATTATCCATAAGGGGCGTATTCCGTCTGTACCAGATGGGATTGACCCTTTATTGGTAACGCGTGTACGTGTAAAACGACTGTTTTACTGATGCCGATCGGAAATGGTTATTAGAGACGTAAAATATCCTCAGGTGCCGTCGCCCCCTGTTCTAAAGTATGGAGGTCACGACTGTAGGTGGTGTAGCAGTCACAAACAATGTCCCTGTAACTTTATAGAGGGAGACCGCTCGTGACTGCGTGTAGCCACAACTGTCGCTTGAAAGATTGGTACTGTGTGTACCCAGCTTTTTAGGCTGTATACACATGTTCCGCATATATAGTGGACAGGAATGACAGCATAAAATTAGAGACAATGAAAGGACAAATCAGCCAAAGAACAATAGGCTATTGTAAGGTCAGCTAAGGCTGGTTTACCACAACATCTGAACCAAAGATCTATGTTTGTAATTCAAGCTTTGTATACACGCTGAATTTTGCTCCTCCGGAATGCCGAGGGCCACAGGACAGATCAAGATTTGACTGCCGGCGAGTGCCCATACCCAGGTGTTTCTCACCACGAACAATCAGCCACCCCTCAGACCTTTTTCAGCAGAAGCCTAAATTCAGCATGTGTAACAGAGCTTAAAAGGTAATGTACACTGGAATTTTTTTTTTAATTGCCCATTAGTGGAAACTAATTCATCCCAACTATCACTGTATAATTTTTAGTTGATCTCCCCCCTATTTCTTTAGATCTTCAATCTGAAACATCTTAACATTTCAGCATTTCTGTAAGCAGTTTTGCTGTTGCTGGAATAGGTTTGACATTTGGTGTGCTGTATGCTGTAATGCAGTATTGACATTTGGTAGGGGGGAAAAATAGTCTGGTCAAGCCCTGGAGCAAACAAGTATTGTATTGAAGGCTGCAGAAACACACACACCTCAGAGTAAGTTCCACTTACATGTATTTTATTATAGATTATTGATGATTTTTCAGTATGCATACCACTTTAAAAGGGCATGTCCACCCCATTTTTTTGCTTTAGTGTAGGGCTCCCTCCCACAGCCCCAAACGCCATAGTAACTTTTGCAGAAACTCCCCCAACTAAACTTACATTACCTCTTTCCTTCCCGCGGTGATCTGTCCTGGCCCTCTGCTGCATGAAACTGCAAGCAGAGGGCTGGACCCGGCAGCCATGTCCATGATTGGCTGAGAGGCAACCAATCACGGCCGCGGCTTCCGGCTATCCAGTACACACAAGCAATATTTTTGGATATTACCGTATAATATCTGGGTAATAACTATAACGTCCGGATGCTACTCCATGTTAATAAAGATAGGTTTGGGAATACCCTATTGAAAGGGGGTGCTGAGGGTCATATAACTATAACTATACATATAAAGATTAGGGACAGACCTAAAGCAGACCCCCATAACAAGCACTCTATCCCTTGAAAACCCAAAATAATAATAAGCCATCATCACATAGTCCCATATGGAAGTAAAAAGGAAAAGAGCGGATCTACTGTACTCCATATAAAAAACACCTTATTATACATATAACCATAAACACTATAACAACCTCGGGCGTCCCCGATCTGTGCTAAACTATAATATTGTCCCATCTTAAAATGCTGAGCCTCAGAACCATAATTATGACTCCTAAAAAGTGGAGCCCAAATCTTGTAGAATTATCTATAGATGTACTAGACTCCGTGTGGAGATCCTATAACGTTTGTAATTATCCATTCGCAGTCACCCAATATAAGTGATGTGATGTAAAAAAAAAATCCCAAACGTTCGGACCTCAACCAAATCGACAATCCTCCTCCTCCACCAAACAAAGACCAAACTCCCGTGGACACCGTTCATGAAGATTGCATGACAGTAAATAGTCCGAGTAAATATCACAATAAATGATCTGCAAGTTCCCAGTTCATATAATAGGCTAACGGGGATAATCGGGACTTAACTAGGCATGCAGTATAAATCTCGTTTCCACAAACCGCTATGTACATATTTCTCAACACAGAGCCAATATACTTGCCACTTGACCGTCTTGTATTTAACATCCTGCAGCCTCTTCACCCGAATAAGCCTCTCTTTATCCAGGAGTGTCCGTGTTGGTTTGTGAATTGGCTAGGTAGTAGGTCCGTTTTGAGTTCTAAAATTGATTGGTTCCACTGCGATCTCTCTCCCTCCACAATTGTTTGTTCCGGTATCTCAGCATTTACGTCAACCAACCGACGTACGTTTTCGCCGTCATCATTCGCGCTTCATCAGGGGTAATTTTGTTATGTCAGAACGTCTTTCTGTCTGATTTCGGACAAAAATACACGTAGTAATTATGACTGATAGTGCGGTCACGTTTGAACGCAAGATTGGTCCACAGCTACTTTCCCCCCATGGCTAACATTAATTCGGCCAGCTGACCGTTTTGATAGTGGTGAACAGCCAGACAGGATGAATTATCTTACCATGTTTTACCAGCCTTTAAAGTAGCCAGAGGCTTAACTTATACAGTATCAGCCCCTGAAACCGCCACTAGGGAGGCCCAAATTCTTACTTTTTCTTACCACAGATACAGCCCTCAATCTGCTGTAGATGAAGTAGGGAGGGAGCCCCGTTATAGTTTTGGTGGTGGGGGAACCTGTTTCTATTACCGCCATCACGAAGAGGTAGTTAGGGTGGTTTTATTTTATATGGCTATACCCATGGAAAATTACCAGGAAAATGAAGCAGGTATGTCCTGGTCTGCTCCCAGAAGGCAATGCTCTCCGTTGACATTTAGCGCTTCATAACGTTTACTAATAAAGTCAGAAATGTGTACAGAACCAGTAATATATTTTATGGTTCTTCCTTCCTGGATTTACAACTCTCATCACAGTGTGAGCAAGATACATAAACAACAAGCACTGCCTGTCCATTCATTTAAATTGACTGCCTATCTATTTAAATTGACTGTCTATTCATTTGGATTAACTGCTTATCTATTTTAAATGTCCATTCATGTAAAGAGCATATTAAAATCAAAGAATCATTATGGTTAAAGGACAACTAATTGCTACCAACTGTAACCAAATCTTTTAAACATGACAGACAGATCTTCAATAGATAGAAAATCGGCGCTGTTGTACATCCATATTAAAGTGCAACTAGAGACCAAAATATAATCCATAAAAAAATAGAATTCTAGTGCACAAACAATTCTACTATTGCATATTGGCTACCTCCATAAGGTTCCTGCTACAACAGTCTGCTAAACTCTGGATAAATAAAGCAATTAGTTCAATAAGTTGGCCAAATTAATTTTAAAAAAATCCCTATGTCAGACACATCTTTCTGCACTACTCACTTTACCATAAGGGGCAATTCCGCTGGAATCTTCTGAAAGGAACACTAACCAGAAAATCCAACTCTTGTCCATTCTTTTCTATTCTATTATTACAGGGAGGTGAGAACGCTTATTCTCACCTCCCTGTGAATATATTACGCTCGGTGGGACTGGGATTACCTTACCCGCTGCTCCACTCACAGCCTCTCCTTCACTGAACAGCTGTTCTCCTCCCTCCCATCGCTGCGCCCTATCTTTTGTATTGGCGCGCATGCCCTAAGATAGGGCTGCTGTCAGTAAGAGCGGCTGCCGATGGAGCAGCGTGTAGGTAAGTTTCCAGGTCCCCTGAGCATAATATTATTCACAGGAGGTGAGATAAGCGTTCTCACCTCCCTGTGAATAATACAACCGAATGGCACAGAGTTGATTTTTCTGGTTGATGGGACTTTTAGATGTTCCCTTTAAGCTGGGTACTACACAATCTGTTAGATTCTTTCTGACATCTTTCAAAGATGTTGCTACACACAGTCAGAACGTTGTCTCTATATGAGATATAAGGAGATCGTTTGTGCTATGAGACACATACTATCCACAGACTTTGGCTCCATTGCCATAGTCCCATGAATGTTTTACTTTTACCACTCCACATGCTACTTGGGGGCAAGCAGAAAGTTTCACATGTTCACTGCCGGGTTTACATCTCAGGAGCCTATAGGCACAAACAGCGCCATGTATGGCGAGATGTTATCTGCTTTTCCGTCTTAAAGTCACGTTAGCCCATATACCAAGGGTTAACATGACTTAAAGACACAACTAATGGCGGTTGTGGCGCAACCCCCACAAGCTATACCGAGCCGATAATGGCTCTTTAAGACAGAAACTTGAACTCCAGCAAATGGCTGGGCATTAAAGATTATCTCTCCACCGGGAAAAAAAAATAATTTTCAGTTTTATTGAAGAAATGAAGGTAAGTAGCTGTTGTCGTCCTCCCGTTCTTCATAAAACCTGCAGGGAGCCGGAACCAGGTAAGTCTGACATGTCCCGCGTCTGCCATGTAGTCTGACATGTCCTGGATTTAGTATTCAATGCGCAAGTGTGTTGCACATAGAATACTAAGTTGGTTGGGATCTGTCAGACTATGCGGCGGAGGAGCGAGTGATCAGTTAAGTACCTTACCTTGGTTCCTGGCACCTGCAGGTTTTATTGAAGAACGGGAGGTAAGACACAGCTCCTTTACCTCCAGTTTTTCAATGAAACTGAATACCAACCTCTTTTTTTACCAGTGGAGATACCCTTTAAAAGTTTCGGAATGGGAAAACCCCATTTGTTATGCACTGGATAGCCGCAGTGCATTGCCTGAGAAGGCAAAGAGAGCGATACCGGCTCTCGGTACTTGGCCCTGAACGGCACCCTTCATCCCGCCTCTCAACAAGGCCACTAGAGCGGGGGATGGGATGTCAGATGCTGAAGAAAAATAAAGAAAGCGACATAGCGTTTCTTTAAAGGTATACCAGATTGAACAGCCACACAACGCACAACCACAGGCATAATTTAACTCCCCTCCCACTTCCCCCTTTCCCATTTCAAGTACCCAGGGTGAGGGACTGAACTGCTAGCCCTCACTCCTGGACTCACGATAATAATACCTAAAGTTGTACTTGCGTTATGTTCACATTTAGATGTGCGCACAAAGGATTTTTAATTTTGTCCTGATTGTTATAGACGAGACAACTGCAAGCAGAAGTTTAAGTATGGACTGAAGAGGAGAAAGATGGGAACAGGAAGACCAAAAGGTTACAATAATCCAGGCGTGATAGGATGAGAGCATGGATAAGCATAGCAGTAGTTGGAAAAATCTACGGATTGTTGCAATATTACAGAGAAAAAAGCGACAGGTTTTAGCAACATAGTTCATGTGATTGGAAAAGGAGAGAGAGGAGTCAATAATGACCCCTAAGCAACATGCCGACTGAATTGGCTACATGGGGTGTTGTCAACAGAAATGGAAAAAGTGGAATAGGACCCGGTTTAGGTGGGAAAATGATTGGTTCAGTTTAATCATGTTTATTTGATGCATCGGTGCGCCATCCATGAGGAGACAGCACGGAGAAAGTCGCGCTTGTGTGACTTAAACTCCATACCTGAACTTATTAGTCCAGTTCATGCCATAGGACTAGGGCACAGTTTGAAGTCTGAGTTCCCCACGTGTGATTGTTTTGGGCTCTGTCACTGTGTATTTAAACTTCGTTCTCCGGTGCCAGCGGGGTCTCCCAGTTACTTTCCACTCCGAATCTAAAGTTTGTTTTCGCTAACCCCAGAATGTTTTGTTCGGTAACCCTGGAATGTATCGTTCGGTAACTCTGGAATGTTATCATTCGGTAACCCTGGAATGTATTGTTCGGTAACCCTGGAATGTATCGTTCAGTAACCCTGGAATGTATCGTTTGGTAACCCTGGAATGTATCGTTCGGTAAACCTGGAATCTAAAGTTTGTTTTCGCTAACCCTTAAATGTATCGTTCACTAATCCTCGAACATAATGTTTGTTTTCAGTAACCATCAAATGTATAGTTCTATTTTCGGTAACCCTCTAAAGTGTCGTTCGGTAACCCTCGAATTGGCCGTAACCCTCTAATGTAGCTTGCGCAAACCCAACAATTGCCTGATCATGGGGAAGGAAGTGTTTAAACAGGTTTTGGTGATATTTACATGTTCCCCAGACCATTTCCCAGGTGCCACAGCCATTTACAGTAAGTTATCATTGTTAGTTTATCTGTTATTGATCAGAACTTTTCGAACTATCACTCCCCATTGACTTTAATGGGTTTGTTTCAGAACTTGCGAACTTTTACTGAAGTTCGAAACAAACCGAACTTCATCAAGGTAGGCCATCTTTAATCCCTTCACATGGTCGTCAGATCCTACTGGAATATCTTTTATGAAGAGCAAAACTCTTTAAAAAATGGTTTGTTGGTGGGAACAACAAAGTTACAGGGTGGCCAAACAAAGAAAATCCCCCTAAGCTCAGTGATCTCAGACATGCTCAGTATGGTTCACACAAAAACCGAGAGAAGAATTTTACAATACTGTATAACAATACAGTATAGTTGTATCTGTTGCATGTGATTGTTTACAATCAATACTTGCATGTTTTTATACAGATCTTTAAGGAGGCGATCGTTTAGTTTCCATACTGGTGCATGATCAGACCAAATTATGGAGCCCAAACTGCTCCCACATAAACATTAGGTCAATACGACTATCCATAGTGGGAGTAGCTGAGTAGCTGAGGGATGTTGGAGCCCTCCATATTGGGAGTAGCAGAGGGATGTTGGAGCCCTACTATAACACACACTATTACCTGGAACATCACCATGAAGGAGTCTGTGTGGCTAAGTTGGCTATTCACAGTTGCGACTCTCACTTTCTACTGTAACACAATGTAACGTTTGATAAAAAACAGTTATGTGTGTGTAGTGTATTTTGGGTGTATTTCTGATTTAGACCACAATCAGAAATGTTAGTGCTTATCTGTATGTGGAATCGGTCTGATATTTTGGCCTGATCCACCATCGGAGGTAACATCCACTAAACATCAGACAGCACCTGGTTGTCTTAAAGGGCATCTATAGTGAAATTTATACATTGCTCCAATCCAGACATAAAAGGTTAGTGTATTCTGCCTTATTCCCACCTTCCTCTGTAGCTCTGTGTTTGCACATATTCTAATTTACTGCAGAGCTCCCTACTCCCCCTCCCCTCTCTGGTCATTCCCCCCTTCACATAGTCAGGCTCTGAACCAAGCCTGTGAACCAAGCCGCTCATGCGCATTAATCCTCCTATAATCTAACCTTTGTAAACAAAAAAAAACCTCCGTATGTAGGTCTGTAGTGAGCAAATGCCTCTGTTCTTGCAGCAAAACGAGTGGGAGCAGGTTGAGGAGAGGCCGAGTCCTGCCTTATCACTGCAGCCCGTTCTCCCTTTGATAGGCTATAAATTAGTGAAAGCTGTTTCAGTCTCCTTACCTTTACTTCTGTTTTTAACCCAGTATTTGCCAAGCATTTTAGTGAGAAGGAAGGAGTCATTGGGAGACTTGCTTTAAAACTTGTGTAAGCCTACACAATACACTGGCATGCTGTTAGGGGATTTGATTGACAGCTAAAGCAGGAGTGGTGTATTGAAGTCTTGACTTCTTTTAACTTGTATATCTCGGGACAGAGGAGGAAACTGAAGAAAATAAAGGTACTGTGGGGGTTGGGGGGAATTATAGAACACATAGAAAGAAAAAAAATATTACATTTTCCCACTATAGATGCCCTTTAAATGGAATGTACGGTAAGTTGTGTCCCAAATATTTCAACCTGGCCGACCGGGAGATTGCTGCAACTGGTCAATCGGTTTGAACTACCCAACTATTTGTACCCAGTCTTAAGATTCGTATATACATGCGATCACGGGTCCCGACCCGCATCTCACGATGTGTACGATCATCAGTTTTGGCCGATAATCGGCCCGTGTATGGGCACTTTATTGGCTGAAACGGCTGCTTATTCGGAGATCCGCCCAGCCGGTCGGGCAAGATCCCCAACTGAATGGCCATTTTGCTCATACACAGGCTGATTATCACTCGAAATGGACAGTCGTACTCATCGTGCCTCGCAGGTCGGGAACCGTGATCGCACGTGTGTACGAAACTTTAGTCGATCGCAAAAAAAAATCTGGCTATGAGTTTCTTCAAATGTTGCATAAAAATGTCATAAGGTGTAATGCAGTGTATGGGCAACTTTAGTGCACCCCTTAAATGGCATGTCAATCCCTACCACTACAGTCTATATTTACCTTCCCCACTCATGGCCAATGACTTACAGCTTCATACCATAATGCCTTCTCTGCCGCTGTGTTAGCTCTGTAATAGGGGGTGAGAACCAGAGCGGTCACTGCCAGTGGAGACAAGCAAATAAAAGGAAAATCAGTCAGAGGTGCTTTGGCACCTGACCCAAACTTTTTAAAGTTGCCCCTTGTATCTTCCTGTGGCACACAAAGCATGCTAGGTGGCTTTGGCATGTGGAGGTGGAGGTGGTGGGTTAACAAACACTGGCTGGAGAACTGGAGGGCTGACCTAATAGTAGCTGCTGAACTCTCCTGCCCTCCAGTTCAGAAGACACATATCAGTATTTCAGTTCAGCAGACATTCAGTCAGCATAACAGTGGCTGGGGAACTGGAGGGCTGACATTTATATGCCACATGGAGAGTGGTAATATATGTACCAGAGTGCCCCGAACAGGGACTAGTACATTCTGACTGGTATATACAAGTTTGCCCACAGTGACTGATACAAATAAATTGCCCACAGTGACTAGTGCATATAAGTTGCCCACAGTGATTGGTACATATGAGTTGCTCACAGTGATGATTACATACAAGTTTGCCCACAGTGACTGGTACAAATAAGTTGCCCTTAGTGACTTTCACGCATAAAAACCCCAGTGACTGTTGCATTTATGTTGCCCCCACAAACTTGTACATGCAAGTTGCCCACATATAATGGTAATATAAGTTCTATCTTACTGTGGCAGAAGATGTGATGGCACAGAGAGGCAGAATCAGATCACAGGCACAGCTTTTTTTTTATTGAAAGCCCGGGGTACGTGCTTTCTGTGATCGTCACCACAGTGCAACAACGGTGCAAGTGGATCGGGATCTATTTGCTTCCCCCTTGTGCCCATAGCTGTTAAGCCGTAGGGCTAGGGGGAGGCAACATTGGTCCCTTCGGCCAGTAGGCGTCAGGAACCACCATACTTACCCTTCCTTTCTGCTCCCAGCTGCCACCAGGAAGCATCCAGGGGGGGTTCACATGGGAAAAACCTTAAGGTCTTAAAAAGAACCCAGGCAATCCCGCCACATACGTGAACAAACAAAACAAAAAACACAAAATAAGTGCTACGTGTTCTAAGTGCTAAGTGTCAATAAATAAGGGAGGGGGTGAATTTAATAAGAGTGTGACCAATTATAGGCCCAGGCCTTTCGGCCTGAGGTATAAAAGTTTTTCCGTCATAGCCGAAGCTATGGCAGGAAAGTGAGTGGAGTGCTATAAACACGTGCTCCCAGTGCACAGTAGTGCTGGAGGGAAGCCTGGGCTTTCACACCCCCCTGCCTCAAGGCTTCGACCATGTTCCGCATCATCTCAGTACCAAGCGGGTGCTGAGACACCCCCCTCTCGACCATGCACTGGCCAGGATTGGATGCTTCACACAGTCTTATTCCGAAAGACAGGGAAGTGACGCTTTCGGCTTATGGCTTCGATCAAATATTGTGTAGTGTGCAGACCCATTCTTACAGCTGTACTAGGGGGTCCGCCTCCCCGGACATAGAGGTATCCCCCGTTCCCTCTGATAAGAACAGATACTACACTTGATCTTAGCCAAAAGGCCGAGACAGCTAATGTAGGCCAACAGTGAGAGACTCTTTCTACTATCACAGCTTCAGTGACTGTGGGTAGTAAGTATATCAATCTCAGGATTTGGGGGGTGGGAAAGGTGAGTATAGATTGTAGGGGGAGTGTAAACATGTCCTTTAAATAGACAATGTGGACAGTGATATCTACTCCATTGTGGATTTGAAAGCTGTATTGTTAACTGTAAGTTCCACTTGTGGAGTCATTAGACATGTCTGAAGGAACTATCATCATGTTTGGTCCTAAATCCTTTAATCCTTTAATATTTAAGTAAATATTCATCAATGAAACGTGTGGTTTTGTGTCTTTGTTTGACAGGATCACAGTATGACAGTTATTTATAGAAATTAGGCGATAGATTTGAAACAAGGAAGGAAAGATCTGTCTGGTGTGCTTGATCCTTCTCTACTTCTGTTCTGGTAGCACCCAGCAATGTTCGGCTATATTGTCTGAGGCTTTGTGAGGTGTGCAGGACCCTCTAGATTGAACTCCCCTTTTTACAAGATCACTAGACAGGGAGCGTTTGTCAGTCATTGGAGTTTACAAGGATGTTTTTCTCCGATGAATAAAGTGCTTATCATGGTACAACCGGATCCAATCCGTCATGTGACCGCCCTTATAAAATTACAAATGAAAGTAATTTCTCACCATGTGAGTTGTGCTTAAAGTGCTTTGTGGGCTGGCGCAGTATAATGTGTGTCCAACATGGCAACTCCCTGAAAGGATTTATTTTTAGACCTGCAATCACAATCCTCCTGAGACTGCTCTTTCTAGAAAGCTCCGTCCTTATTATATCTATCAGCATCTGCTCAGGCTAATTCACCTGACATCTCTGTGTATTGGACGGTCAAAAAAAATTGCACGGTGTGTTTGTGAATGGCCACAACTAATACCAGTTGTCCGTTCTTCTGGATCAGACGATCAGGGTATGGCGGTAAATCAAACTTTCGGCCATGGCTACTTTTGCCACGACCATCAGGGATTTGTCCTGGCAATGTTGGAGACCGGTAAAAAGGTAACATTTGATTGGTTGAGGCAAATTAACAGCAAATTTTTGCACCTCTTTTTATCTAAACCTGTAACCTCTGCATTCTATTAATAGACAAATGAAGGAGGGGTTAAGTTGTCAAGTAAAATAGACTTTATCCTATCAAATATATTTTAAATCCCCCCTGTGAATAAGAATAAAGGTTTGTTCACACGTACGATTGCGGGTCACGACCTACTCCGCACGATGTGTAGGAACGAACGTTTCAGACGATAATCAGCCTGTGTGTGGGCATTTATGGACGTTCGGTCAGGGATCGTTAACCGATCGACCTGGTGGGTCTCCGAACAAACGTTGGGACCCGCGATCGCACGTGTGTACGAACCTTTACTTATCGCATCAATCAGACTCTGATAACTGCCCAGTGTGTGTATCTGAATTAAGTGGCATGCCCATGTAAAGCCCAGAATGGATCATGAAAACTGGAATTAAATTAAAGGTTATTTCTGTTAACAGAACTTGCATGGAGACTTCCTGTCTGTAAACACAATGTTTTATTCTGAGCGATGCTTCCCTCTACATCTACCCACATGACCCAAGGGTAAATTACAGCGTGTAATAAATAAATCTTTTAAAGGGTAAAGTTAAAAATATATTTTACTGAACTGTAGTTAAGCAACTATTAAACAGCTCAAATAAACAGATGCCGACGTGTTTTTGTTTGTCCTTTTTTGCAGCTTCAATGGTAAATTATTATACTTGTCTGCATTCTTAAAGGGGAAGGTCAGTGGGAAAAAAATCATTGTTTTTTTTTTTAAATTAAAGGAATTGTACACTTAAAAAATGACTTTGCCCCAATTCAATCTATAAATGAATCCATGAAAGCAGCACTTGTGTTTGTGTTGCTGCATGACTTCAATCCAGTACTTATTTTGTTCAAGCTCAGTCACCCAGCCCCCTGCCAGACTATTTGACTCTGTGAGGGCAAGCATGCTCAGTAATCCCTATGAGGCAGCATTGGAAGAGGGAATTTCCCACCATGCAGTTCACATACCAACTGTCACCATTCCACCTACAGCAAAACTATACATAATAGAAGGGTTTATGATTCTAAGACACTTGATTGGCAGCTGAAATGTAAGATGTTTCATACTGGAGATCTAAAAAAATAGGGGACAGATCAACAAAAATATGTTTGAGTGACAGTGAAGAATTATCATTTCCAGTAACTGTCAATTAAAAAAAACATTTCCCAGTGTACATATCCAATTTGCTTGAAAAAGCCAAATTGCTGTTCTTTCTGTTTCTTTTTTATTCCGCCCATTGGATTGTATCTCCTGTCGCAGTGTGCAAAGTTGATACACGGAACGTGCAGGACACGCAGAAGAAAGAGTGATATCTTCACTAAGGAAACCGTGGAAGCATTCCCAAGTTATCCGAGATTTTCTGTAATTTACCTCCCCATTCACTTTAATGGGTAGAATCTTCAAACGTGAATATTCTGGGGTTTTTAATTAAAGTCCAAGGATAACATCCTAAATGAAAAGATCTTGTTTCTATTGTTGCCTAGAGATGACTCCCGTTATTTAGACAAATCTGGTTTCTTTTAGTAACTGCTGGTTTTGGAAATCCATGGAATTTCAATGGGTTCCTCAGAACTGCTGTCGGGAAAGAAACTCACCAGTTTGGTTCATCTCTGTGGTTATCATCTTAGTGAGCCAGAAAGGCATCACTTTGTCATTACGGGTTCATCTCAGTAGTATTACCTATTAGCTTTTCAACTAGGTAACGACGGTACAAGATCTTTTACTGCCACATTATGAGGAATAATAAAAGGCTTTTAGCTGGGCACACACATTATCCATAAAGGGCGTATTCCGTCTGTACAGATGGGATTGACCCTTTATTGGTAACGCGTGTACGTGTAAAACGACTGTTACTGATGCCGATCAGAAATGGTTATTAGAGACGTAAAATATTCCTCAGGTGCCGTCGCCCCCTGTTCTAAAGTATAGGAGGTCACGATTGTAGGTGGTGTAGCAGTCACAAACAATGTCCCTGTACTTTATAGAGGGAGACCGCTCGTGACTGCGTGTAGCCACAACTGTCATCTTTGAAAGATTGGTACTGTGTGTACCCAGCTTTTTAGGCTGTATACACATGTTCCGATATATAGTGGTACAGGAATGTACAGCATAAAATTAGAGACAATGAAGGACAAATCAGCCAAAGAACAATAGGCTATTGTAAGGTCAGCTAAGGCTGGGTTTACCACAAACTATCTGAACCAAAGATCTATGTTTGTAATTCTAAAGCTTTGTATACACGCTGAATTTTGCTCCTCCGGAATGCCCGAGGGCCACCAGGACAGATCAAAGATTGACTGCCGGCCGAGTGCCCATACACAGGTGTTTCTCACCGGAACAATCAGCCACCCCTCAGACCTTTCAGCAGAGCTAAATTCAGCATGTGTACAGAGCTTAAAGGGTATGTACACTGGAATTTTTTTTTTAATTGCCCATTAGTGGAAACTATAATTCATCCCAACTATCACTGTATAATTTTTTAGTTGATCTGCCCCCTATTTCTTTAGATATTCAATCTGAAACATCTTACATTTCAGCATTTCTGTAAGCAGTTTTGCTGTGGCTGGAATGGTTTGACAGTTGGTGTGCTGTATGCTGTATGCAGTATTGACAGTTGGTAGGGGGGAAAAATAGTCTGGTCAGAGCCTGAGCAAAACAAGTATTGTATTGAAGGCATGCAGAAACACACACACCTCAGAGTAAGTTCCACTTACATGTATTTATTTATAGATTATTGATGATATTTTCAGTATGCATACACTTTAAAGGGCATGTCCACCCCATTTTTTGCTTTAGTGTAGGGCTCCCTCCCACAGCCCCAAACGCCATAGTAACTTTTTCAGAAACTCCCCCGAACTAAACTTACATTACCTCTTTCCCGCGGTGATCTGTCCTGGCCCTCTGCTTGCATGAAACTGCAAGCAGAGGGCTGGACCGGCAGCCATGTCCATGATTGGCTGAGAGGCAACCAATCACGGCCGCGGCTTCCGGCTATCCAGTACACACAAGCAGATATTTTTGGATATTACCGTATAATATCTGGGGTAATAACTATAACGTCCGGATGCTACTCCATGTAATAAAGATAGGTATGGGAATACCCTATTGAAAGGGGGTGCTGAGGGTCATATAACAATAACTATACATATAAAGATTAGGGACAGACCTAAAGCAGGACCCCCATAACAAGCACTCTATCCCTTGAAACCCCAAAATAATAATAAGCCATCAGTCACATAGTCCCCATATGGAAGTCAACAGAAAAAAGCGGATCTACTGTATCCATATAAAAAAAAAAACACCTTATTATACATAATACCATAAACACATAAAACCTCGGGCGTCCCCGATCTGTGGCTAAACTATAATATTGTCCCATCTTAAATGCTGAGCCTCAAACCAATAATATATGACTCCTAAAAAAGTGGAGCCCAAACTCTTGTAGAATTATCTATAGATGTACTATGACTCCGTGTGGAAGGATCCTATCAACGTTTTAATTATCCAATTCGCAGTCACCCATTAAGTATTTGTGATGTAATAAAAAAATCCAAACGTTCGGACCTCAACCAAATCGACAATCCTCCTCCTCCAACCAAACACAGACCAAACTCCTGTGGACACCGTTCATGAGATTGCATGACAGTAATAAGTCAGTAAATATCACAATAATGATCTGCAAGTTCCCAGTTCATATAATAGGCTAACCGGGGGATAATCGGACTTAACTAGGCATGCAGTATAAATCTTCGTTTCCACAAACCGCTATGTACATTTTCTTTCTCAACACAGCCAATATACTTGCCACTTGACCGTCTTGTATTTAACATCCTGCAGCCTCTTCACCCCCGAATAGCCTCTCTTTATCCAGGTGTCCGTGTTGGTTTGTGAATTGGCTAGGTAGTAGGTCCTTTGAGTTCTAATTGATTTGGTTCACTGCGATCTCCTCCACAATTGTTTGGTCCGGTATCTCAGCATTTACGTCAACCAACCGACGTACGTTTCGCCGTCATCTCGCGGCTTCATCAGGGGTAATTTTGTTATGTCAGACGTCTTTCGTCTGATTCGGACAAAAGATGACACATAAGTAAATTATGACTGATAGTGCGGTCACGTTTGAACCGCAAGATTGGTCACAGCTACTTTCCCCATGGCTAACATTAATTCGGCCAGGCTGACCGGTTGATAGTGGTGAACAGCCAGACAGGATGAATTATCTTACCATGTTTACCAGCCTTTAAAGTAGCCAGAGGCTTAACTTATACAGGATCAGCCCCTGAAACCGCACTAGGGAGGCCCAAATTCTTACTTTTCTTACCACAGATACAGCCCTCAAATCTGCTGTAGATGAAGTAGGGAGGGAGCCCCGTTATAGTTTTGTGGTGGGGGAACCTGATTTCTAGTAACGCCATCACTGAAGAGTACGTTAGGGTAGGTTATTTATATGGCTAATACCATGGAAAATTACCAGGAAAAATGAAGCAGGTATGTCTGATCTGCTCCCAGAAGGCAATGCTCTCCGTTGACATTTAGCGCTTCATAAACGTTTACTAATAAAGTCAGAAATGTGACAGAACCAGTAATATATTTTATGGTTCTTCCTTCCTGGATTTACAACTCTCATCACAGATTGAGCAAGATACATAAAAACAATAGCACTGCCTGTCCATTCATTTAAATTGACTGCCTATCTATTTAAATTGACTGTCTATTCATTTGGATTAACTGCTTATCTATTTAAATTGTCCATTCATGTAAAGAGCATATTAAAATCAAAGAATCATTATGGTTAAAGGACAACTAATGCTACAAACTGTAACCATCTTTTAAACATGACAGACAGAATCTTCAATAGATAGAAAATCGGGCTGTTGTACATCCATATTAAAGTGCAACTAGAGACCAAAAATATAATCCATAAAAAAAATAGAATTCTAGTGCAAAAACAATTCTGATTGCATATTGGCTACTACAAACAGTCTGCTAAACCCTGGATAAATAAAAGCAATTAGTTCAATAAGTTGGCCAAATTATTTTAATCCCTATGTCAGTAACAATCATTTCTGCACTACTCACTTTACCGATAAAGGGGCAATTCCGCTGGAATCTTCTGAAAGGAACACTAAACCCAGAAAATCAACTCTGTGCCATCCGTTTCTATTATTCACAGGGAGGTGAGAACGCTTATTCTCACCTTCCTGTGAATAATATTATGCTCGGGGGACCTGGAGATTACCTTACCCGCCGCTCCACTCACAGCCGCTCCTTCACTGAACAGCTGTTCTCTCCCGATCGCGCGCCCTATCTTTTGTATTGGCGCGCATGCGCCTAAGATAGGGCGGCTGTCAGTAAAGGAGCGGCTGCGAGTGGAGCAGCGGTAAGGTAAGTTCCAGGTCCCCTGAGCATAATATTATTCACAGGAGGTGAGATAAGCGTTCTCACCTCCCTGTGAATAATACAAACGAATGGCACAGAGTTGATTTTCTGGATTATGGGACTTTAGTGTCCCTTTAAGCTGGGTACACAATCTGTTAGATTCTTTCTGACATCTTTCAAAGATGTGGCTACACACAGTCAAGAACGTTGTCTCTATATGAGATATAAGGAGATCGTTTGTGACTATGACACATACTATCACGGTTGGCTCCAGTGCCATAGTCCCATGAATGTTTTACTTTTACTCCACATGCTACTTGGGGGCAAGCAGAAAGTTTCACATGTTCACTGCCGGGTTTACATCTCAGGAGCCTATAGGCACAAACAGCGCCATTGTAGGCGAGATGTTATCTGCTTTTTCCGTCTAAAGTCACGTTAGCGCCATATACCAAGGTTTAACATGACTTAAAGCACACAACTAATGGCGGTTGTGGCGCAACCCCCACAAGCTATGTACCGAGCCGATAATGGCTCTTTAAGACAGAAACTTGAACGCCAGCAAATGGCTGGCATTAAAGATTATCTCCACCGGGAAAAAAAAAATAATTTTCAGTTTTATTGAAGAAATGAAGGTAAAGTAGCTGTGTCGTACCTCCCGTTCTTCAATAAAACCTGCAGGAGCCGGAACCAAGGTAAGTCTGACATGTCCCGCGTCTGCCGCGTAGTCTGACATGTCCTGGATTTAGTATTCAATGCGCAAGTGTGTTGCACATAGAATACTAAGTTGGTTGGGATCTGTCAGACTATGCGGCGGAGGAGCGAGTGATCAGTTAAGTACCTTACCTTGGTTCCTGGCACCTGCAGGTTTTATTGAAGAACGGGAGGTAAGACACAGCTCCTTTACCTCCAGTTTTTCAATGAAACTGAATACCAAATCTTTTTTTTACCAGTGGAGATACCCTTTAAAGTTTCGGAATGGGAAAACCCCATTTGTTATGCACTGAGAGCCGCAGTGCATTGCCTAGAGAAGGCAATAGAGAGCGATACCGGCTCTCGGTACTTAGCCCTGAATGGCACCCTTCATCCCGCCTCTCAACAAAGGCCACTAGAGCAGGGGGATGGGATGTCAGATGCTGAAGAAAAAATAAAGAAGCGACAATAGCGTTTCTTTAAAAGGTATACAGATTGACAGCCACACACGCAACCACAAGCATTATTAACTCCTCCCTCACTTCCCCCTTTCCCATTTAAGTACCCAGGGTGAGGGACTGAACTGCTAGGCCCTCACTCCTGGACTCACGATAAATAATTACCTAAAGTTGTACTTGCGTTATGTTCACATTTAGATGTGCGGCACAAAGGAGATTTAATTTCCTGATTGTTATAGAGCGAGACAATGCATGCGACAGAGTTAAGTATGGACTGAAGAGGAGAAAGATGGGAAACAGGAAGACCAGAAAGGTTACAATAATCCAGGCGTGGATGAGAGCATGGATAAGCATACAGTAGTTGGAAAAATCTACGATTGTTGCAATATTACAGAGAAAAAGCGACAGTTTTTTAGCAACAAGTTCATGTGATTGGAAAAGGAGAGAGAGGAGTCAATAATGACCCCTAAGCAACATGCCGACTGAATTGGCTAAATGGGGGTGTTGTCAACAGAAATGGAAAAAGGTGGAATAGGACCAGGTTTAGGTGGGAAAATGATTGGTTCAGTTTTAATCAGGTTTAGTTTGATGCATCGGTGCGCCATCCATGAGGAGACAGCACGGAGAAAGTCGCTTAGTGTGACTTAAACTCCATACCTGACTTATTAGTCCAGTTCATGCCAATAGGACTAGGGCAACAGGTTTGAAGTCTGAGTTCCCCACGTGTGATTGTTTGGGCTCTGTCACTGTGTATTTAACCTTCGTTCTCCGGTGCCGCCGGGGGTCTCCCAGTTACTTTCCACTCCCATTGATCAAAACAGCCTTTCTTTGGGGGAAATGTCAGAGACGTAATTGTTAGAACAATCGCCTATTGATCACACACTAAAGCTGGGTACACACATTAACGATTAAGCCCCGATACGTCGGATCCGACGGTATCGGGGCTTAATCGTTACGTGTGTACGTTCGTTTCCCGAAAGACGCGCGGCCGCCAAACGATCGGGTCGGCCGAACGCTCGTTCGGGAAAGGCCGAAAATTTCCATCGGCCGCGCTGGACTCCCTATAGAGGAGTCTAGCGCGGCCGATGGAAACACAACAGTCCCGAGTGTTCTCACATAGGAGAACGCTCGGACTGTGTGTATGCAGATCTTTGAAAGATGGCAGACAGGATCTTGCAGATCCTGTCTGTCATCTTTCAGAATCTGTACAGTGTGTACCTAGCTTAAAGCTGGGTACACATTAACGATAAAGCCCCGATCCGTCGGATCCAACGGTATCGGGGCTTTATCGTTACTGTGTGTACGTTCGTTTCCCGAACGAGCGCGCGGGCGCAAACGATCGGGTTCGGCCGTACTCTTTCGGAAAGGCCGAAAATTTCCATCGCCGCGCTAGACTCCTATAGGTTCCTCGCGGCCGATGGAAACACACAGTCCCGAGCGTTCTCCCTATAGGGAGAACGCTCGGGACTGTGTGTATGCAGATCTTTGAAAGATGGCAGACAGGATCTTGCAGATCCTGTCTGTCATCTTTCAGAAATCTGTACTGTGTGTACCTAGCTTAACAATAAAGGGGCGAGACCGTTGGATCTGACGATATCGGCCCTTTATCGTTTTAGCGTATTTCTGAGCGATCCCGATGCCGACTTAAAGTTCACCGTCGTCCTTGCGATCGTTTAGGAAATGTCTTAAAATTTCCCCCTGCCTGCGGAACGATGCATTTACCTAGTTAACACTTTAAAGGCTCGTCGCTGAAACGCCCTTCGTCGCGAGTGAGTTGGTGCCAATATCGGACGTGTGTACGAGGGGCCCGGACACCTAGTGAGGAAAATGGATAAACAATGAAAATTCCCACCCCGTGTGTGATAATCGAATTAAACAATTTAATGATTGGGTACCACTAATTACACATTACTTCACATGGTGATTTCTTTATGATTAAACCATTCCTTTAACCCTTTCCCTGCCACAGATCGTATATTCACGATCTGTGCAGAGAATGCTTTAACTGCCACAGATTGTGAATATACGATCTGTGGCTTCCCCTTTATCAGCTGAAAAACACCGCGCGCTAGGGCCGACCCTTGCGAATGGGCACGTTCGCAATACTCCAGTTGTCGACCCCCCCTCGGTTGTGTCCAAATCCGAGGGGGGGTTCGGGAGTTACGGTACCTTATTTGCCGTGACCGTACAGCAGCAGCCGGTCCCACGTGGAGTCCAAGGAGGAAGCGGAAAGGGAGACCCCGGTGACGTCACGGAGCTTCCTCCTTCACCGGGGTCTCCCTTGAAGTGGTAGGAGACTAGGTCTAGTTGAGGTACTGCAGCTTGATCTCAATAGATCATGCTGCAGTACCTAAGTATAGTACAAGCTGTCAAGCTGATTATATTAGTAACTTTTTTTTAGATTCCATGAGGTTGTGGCATGATTTTTACCTTTTGAAGTTGTTTTTGTTCATTTTTTCAGACAAATTCGAACTTCTACAAAGAACTGCGCCGCACACCATTGATGGTATGAATGACACAACTACAGCGTTACATAGCTGAAGGTGTGTAGATTTCACGAATATATAGTTTGTGGGGTTATTTCTAAGTTAACGGGGGTGTTTTTGGAAAAAACTGCAGACTGTCCAAATTCGAGTTGGCTAAATATTTTCGCTGTTTCTGAGCCATCGTGCATTGTCTCACTTTGTGGCTGTTCGCTTCACGTCCGCGTGTGTAACCACACATATGGCTACCGTTTGATTCAGGACATTTGGGATTGATATTTAGTAACTTTTTTTAGATTCCATCAGTTTTGGCATGATTCTACCTTTTGAAGTTGTTTTTTGTTCATTTTTTCAAAAAGTGCGAACTTCTACGAAGAACTGCGCCCACCCCCATTGATGGTATGAATGAACAAACTACAGCGTTACATAGCTGAAGGTGTGTAGATTTCAGGAATATATAGTTTTGTGGGGTTTTTTTATAATTACGGGGTGGTTTTGTGGAAAAAACTGCAGACTGTCCAAATTCGGAGTTGGCTAAATATTGTGCCTGTTTCTGAGCCATCGGCATTGTCTCACTTTGTGGCTTTTCGCTTCCACGTCCGCGTGTGTAACCACACATTGGCATACCGTTTGATTCAGGACATTTGGGAGATTGATATTTGGTACCTTTTTTTTATATTCCTGGGTTTTTGGCATGATTTCGACCTTTTTGAACGTTGTTTTATGTTCATTTTTTTTTTAAATCTGGTAAAGTGCAAACTTCTACGAAGAACTGCGCCCACACCATTGAGGATATGAATGAACGAACTACAGCGTTACATAGCTGAAGGTGTGTAGATTTCAGGTATATATAGTTTGGTGGGGTTATTTTTGAGTTGGGGGGGGTTTTGGTGGAAACTCAGACTGTTCAAATACAAAACTGGCTAATTTTTTTTTGCTGCTACTGACATTTGGCACTGGTCACGCTCTGGGTTAGTTGGTAGCCATGTCTCTGGGTACACCCCTGAATGTGGCATACCGTTTTATTCGGGAGGGTTAGGCTTTCTATTTGAGATGCGTTTTGAACTTTCCTCCACAGTTTTTAGCTGAAATTCGCATTTGATTTTGTCTCTGATTTTACAGTTGAGAAAAAAAGGAAAATGTAGAAAGTAACTTACAATTTGACGAAGAGCTGCGTCCGGGTATCTGCATTTTGATCGAAACTAACCTCACTCGTAAAATCCTGCGAGTTGTAGTTTTAAAATATCTCACTGTGGGGATATTTTAGATAATTTGGTAGATATTCTATGTTAACTGTCAGTAGGTTATACATTTTAATTTGGTGTAATATTCTAGGAGGTGCAGTTTTAGTTTGGGGGGGTCTCCTGTATAGGAAAAGTCGGGTACCTACATATATCTGGTATCGTTGTACTCGGGACTATCTGAGCTTTTAGAACATAAGATTTTTGTGCGTAACCTTAGATAACTATAAGTAAAATGGGAAAAATCCATGAAAATTTGCAAATTTTTCATTTTTTTTTACATATTTTACCCATAATTCCAGTAAAATTTCCAAAAAGTTACAAAATTTTGTTACCATGTTAAAGTACACTTTGTGCTGAAAAAAACAATGTATAATATTCCTGATTTACTGCAAGGTTTCCTACTGTAAAATTAGTCTAAAGCGATTAAGGACAAAATCCTGAAAATTCTTCTGGCAGTTAACGCAAAAAAAAAAAAAGAAAATCTCCTGGCAGTGAAAGGGTTAAATACAGTACAGTTTTCCTTTCAGAGCATTTGGTAACATTTAGATGAACTTCCCCTTTAGTTTCTATTCAGGAGAGAGAATTCAAAGCAAGGCGTGTGCTGCTGGTTCCCCGCCCACCGCGGTGACGTCATTCTACCTGGCAACAGCCCCGGAGTTTTATTATTTTTTTCATTCCTCGCTTTGGGATCTCGGGTGGACAGAGGCTGAAGAGGGAAAGACCGGGGATTGTGATTGGTCGGCTCGGTTCACGTGATCTCTGAGTGTTGGCGTATCTATCGATCGGTTGGTAAAGGGAGGCGTACCGGGAGGAGGGAGAAAATTCCCTGGGGTTTGGATGGGCTGGGATAGCCGGAGAACGTGAAGCGAGAGGCCGGAGTGATCTAGGCAGTATGGGTAAGTGAGCGATATAGTGTTGGCACCTGGGCCCGAGTGCTCTGGGTGGTGAGGGATCTGTACACATAGGGCCGTGCCTATTAATCCACAACAACCAATCAGACGTCATGTAACTGCAGTAGACCAGCCAAAGAGCTGACATATGATTGGTCGCTGCATTTTAATGGCACAGGAAAACTTTTGCCCATCTAGGTGCATGGGAGCCCCTGTCTGTTATTGGGGGCCTATTGTACAGTAGGTATGTATAGCTATACAGTAGGTGTATATAGTTGTACAGTAGGTGTATATAGTTGTACAGTAGGTATATATAGTTGTACAGTAGGTATAGTTATACAGTAGGTATAGTTATACAGTAGGTATATATAGTACAGTAGGTATATATAGTACAGTAGGTGTTAGTATACAGTAGGTGTATGTAGTTATACAGTAGGTGTATGTAGTTATACAGTAGGTGTATGTAGTTATACAGTAGGTGTATGTAGTTATACAGTAGGTGTATGTAGTTATACAGTAGGTGTATATAGTTATACAGTAGGTATATATAGTTATACAGTAGGTATATATAGTTATCCAGTAGGTATATGCAGTTATACAGTAGGTATAGTTATACAGTAGGTGTATATAGTTATACAGTAGGTATATATAGTTGTTATATTGTAGGTATATATAATTGTTATACAGTAGGTATATAGAGTTATATGGTAGTTGTAAAGTATGGGGGGTCTATGTTTTTTGTGGTTCTACAAACTCCAGGGATTGTGGTTCTGTAAATTCTAATAACTCGGTGTCGGATGAAGGCAAGAATAAAAGGAAAGTTGGGTTTTAGGGGGGTAGACCTTTTAAACATCTAAAGTTATTTTAAGACTGGAGTTACCCTTTAACTGTATTTTTATTTTGGAATATGGCCTTGATATCTGCCTCTGGAATGGAACTGTCCATTGGGTTACCACCTTTTCCCGAAACTCACATGAAAACTACACGTTGCAAGGCTACTAAGTATCAGTTTGTTAAAATCAGTGCTAATGTAAATAATGACTAGCCATCTGGGCTTGTTCTTTAAGTGTGTTTAGCTTTAGGGAAGAGGTGGTGACCCTAGTCACCACCTCCTTTGTGGTCTACACCAGTGTTTATCAGACTTTCTCAAGCTGTGATATACAAAACAATGCTAACAGCTTTAACATCTTTGTTCTTCATGATGGCTGGCCTTTAATGTAATTTACAGTGAATGTAGACTGTGATTGTAGAAAGGTGAGTTAATAGAATGATGGAATTTCATGGTTTATGAGTGCAGGAGGTATAGTTATGTGACCGACAGATTGACAGTACAGATAAGAAGAGGGGTTAGACTGGTTGGTATGGGAATTTCCTGAGGTGCTTTAGAGAGTTAAGAACCAGGATGGTCTGTCGTGGTACTGCATAGAAATGTAACATTGTATTGTTTGCCTTGCTCTTGAGTAGAGATATGACTAGATGTGAAGATTTAAAGGAGAAAGAAACACAAATGTAACACCCTTCTTAATGCTGTGCACAGGGTGAAAACTAGTCCTCACCCCTAGACGTACAGCTGGTACTTGCCTTCTAGGTTCCCTTATTGCTTGGTCCTGACCCGTCCCCTTCTCAAGTTGGACATTCCAACCAATAAGAAAACATGCTCTGTTAAATGAGCGTCCTCCCATTTGAAGCAACCTAATAAAATTGGTAGCTTTGGAGAGGGTGGGAGGTCCAGGGAGGAGTGTTGAGGGCACCTACAAGGTAAGTACCATGTATACTTGCAGGGGTGAGGAAATTAAAGTTTTAGGTCATCACCCCTGCCTAGGGAAGGCAATGGTACGTTGGCTTTAGTGTTGGATACATGGTGTGTTTTTGTTACTGTTGACATATGCATGTTTGATAAGGTTTTTTCTTTTGTGCCAGCTTGTAACTTAATACAAATATAACTACACTAAGATAATTAGGCTGAAAAATAGCTTAAAAGAACAGAAAAACAGCAACCAATCGGAGTGAAGTGCCACCTATGCCATATATTTGATTTGTGATATCTACTATGTCACAGTACATTACCATTTATTGTGAAAATATTACATTCCATAAATAAAATAACTATTTCTAACTTCATGTGACTTTAATTATACGTCCTTAGATTGTATGGGAAAACATTCTAGTATGTTTTAAGAAAGAATCGTCTATGTGGAAGCGGCTGTTAAAGAATAGAATATAGACAACGTAACTGACATTGGTGAGATTTAGGACTTTGTACTTTAGTGAAACAAATGGAATTTATTTTGTTCCTGGCAATGGGATGTTCAATTAAAATTTATGATAGCGGAGTGCCCGAGGAGTATTGCATGTGTTTATATCTGTTCTATTAGGTTAAATCAACTGGACTTAAACTAGTGATAAAGCCCGATACCGTCTGATCATATGGTATCGGGGCTTTATTGCTAGTGTGTGTAGCGGCTTTCCCGAACGAACGTGCGGCTGCCAAACGTTCCCGTCAACTGAGCGACCGTTCAGGAAAAAAGAAAGTTTCCCTCCGTTGTGGCAGTCTTTCTATAGGGGAGTTGGCCTCGGCCGAAGGAAACACACAGTCCCGGGCGTTCTCCCTATGCTGTGTATATGCTGTGTATAGGGAGAACGATGTGCGTATGCAGATCCTGTCTGTCATTTAAAAAAAAAATTGTACTGTACCCAGCTTTACTGTGAATACCACAGATATACCATGGCCTGGATGAATAAGAACCTTCACAAGAATATGCAACTTTAGTTTTTTGTATTTAGCCTCTCTAGTATACAGTTTCTTCAACTTAAATTTAAAATTACCTGTTTGTAGCAGTCTATTTTTTTCAGGTCCTCTTCTGTTCATACCCTGCATTACTGGTTGATTGCTATGGTTCTCTCTAGCAACCTGATAACACTTTTATTTGTTTTTTGTTTATTTGTTATTTGTAATTAAAAAAAACATAAAATGCAAAGACTCAGAGGCCTGGTATACACAATGGACAACATTTCATCTCTATCTGTGGTATTCAGTTAAATCAACTGGACTGAATTTAGTAGTTTTTACTAGTCATCGCACTGGCTTCTCAATTTAGAAGGAATTGTACAAGAATCTGTTGTCAATTAAGGCACATTCCAGCATATAACCCCAAGGTGTCAGGGACCTTCTAAATGCAAGGTGTTGATTGTATTGTAACTAAGAGGTGTTATCAAAACTGCCCAGGGTAAGGCGTCTAAACAGCAATGTACAAACAATTGGTATCAGACCCCCCCACACACACACATACAGACACTTTATTTTGACATCAGTGGCCTCCATGACACACCTTTTTTAAACCAATCCTGTTCTTTTGCCAATATGTTGACATAACAATTTTTAAACGTATGTCCTTTTTCATTAAGATGCAGGTACACGGCTGAGTCCTGACCTGAGGAATTGGGTCTATTGTGCTGGGCCATACGTTGGTGCAGCTACTGTTTGGTCTCCCCCACATACAAATCAGAGCACTCTTCACTGCACTGTACTGGGTAGATTATGGCGCTTTTCTTGTGTTTCGGTACTGGGTCTTTCAAATGAACCAGTTGCTGCCTTAGTGTGTTGTTTGGTTTTAAAGGGTATGTCCACCCTTAATAAACATTTTAATTTATAATAGTAAATGTGCCCCCAGCCCCAACCGCTATAATAATTTTATTAAAAAGTCCCCAGATAGCTACTTACCATGCCTCGCTCCTTCGCCGCACTCCCCCGGCCCTCTGCTTGCACGGAAATGCTAGCAGGGGGCAGGACTGGAAGAGGCGTCTGTGATTGGCTGCGAGGCAGCCAATCATGGACGCGGCTGCCGGCTTCTCAGTGCGGCGAAGGAGCGAGGCATGGTAACCCAATAACTATCTGGGGACTTTCTAAGAAAATTATTATAGCGGTTGGGGCTGGGGGCACGTTTACTATTATATAAATAAAGGGATTTATGCTAGGGGGAGGGAGACCAGAGCGGATGGGAGAGGAAGGGGGAGAAGTGCTGCACTGCGCATGGCAACATTCTCCCGGAGGGGAGACAGGAGGCAGAGTCCTATATGGACTCTGCTCTCCTCCTGGTGGGCACTGGGGGGACATTACAGGAGAACCATTTGGAGCTGGGATGTAAGGTAATGATTTTATTGCACTACACATTGGGGCCAGTAGTGGGGGGTGGATTATAGGTTTGGGGGTGGACATGCCCTTTAAGCAGACAGGGATAGGAAAATTATTTTCCTCTTGATGCCTCCCTTCACTGTTGGTATTCACGTTCTTTTCTTCTTCCAGTTTTGACAGAGGCCAAGTTTTAAGGGCTCCTCTGAGATGTTGAGTTTCCTTAGCTTTAGCCTCTGTGTTAATAAGGGTTTTTTTCTGATCAGTGTTGGAGGGTTCTGATGACACCCAGTTTACCATCCTGACCTATACCAGCGGTTCAAGAAAGCCAGTGTGTTTTGCACCTCTTCCTGTGTAAATCTGATGCTGTGGCCCACAGCATTGATGTGTTCTTTGAAGGCTTGTACTTCCTTCTGGTGGAATTTAACCCAGGTATCATCCATATACCTGAGCCATTGGCTGGATGTAATATTCTTGAAGGTATTAAGAGCCTTTGTTTCCACTTCTTTCCACTTCCACTGTGTAATCTGAAATGGTGCAATTTTTAATACCTTTTACGTCTGGTTTAAGGACTATTGGTTTTTACTAGGTAAGCTGTTATACTTAAGTTGTTTTTGGTGATCTGGTCTAGTGCCACCCCTTCTCTCAGTCTGTGACTTGACCAATGACAAGACATACTGCAAGAAATTGTAAGAAAGCTTAAATCTGACAAGTGGCATACGCACATGCGTTTTGGCTGATCGCATCTGTGTATGAGGCTTCAGGATGTTCCAGCACAATAGGAGAGCAGCACAAGGCTGGACACCCGATATGCTTTACGTATCTATACTTTTGATTTCATTTTAGGAGCTTTAACTCAGAGTATTTACTAAACAGTTGATTTTGTTGTGCGTCCTTGAATTATTCAGCTGCTCCTGATGTCTAAAATAATATGTTTACTTCTAAAACGCCCATTGAAGCACAACATTTTTTTTTTGAGATCTGTACATTTTTCTAGATTTTATTACTGAGACTCCTAATCTTTTGGATTGGGTCTAAATGTAGACCTGTGCACTCCGCTTAGACTTCAGTAGAAAACCCTATACAAAGTTGCCAGGAGTACATTTCTCTCTGCTTATTTTAGGGGTCGTTTTTTTTTTTTTGGGACAGAATTTTTGATAGTTTCGTACACGCCAAAAATGCAATAGGCAAAGCCGGTCCCGCCATGCACTGTCCATCTTCTGCAGATTTTGAGAGAGGACTCTTATCTTTTTTCAATCAATCGATTCATATTGGTAAGCATGAAAAATCATCAAATCGGCATTTCAACCAATTCGATCACATTAGTCAAAACGTTCGAAATATAGACCCCCGCGTTTAGCATGCTTAAAAGTGGGTACACACTTTAATGATACCGTTGAATCCGGCAGCATTGTCCCTTTATCTTTAGTGTGTGTAGTGCTTTTCCAGGTGCTACTAAGGCAGACTAACATTCACTGTCGGCCTTGAGTTCGTTCGGAAATGCCATAAATTTCCTACGGCTCTGGTTGTCTCCCTGTACTTAAAGTATAGGGAGACGGCCACAGCTGAGGGAAACTTGCTGTCCCAAGCATTCTCCTTATGCTTTCTCCTTATGTCTGTGTATAAATAAATGTAAATGAAATACTGACTTCCTGTTTGCAGGACCCCTAGTAGAGACCGTTAGGGTCTTGCCCTTGACCCAGCGCCTGGGTTGATTCAGTTGCTCAGTAGAGATCTGAGCATCTTTGACCCATCCAACATCCAATCAGTAGGAATTACTTTTAGGAACATTCCAAGGATGTGGTGCATCCTGGGAAGAAGATGGACCGTTAGAACCTGAAATGTCAGCTCACTAATGTCAACAGTAGGGAACAGCAAAGGGTATGAAATCAACTGATTTTTCAAAATGGGAGAGAATATGTAGAATAACTAAGTACGCATTACACAAACTAACAATTTAACAAATATTGATAAATTCCACTGAACTGTCCCTTTAAATATCTGGTTAGTAAAACATCTAAAAATGTGCTGAATATATCAGTTGGGATTGGGGGCTGGACATGACCAGTTTTCTGTTTTAAGTGTGGACATGCCATTTAACTATTTTTTACATGCATAAAAAGCAGCAAATCTGTGTGAACAAGTTCTAAACCTCTGCTATATACTTGCGGGGAGCACCTCCTCCTCCCTGTTCCTTTCATACTGGCTTTAGGGAAGATGTGTGGGTCAGTAGTTATTAACCTGATACACCCAGAGCTCATCTGGAGTTGCTAAACTTACACAGGTACGCCCCATGTTGTTCTTGCACACCAGCTTTTAGTGGAGTGTTTATAAAATACCTCATTATGAATGCCAGACTGTTTAATTGGGTTGTAAATCTCAAATTATTTTTATTTTCTGTCTAAAAGTGTCAGAATATTTCTCTTAATACGTCTATGAAACATGGACCGCATTAAATACTAAAAATCACTTGCATTGCTCTCTTTTTCAGTAGCAGTAGTAGCACACATACTGTATACAGTGGTTGGCAAAAGTATTCGTCCCCCTTGAAGTTTTCCACATTTTGTCACATTACTGCCACAAACATGAATCAACTTTATTGGAATTCCACGTGAAAGACCAATACAAAGTGGTGTACACGTGAGAAGTGGAACGAAAATCATACATGATTCCAAACATTTTTAACAAATCAATAACTGCAAAGTGGGGTGCGTGTAATTATTCAGCCCCCTGAGTCAATACTTTGTAGAACCGCCTTTTGCTGCAATTACAGCTGCCAGTCTTTTAGGGTATGTCTCTACCAGCTTTGCACATCTAGACACTGAAATTCTTTACCATTTTTCTTTGCAAAACAGCTCCAGCTCAGTCAGATTGGATGGACAGCGTTTGTGAACAGCAGTTTTCAGATCTTGCCACAGATTTTCGATTGGATTTAGATCTGGATTTGACTGGGCCATTCTAACACATAGATATGTTTTGTTTTTTGCTCTAACTCTAAAGCTAGGTACACACAGTCCAGATTTCTGAAAGATGACAGACAGGATCTGCAAGATGCCATCTTTCAAAGATCTGCATACACACAGTCCCGAGCGTTCTCCCTATGAACTGCATAAGGAGAACGCTCGGGACTGTGTGTTTCCATCGGCCGCGCTAGACTCCTCTATAGGGAGTCTAGCGCGGTCGATGGAAATTTTCGGCCTTTCCCGAACGAGCGTTTGGCGGCCGCGCGCTCGTTCGGGAAACGAGCGTACACACATAACGATAAAGCCCCGATACCGTCGGTATCGGGGCTTTATCGTTAGTGTGTGTACCCAGCTTTAGAGGTTTTCTTCCAAGATTGCCCTGTATTTGGCTCCATCCATCTTCCCATTAACTCTGACCAAGCTTCCCTGTCCCTGCTGAAGAGGAGCGCCCCCAGTGCATGATGCTGCCACCACCATATTTGACAGTGGGGATGGTGTGTTCTGAGTGATGTGCAGTGTTAGTTTTTCACCACACATAGCGTTTTGCATTTTGGCCAAAATGTTCCATTTTGGTCTCCTCTGACCAGAGCACCTTCTTCCACATGTTTACTGTGTCCCCCACATGGCTTGTGGCAAACTGCAAACCGGACTTCTTATGCTTTTCTGTTAACAATGGCTTTCTTCTTGCCACTCTTCCATAAAGGGCAACTTTGTGCATTGCACAACTAATAGTTGTCCTATGGACAGATTCCCCCACCTGAGCTGTAGATCTCTGCAGGTCGTCCAGAGTCACCATGGCCCTCTTGAATGCATTTCTCATCGGCGCTCTCCTTGTTCGGCCTGTGAGTTTAGGTGGACGGCCTTGTCTTGGTAGGTTTACAGTTGTGCCATACTCCTTCCATTTCTTAATGATCGCTTGAACAGTGCTCCGTGGGATGCTTTAAATTTCTCAATAAATTTACCCCTGACCTGTCAGGTGTGTTCTTTGGACTTCACGGTGTTGCCGTCACAGAGCAGCTGTATTTGTACTGACATTAGATTACACACAGGTGCCACTCTGTTTAGTAATTAGCACTCATCAGGCAATGTCTATGGGCAACTGACTGCACTCAGACAAAAGGGGCCTGAATAATTACACATACCCCACTTTGCAGTTATTGATTTGTTTAAAATGTTTGGAATCATGTATGATTTACGTTCCACTTCTCACGTGTACACCACGTGGAATTCCATGTGGAATTCCAATAAAATTGATTCATGTTTGTGGCAGTAATGTGACAAAATGTGGAAAACTCCAAGGGGGCCGAATACTTTTGCCAACGACTGTATTGCTACTTCTCTTTCTGTTTGCTTTCAATGATGGATGTGACAGTTGACATCTCAGCCAATGACTGAATGCTAAATGCTTTTTCCCTGGCTGCCTCCTTTTGAGCATGTACAAGCTTGTAACCAGCTTGGAAAGGAGACAGAACCTTTTGAGAGGCAGAGGAGTGGGAGAAAAATGTTTTGCTGCATAACAGGTTAGTCCTACAGCTTTCTAACTATACTGGTTTTTGGGTTTGAGGGATGTTTTTCAAATATACAATAGTATAGTATAGTATTTGAGGTTGAATAAAGACATGTGGTAAAAGATCTGACACAAAAGATCTTTAGAAAATCACAGACCAAATCTGCAGCCCTTTAAGTACAAGGAGACGACCGCAGGCAGGTGGAAATTTTCAGACATTTCCGAAGCAATCGCAAGCACCATGATGAACTTTAGTAGGCCTCGGGAGCCCACAGAAATACGCTAAAATGATAAAGGCCGATACCATCAGATCCAATGGTATAGATAGCCCCTTTATTGTTAGTGTGTGTACTCACCTTTAGTAATGATCAATAGGTGATTGTTCTAAAAATTACGTCTCTGACATTTCCCCCAAAGAAAGGCTGTTTTGATCAATGGGAGTGGAAAGTAACTGGGAGACCCCCTGCGGCACAGGAGAACAAAGGTTAAATACACAGTGACAGATCCCAAACAATAACACAAGGGGAACTCAGACTTAAGGTTCATACACATGTGCAATATGCATCCGCGATCGAACGAGTGTACGAACCTTTAGTATAGTATAGTGTAGTATTTGAGGTTGAACATTTCCTGCCTTACTGATGATCCAGAAAAAGGAACACCCCCCCCGAATTATGAAGGGGGGGGGGGGGGGAATTACTTCCTGAATCCAAGTGGGAATCAGAAATATTCCTGAATCAACTCTACTTTATATATCAATACCAGTAACCTGCAACATTCCTTGTTTGCAGAAACTCATCCAGCTTTTTTTTTTTTAAACTATTCTGTGTTGATTTGCTGTTGAAATGCCGCAAGTGGAGAGCGGGAGGTAAGTTTTACTCTGGAACTTAGGCGTTCTATTATTCACAGGATGGTGGAAATAAGCAATTTCAGATTCCTAATAATAATAAGATGCATCTTTATACAGTGGGAAGATCATTAGCTGGTCTTTATACAGGGGGGAGATCATTAGCTGGTCCTTAAAAGTGGGAAGATCATTAGCGGTCCTTTATACAGTGGGAAGATCTTTAGCTGGTCTTTTATACAGTGGGAAAATCATTAGCTGGTCTTTATACAGTGGAATCATTAGCTGGTCTTATACAGGGGGGGAATCATTAGCTGGTCTTTATACAGTGGGAAGATTTAGCTGGTCTTTATACAGTGGGAATATCATTAGCTGGTCTTTTATCAGTGGGAAGATCATTAGCTGGTCTTTATACAGTGGGAAGATCATTAGCTGGTCTTTATACAGTGGGAATATCATTAGCTGGTCTTTATACAGTGGTAAGATCATTAGCTGGTCTTTATACAGGGGGGAGATCATTAGCTGGTCTTTATACAGTGGGAAGATTGTTAGCTGGTCTTCATACAGTGGGAATATCATTAGCTGGTCTTTATACAGTGGTAAGATCATTAGCTGGTCTTTATACAGTGGTAAGATCATTAGTTGGTCTTTATACAGTGGGAAGATCATTAGCTGGTCTTTATACAGTGGGAAGATCATTAGTTGGTCTTTATACAGGGGGAAGATCGTTAGCTGGTCTTTATACAGTGGGAAGATCGTTAGCTGGTCTTTATACAGTGGGAAGATCGTTAGCTGGTCTTATTACAGGGAGAAGATCGTTAGCTGGTCTTTATACAGTGGGAATATCATTAGCTGGTCTTTATACAGGGGAAGATCATTAGCTGGTCTTTATACAGGGGAAGATCATTAGCTGGTCTTTATACAGGGAAGATCATTAGCTGGTCTTTAAACAGGGGAAGATCATTAGCTGGTCTTTACAGGGGGAAGATCATTAGCTGGTCTTTATAACGGGGGAAGATCATTAGCTGGTCTTTATACAGGGGGAAGATCATTAGCTGTCTTTATACAGTGAAGATGTTAGCTGGCTTATACAGGGGAAGTCGTTAGCTGTCTTTATACAGGGGAGATTGTTAGCTGGTCTTTATACAGGGGGAAGATTGTTAGCTGGTCTTTATACAGGGGGAAGATTGTTAGCTGGCCTTTAAACAGGGGGAAGATTGTTAGCTGGTCTTTATACAGGGGGAAGATAGTTAGCTGGTCTTTATACAGGGGGAAGATAGTTAGCTGGTCTTTATACAGGGGGAAGATTGTTAGCTGGTCTTTTATACAGGGGGAAGATAGTTAGCTGGTCTTTATACAGGGGGAAGATTGTTAGCTGGTCTTTATACAGGGGAAGATTGTTGCTGGTCTTTTACAGGGGAAGATTGTTAGCTGGTCTTTATACAGGGGGAGATTGTTAGCTGGTCGTTATACAGGGGGAAGATTGTTAGCTGGTCTTTATACAGGGGGAAGATTGTTAGCTGGTCTTTATACAGGGGGAAGATTGTTAGCAGTTCTTTATACAGGGAAGATTGTTGCTGGTCTTTATACAGGGGAAGATTGTTAGCTGTCTTTATACAGGGGGAAGATTGTTAGCTGGCCTTATACAGGGGAAGAATGTTAGCTGGTCTTTATACGGGGGAGGATCGTTAGCTGGTCTTTATACAGGGGGAGGATCGTTAGCTGGTCTTTATACAGGGGGAGGATCGTTAGCTGGTCTTTATACGGGGAAGATTGTTAGCTGGTCTGTATCAGGGAAGATCGTTAGCTGGTCTGTATACAGGGGGAAGATTGTTAGCTGGTCTATAACAGTGGAAGATTGTTAGCTGGTCTGTATACAGAAATCATTATCTACCCCACCCCCACTTAATTTTCTAAAACAAGCAGCAGAAATGTACATATGCTCCTTCATTCCCTTGGCTGTCTGCATCTCAGCCAATCACAGATGTGGCTCTCGGTCTGGCCTCTGTTTGCAACTTCAGGCAAATAGGGAGCCAGGAGCAGAGAGCCGAGGGACAAGTACATTTCTGCTGCTTGTTTTAGAAAACGAGGTTGGGGGGTGGCTACAGTATATAAAACATTTTTTTGGGGGGGTGGGCATACCCTTTAAGATATTTAATATGTTTATCGTGTTTGATAAATCTGATTATTCTAAGACTGCTGGGTACAGAGTAGGAACAATTGATAGTGTTAACCCAAAGCCTTCCTGAACTGAGAACACACTCCTGTCACCTCACAGGGATAACTAAACTGAAACATGTTGAAACAATGTAACGGGAACTTTGTAAGGTAAGAACCGCTGTCCAGAAACACACTCTAAAGACATAGATTTAGCAATGGAATCTATCACTGTCTTTATAGTGTATGGCCAGTATTATGCAACCCACATGCACTACAAAGATATTAGATCAATTCTATGTTTGATCATCATATTTAATTAATATGGACTAGCTGACCTAACCTTGGAAGACAAACCTCCTTATGTTTCAACTTCTGGGCCAATCGTTTTCAAATTTCTATTGCAGAAGGATGGGCCAAAGAGGGGGGAACGTTGCCAACGCTTCATCAATTTGATATTGACATTGAATCAGCCTAAAGCTGTGTGGACAGCATCATTTTGCAAGGAGTGTCAATGTCCACTAGGGTGTATGACTGGCATTCCCTTATTTCCATGTCTGGGACGGGGCGTATTGACCCAGAAAAAGGTGGCTTTAGAGGATTGAGTTTTTGGTTACATTATAGATCCTGTCATGTGACTACTGCCTATGGCAGCTCGTTTTTAGTTCTAGGTATCTAGTAAAATAAGAATCTTCTGATAACTTCTTCTTATAACTATCAGGGCGCCTATTGGTATATAAACTTTTATAATAAGTAGTTAAAAATAATTTATTGGTTTTAGTCAAGATGCATCATGTTTTGCTGTAATCCATCTGTGCAGTTGGTCAGCGTAATGTGACTGTACTGCGATGAGCTCACTGGTGTTCAAGCAGGTGATTCACCTGTTATATATAGCAAAGGTTAATATAAATTTTTATTTTCTATCACATACATGTGCTTTCCACAATAAAGGAATTTTTCTCTTCATTTCACTAACTTTAACCTGCCCATCCATGACCGCTCTTGTGTATAAATAAATGCTCCCAAATGCTGGACCCCTAATATTGTCCATTGTGTTTTTTCCCTGGGGTGATACAGTTGCTCAGTAGAGATCTGACCAGTTTAAACCATCCAACACGCCAATCAGTAGAAATACTATTAGGAACATTCTATAGAAATGTTAATCCTGGGGAAAGAGGATCATTGCAGAACTTGAAATGGATGCTCACTACTGACCCCAACTGGCACACAGCAAAAGATTTTGCATATAGACTATATAGGTATTTGCTCCACCCCCTAGCCAGTGACTTGAACATGTCAAAAAGTCTTTATACAGGGGGAAGATTGTTAGCTGGTCTTTATACAGGGGGAAGATTGTTAGCTGGTCTTTATACAGGGGGAAGATTGTTAGCTGGTCTTTATACAGGGGGAAGATTGTTAGCTGGCCTTTATACAGGGGAAGAATTGTTAGCTGGTCTTTATACAGGGGGAGGATCGTTAGCTGGTCTTTATACAGGGGGAGGATCGTTAGCTGGTCTTTATACAGGGGGAGGATCGTTAGCTGGTCTTTATACAGGGGGAAGATTGTTAGCTGGTCTGTATACAGGGGGAAGATCGTTAGCTGGTCTGTATACAGGGGGAAGATTGTTAGCTGGTCTATATACAGTGGGAAGATTGTTAGCTGGTCTGTATACAATGGGAAGATCATTATACTGTAGCCCACCCCCCACTTAATTTTCTAAAACAAGCAGCAGAAATGTACATATGCTCCTTCATTCCCTTGGCTGTCTGCATCTCAGCCAATCACAGATGTGGCTCTCGGTCTGGCCTCTGTTTGCAACTTCAGGCAAATAGGGAGCCAGGAGCAGAGAGCCGAGGGAACAAAGTACATTTCTGCTGCTTGTTTTAGAAAACGAGGTTGGGGGTGGGCTACAGTATATAAAACATTTTTTGGGGGGGGTGGGCATACCCTTTAAGATATTTAATATGTTTATCGTGTTTGATAAATCTGATTATTCTAAGACTGCTGGGTACAGAGTAGGAACAATTGATAGTGTTAACCCAAAGCCTTCCTGAACTGAGAACACACATCCTGTCACCTCACAGGGATAACTAAACTGAAACATGTTGAAACAATGTAACGGGAACTTTGTAAGGTAAGAACCGCTGTCCAGAAAACACTCTAAAGACATAAGATTTAGCAATGGAATCTATCTACTGTCTTTATAGTGTATGGCCAGTATTATGCTAACACACATGCACTACAAAGATATTAGATCAATTCTATGTTTGATCATCATATTTAATTAATATGGACTAGCTGACCTAACCTTGGAAGACAAACCTCCTTATGTTTCAACCTTCTGGGCCAATCGTTTTCAAATTTCTATTGCAGAAGGAATGGGCCAAAGAGGGGGGAACGTTGCCAACGCTTCATCAATTTGATAATTGAACATTGAATCAGCCTAAAGCTGTGTGGACAGCATTCATTTTGCAAAGGAGTGTCAATGTCACTAGGGTGTATGACTGGCATTCCCTTATTTCCATGTCTGGGACGGGGCGATATTGACCCAGAAAAAGGTGGCTTTAGAGGATTGAAGTTTTTGAGTTACATTATAGATCCTGTCATGTGACTACTGCCTATGGCAGCTCGGTTTAGTTCTAGGTATCTAGTAAAATAAGAATCTTCTGATAACTTCTTCTTATAACTATCAGGGGCTGCATATTGGTATATAAACTTTTATAATAAGTAGTTAAAAATAATTTATTGGTTTTAGTCAAGATGCATCATGTTTTGCTGTAATCCATCTGTGCAGTTGGTCAGCGTAATGTGACTGTACTGCAGATGAGCTCACTGGTGATTCAAGCAGGTGATTCACCTGTTTATATATAAGCAAAGGTTAACATAAATTTTTATTTTCAGTACACATACATGTGCTTTCCACAATAAAGGAATTTTTCTCTTCATTTCACTAACTTTAACCTGCCCATCCAGTGACCGCTCTTGTGTATAAATAAATGCTCCCAAATGCTGGACCCCTAATATTGTCCATTGTGTTTTTTCCCTGGGGTGATACAGTTGCTCAGTAGAGATCTGACCAGGTTTGAACCATCCAACAGCCAATCAGTAGAAATTACTATTAGGAACATTCTATAGAAATGTTAATCCTGGGGAAAAGGAGGATCATTGCAGAACTTGAAATGGATGCTCACTACTGACCCCAACTGGGCACAGCAAAAGATTTTGCATATAGACTATATAGGTATTTGCTCCACCCCCTAGCCAGTGACTTGAACATGTCAACTTGTTTTCTGCTGCTGTAACTGATGGAAGATGCTGAATCATCCGCAATTAATTTTATTAGTGGTTAACAGGCAACGTTTCTGTCCGTGTTCTAGGACCTTTCCCAAGCTAAAAAAGCTTTTTTTGCTTAAAGGGGAACTGTGGTCTCCAAACAAGTTAAGGCCACTACTTTTAAAACGAGCCATCAACCACCTCTCTACGTGCTCCACAGCCTAAGATATACAGAAATGACTGACCAGAAAGTTAATTGGGTGGGAGGCTGATTGTGACATTCCTGAGCACAGCCTCAGACTCCCTCAGTGTGTGAGGGAGACAGGAAGTCCCTCCTCCTCTCTGCTGTGTGAAGTCCTGACAGAGAAGGTAAGGGAATCTACAGCCCTTTTCTTTCACTGCGTGAAAACAGCCTTTTCAGGCAGAGTTCTCACTCTGTTCTCACTGCCTGAAAAGGCTGTTTCCACCAAGTTTTCTGTGTGTCGGGGGGGGGGGGGGGGGTGTCTGAGCAACCCACGGCACCTGCGAGTGCGCAGGGCTTAGGCACCCACGAGTGGGCGGGGCCACATGGGGCTGTAAGATAATTGGCCATGGGTTGGCCTGCAACTGGGAGGGACCATGGGGTCCATGAGTGTGAGGGACCAGGGGGGCTGCAAAGGGGAGGAGGAGACACAGGACAGATTGACTGACGGTTTCAGAGCAGGAAGTGCAGGGGACCTGGTGAAGCTGCTGCCATATCACACACAAAAATGTAAATATCTTCAAAACTATGCAAAATAAACAATGGAAATACAGTGCAAATATTCTCGGAAGCAATTCCTATCAATTTACCTCAAAGTCATTTTTGGACCACAGTTCCCCTTTAAGGAAGGTTTTAGTAGACGGACCGAAAGAAACGCTGTCTGTTAAAGGGCATGTCCACCCCCAAAACTATAATCCCCCCCAACTACTGGCCCCACCATGTAGTGTAGTTTAATCCTTACCTCACATCCCAACTCCATCTGGTTCTCCTGTAGTCCCCCCCCAAAGTTCCAAAAACTGCCCACCAGGAGGCTAGCAGGTCCATATAGGACACTGCCTGCTACCTGGCCTCCCGGAGATTCCTGCCATGCGTGCTGCAGCCCTTCTCCCCCTCCCTCTCCCTCCCGTTCTACTATCCCTCCCCCTAGCGAAAAACCCCCTTAATATTCTGCTCCCCCCTGGCCCCCCGCCCCCACCCCATGGTTTTTTTTTTTAAAAAAGCTCCCCAAACTCTTACTTACCTATCCGCTTTCCCAATCCGCTGGCCCTGAATGACCGGCAGCCGCGTCCGTGATTGGCTGCCGCTCAGCCAATCACAGACGCGACTGCCGGTCCCGCCCCTCTGCTTGCATTCTCGCAAGCAGAGGGCCGGCAGTGCGGCGGAGGATTGAGGGGAGGTAAGTAAGAGTTTGGGGGGCTTTCTGAAAAAAAAAAATATGCGGTTGGGGCTGGGGGACATGGGGGAGCAGAATATTAAAAATTTATTTTCGGGGTGGACATAGCCTTTAACCACTTATACAAATCATTCTAAACTCCTTTTAGGGGTGCACTATGTTCATACCTTATATTTAAGAATCTTTTAGTAGCACCCAGGCAATTAGTTATTTGGCATAGCAGGAGCCAATCTTTTTTTACTCTTTGCTGGTCACATGACATTCTTAAGTTTGCTGCTAAGTTTGTTCCATACCCATAGAAGTATTCAGCAGTGCACAATTGCTGAACTGGATTTCTTATTCAGACCTGGATAGTGCAGTGCTTATATTAGGCTACTAGAGCAACCTCAGATTTTGACATCTGCATTTTTGAGTATTTCAGTTTCTGATAAAAGCGCAAATCGTCTGTTTTGTCAGACATTCAAAATATATCTCTAACCACAAAAACCACCCATAAAATAACACATGGTATAGTCCACCACACATGGTTAGTGGGCAGTGAGTCAGACCTAGGAAATATCTGGTTAGAAACATGCTCTGTATCCCTTCCGCTTTCTTCTTACTCTCTGTAAAACTTTAGTTTAGTTTATACTTTTTTTTGTGTGTAATTTTATAAAAACAAGTTTGTAATAGAATATTTTATCCAAATGGAGAAGAGTTTATGGCACGAACCATATGACAGAAAGGATAATGGCATCCCTCTTTCTCTAGCCCTCATGATTTTGGACTAATTGAAGAGGTTGCGGTTCTGCCAACAGAGCGTGGTAACGTCATCTCCCACCACTGTTGGAAACTTGGTCAGACCTGTATTTAGGAAAAACTTTAAAGAGATTACAGTAGCAATCTAGTGCTCCCTGCCATAGAACCATACACGCCTAAAACGTTCTAGCAGTACATCAGATATGTTTTTAAAAGCCAATTAAAATACATGATCATTTATTAGTAATACTACTATTGGTAAAGAGAATGGAACATTAGAAATAATGTTTGTCCGTGTGATCTAAAGAATTGTATGTTTTATGTTGCTGCTGTTTACGGTACATTTAGGATGAACAAAAGCCTATTGGGGTAAATTGGTTTCTTATTTTCACCTGCATGCTTAGGATGGGAATAGGATAGGTATACATTTACTATACAGTCTCACTGTCATTCTTACTGTTGGTGGACACGGTAACATGGAGTTATTACTAGTGTAACATGTGGAAAGTTTGATTTCCTTACCCTGTCCCTGGGTGTATACACCACACATGTGAAAAGATGTTAGGATTTCTGTAGCTAGAACTGTTTAAATGCATTAATTGTGTGGTGTTACAGGATATTGTATAGCATGTGTGTAGTTGTGGCTGGCAGAGGAAACATCTGCTGAAACGCTTTATTTCCCAGCAGGTAAACAATTTATCTGTTGTTTTATTGTAAGTGGGAATTTAATCTTAAAAGGGTAACTAATGCTGGGTACACACCAGCCAATATTTTCGGCCGACCAACTGATTCCTGGCACTTTCGGACGATCGGGCAAAAATATTGGCTGGTGTGGGGCGGGCGGCCACGACCGACATCGATCGTTCGTTTGGCCAAATCGGGCATGTTGGTAAATTCCGATCGATCGTGCAGTTCCCTATGGCAACTGCTCGCAAATTTGCCGCGACCGACGAGTGTTTGTCCCGGCCGAGCGCTCGCTTGTAGCGAGCGTTCGGTCGGGACAGAAAGTCACTCCATGTGTACCCAGCCTAAAGTCTCCAGGCAACAATGTTCCAATAGACAGAGCACAAAGCAAACACAAAGATACAAGCTGTCTCTCTCTTCTCCCTTTGATATGGCTGTTGACTATTTTATTAAATTAACCTGTGGGTACTAGGGAAAGAGAAATGGTAACAACCGGGAGCGTAATCCCCTTAACCCCTATTGTAGCTTCCGCGGAGCTCCAGATATCCAAAGGCCGACTTAAGCTGGACAGCCAGATGGGAAAGAATCCAATATTTAAATGTAGAGCAAATACACTGGACAGGCATCTCGCAGAAGATAAAACTTAAACTTTATTAATGATTAGTTAAAATCAACTCACAGTCACATCGTAGCAGTCCGATACACCGGGTAGGAGAGGTGGGAGGGGTTGCAGCCTGACACGTTTCGTGACGTCACTTCCTCAAAGGCTGAGGGGAGAGTCATAGTTCAAATCTTAAATAGCTAGTCTCTCCATCTGTATTCAATCGGAACAGTCCAAGGATAAGGGAGTGCAAGGGTGAATATACATAGGAACAATAAAAACAGCATATGGTAATGCGCTAGGCATCCCATCTTACTTTACAAGTAGACATATACAAAGTTGCATAGATCTATTCATCAGCGTACTGCTACGATGTGACTGTGAGTTGATTTTAACTAATCATTAATAAAGTGTGGGTACTAGGGGTCAGCCCCCATAATCCACCTCTTTGTTTTGGTGGCCCTGCCCAGCTAAGTGTACACATCACAAGAAGCGGCAGCCTGGCCCCTAGAAGATAACCCACCTCTGTTAGTCACAGATCATGCTACAGCATATACTGCCACTCAGACACAGAACAGATATTTTTTAGTGTTGAAATTTAAGGCTGTGACCACACTACAACACATGGTAATGCACGGGAAAAGCGTGATCACAATACAGTGTATTTTACGTGTGTTACCGTGCTTTTGCGCTGCAATTTTCCCAATATTCTTTAATCTGAATGCATGCAATCTGCACAAAAAAAAGCACATGAGAAATGTTGCCTAGCCCTGACTGTTAAAAACAATACCCCCACACATTCCTTTGCACTTCATACAAAAAACAAAATTAATCTTAAATCTTTATTTGCTCAAACAATTAGGGGTGAATAAAAAAATTCTGGGAATTTAAGCCTGCAACCTCATGGGCTGTGTATTTTTAGACTGCTGAGCCACTATTTTGTATTCTTCCAGGTAGGCTGTCCGCAATTCATGCTGGCTGGATATAAACTGCAGGGTAACCAACAGCTTTCTAAGTCCTATCAGGGAAAATACTCATGGTGCAGTTGTGTCTATCCTCTGTTTATATTTATCATACACTTGAATTTGTTTTTCTTGTCTCAAGAAGAAGTGTCTTTGTTTATTTCCCCAGTTGAATACATTGTAGAATATGACTATGATGCAGTAAACGAAGATGAGCTAACAATACGAGTGGGCGATGTCATCAAGAATGTTAACAAGTTGGATGAGGAAGGATGGCTGGTGGGTGAAGTCCATGGCAGAAGAGGTGCCTTCCCTGACAATTTTGTAAAGGTAAGATGAATGCCACACAGCTTTATTTAATAGTAATAACCTACATACATTAGATTAGAGTGCATTAATTAGGAATAATACTACTGTCCAAATATATACTACCATATGTTTTCCAAATATTCTCCTTTAATGGCAATTAAAGATTAATTTCCATGTGCTTTATCTATGGACTACAGTTGATTCTGATAGTTTAAACTTATAAATGAGCAACGGCTGTTCTTATTAGCAGGATTAATAGGATTTGGAGACTATTTTTTTTGTTTTTGCATGTTCTGCCTGTGAGCTGTCCATGTATGGTCAAAAGCGTCCACACTTGACTCGATGCTTGATTGGAAATAAACTGCAAAGATCACTTTTGGTTTGTGTATAAAATTCAAAGGAATGTGTTGGAGAAAAGTGATGTACACGGAGGTAGGCATGATCTGTGTGTAACAGAGGTAGGCCTCCATGCTGTAATTTGATTGGCTGTCTGTTTCTAGGGGTCAAGACTGCACGACTTCTAGGGATCAAGACTCCCGACCCGCGACGAACGATATGTTCGTTTCGGGCGATAATCGGCCTTTATATGGTCCCTTTATCGGAGGAAATGGCTGGTCGTCCAGAGATCTGCCCGGCCGGTCAGGCAACGATCCCCGAACGAACGGCCATTTCGCACATGTGTATGAGGCTTTCAACTTCCACCAAAACGCATAGGTGGATTATGGGAGCTTACTCTTAGTTAATTTCATAAAGCAACCAACAGCCACAGCAAAGGGAGATGTGAGGCACAATATGTTGTGTCTTTGTGAATGTTTTGATCTGTTTTGGTCCTATTGATCTGCCCAGTCCTTGGAACCAGCATTAATTTACACCCTGTGTATAAACTAATTATCATGGGAATGCAGTATTCTATCTTCCATATATGTATCTGTTGTATTCAGTTAGATCAATTGGACTTGAAGTTTAGTTCTTGAAGACATTTCGCTAGTCATCCGACTGGGTCTCTCAATTCACATTCTGAATTGAGAAAGCCAATCGGATGACTAGCGAAATGTCTTCAAGAACTAAACATCAAGTCCAGTCCAATCTATCTGTTGTATTCAGTTGATGTAACTGAATACAACAGATATACCATGACCTGGATGAATGAGAACCTACACACTTCCATAGATGTATTGTCTTACATGACTGGCCAGGTGTCTTGTGTAAGAAGGTCTAACCCAATTTTCATTGATAATGGAATCTTGTCATGTTTGCCTGATACAAACGTTTAAATCAAACACATACATTCTCTACCCATGATTTCTTAAGCTGGGTGCACACAGGAAAGATTTTTGAAAGATGACAGACAGAATCTGTAAGAACAACATGTGACATCATGTGGGCCAGACAGGAATATAGCAAGGAGCCGCTTCTTGTAAAATGCAGTCTATGGATGAACGTCTAATCCATGCTCTGTCTGGGGTGCAGGCTTAGCCCCTAAAAAACAGCCGTTATTCACACACTCCTTTTCATGTCCATCTGCGAGTTTGTGTGGGGCGCAAAAAAATGGGTTGGGCATCATTGGTCTAATCTATCTAATGTCTGCACAGTGAATGGCCAGCATGAGTAGTATATGGGCAGTGTTTGGCTGCTACATACAAGAATTGCGTACTCTAAACCACATACAAAAGTGTATGGTTGCTAATTCCATCAATTCTTGACCTTTTTAGAATTCCATTGTGTGTCCACTTGAAACTTGAGTAGCCAGGGGTCAGCAGGTAGATAGGTGCAGGCCTTGTTTACTGAAGTGCTCTCAGTAATTTTTTTCCTCTTACCTGTGTTTATGCAGAGGGAAAAATATGCAGAACCTGCATTCGCTGTACATGTCCCAACTTGAAGGTGTAATGTGTTTGCTCTCCAGATAACACAAGATTAAGTAAAATACATTTGCAGATTTTTTGCAGAATTTTTTTATAAATGCTGCCTTATCGCATTGCAGAAAATACCCTAGTGGGGACTAGCCCTTAGGCGATCTGAGACGTGCTAGTGGGACCTAGCACTAAAGGGTAACTGTGGAGTATACATAATGGACTTTCATATGAAATCCCTTCGTATTACCTTGAAAATATATCCAACATCGACCCTTCCAGTTGCAGCCACAATCAGGTTATGGATATCTGAAGGCTTGGAGTATACTCATCACACCATCACTTCAGGTGCCGGTCCCTCTCTGATGACAGCATGCGCCATGCCTCCTTTTTATAAAAAGTTTGCAATGGCTACTCTCAATAGAGTGGCAGAGCAACCAGACTAGTGACCTTTAAAATCACGCTAACCCATTCACAACGGGTACATAGCAATGCATTAAACCAATAGCACCCCACAATTCATCCTTTTTATGGAAACTAAAGACCAGGTGCCCGCATATAATCTTAAGGCTTGTTCACACTAGATCCTTTTTGGTCCATTTTCTGAAATGCATGAGTTCCAAAAAGCAAGATAGAGTTCACTCTAATGTGTTCCGATTGGACTGTGTTTGTACAACGCACTGCAGGAGGAATTTGCATGTGGAAAATGCACAGAATTGTTGTGGACAGAAAACAAACTGGAAGAATGTTCAAACCCCCTCCCCAAAATGTCCAAAAATGCTTCTGTGCAGGGTTATGTAGCTTTGGGGTGTTTTGGTCTAGGAATCTAGACCCCATTTTTTATTGAACACAATGAACATTCACATTGATACCACTTTCAGTTTTCAACATACAACTGCAGCACAGATTTCATTGGGATCCATCTGCATTATGTGACAACAGTGGCATACATCCACCTGACCTGACCTCTCAAATTCTTAATGGGGGAAATTATCATTTTTACAGTGTAGTTGTCCTTTAAGGTGCCCATACACATCTACTATATAAAGCAGAAATCTTGTATTTATGTATGTATGTACGTATGTATGTATGTATGTGCTCACCACACAGCCACACCTCTGAAAGGGCCGACGCCCATGAAGTCCAGTTTGACCAATAAAAATCCTGCACGTCACTTGCAGAGTGTGATTCCCCCATTCAGTAACTCTTCAGGTGAAGGGCCTGGGCTCTGTGTGCTGCCCGACTTCAACAACACAGACACAAGAGTCCTCTTCAGTGACACAACAACAGTGTAATGTACAACAACTCAGAGAGCTGCACACACAGAACAACAGCTTCTATAACAGAGGGAACCACACATTTCCCTTAGGGCTAGGGCACACTAGCGAATTTTTTTGCATTTGCACATGCAATTTTTGCTAACATTGCAATCGCAGCAACCCATGCAACCGCGTTTCCATTTGTGATATGCAATCGCATGCAATTTCGTAGCTCAAAAGGAGAAATCGCATGCGCAATCGCACGGGAAATGCACAAGCAATTGCGTGTGCGGTGCAGTGTGGCCGTGCCCTTAAGGTCTGTAAGACATCACAATTTGCTCCTGAAAGGTTTTAAATATTAACCCTGGAAAGACTATGTTACTATTGGTGATATGAATCACATTTATATATAAATATTAACCCTGGAAAGACTTTGTTACTATTAGTGATATGAACCACATTTGCGGTTATTGTCATGCTAAGAAATTTAAAGCAGATCCTCCTGGAATGTGGCCACGCCCCCAGATATTGCTGTAACGGCCGCACCCCCAAACATCACTGTCACGCTCATACCCCAACCATCAAGGCCACGCCCCCAAAGATAACTGCCATGCATTGCAACCCTGACCACAAATGTTGTGACCTACTCCCCAAAACATTATGGTCCGCCCCCATACATCCCAGGTCTGTTCCCGAATCACACCCATATACAAAAACATCCTGTCCATGCCCCCAAACCTCACAGGCACACCCCCAAACACCACGCCTACGCTTTGAAAGAGCATGGCCATGCCCCCAAATATTGCGACCACCAAATGTCACGTCCAAGCCTCCTGGACTCTACAACATCACAGACACGACCCAGACTGTCCACACCCTAGAATGCCGTGCCCCCACCCACCGCAACATCACAGACATGCCCCATCCACCTATTCAAACCGGGACGGTTGGGGGGTATGGACTACACTGCAATAACCTGCATTACCTGGACTAGAAACAGACACACACTGCCCACATGTCACACACTTCACAGATAGTTACAACTAAAAGAACAAAGACATCATGGCACTTTCAATTCGGCCCAGAAAGTAACTTTATTGATTGATCTAATAGTCAATATAAAGTGGTCCTTGAGCAAGGATAAAGTGTTACAGTGCAAACAAGGTGTCATACTGCTAACGAATGAGCTCATACAGTGCAACAGAATAAAGCCCGACTTTAACACAGACAGAGCCGTACGTCACATGATCAGAGACATGGATGCCTGTCAGTCACTCAAGTGCTGCTATATTCAGTTGCAATCAACATGTTTTCCCAACGGCAAATTCCATGTAGCATGTTCACGAGTAGGTTCACCACAACATTTGTATATTTACACTCCAAGTGGAAAAACTGGTGACGTTGTATATAAGGTTTTGCAATAAACATACGGTATGTGCTATACGTCCCTCAAGCAATGTCATCCCTCAACTCATAACTTAAATACATGACGTACATTACCAACTGTGCACTTCCTTTTCCTCCTGTCTCTCCCATCTAAGCCAAACACACACCTACACGTAAAAAATACTTTACCCACACGGGCAACGCCGGGTACAACTGCTAGTTAACTATATAGGGAAAATATGGTGTATATGGTGTAAAAAGGATCCCACTTCATGGAGACAGATTAACACAGGAGGTTAGAAAAAATTCCGTCTGGCACCTTTTACTTCAAATAAAAAGGAGCCTATGCAGTCAGGACGTGTATGCTCACCTCTTGATCTTGTATGTTTGAGTCCTATATTGTTTATTAAAGTCTAGCCTCATAATGAAAAACTTCATATCAACACCCCCCCCACCTCCCTTTCAGGTTTCGATTTAATCATCCTAATCATTTCATCCATTGCTCTTAAGGACACTTATAAAGCCCAATCCCTCCCCACATTTCTCTCACTTTTCCTGATGCTTACTGGTAGCGAATGTCAGTCAGTGGCTGATGCCTGCTACAAAAGCAGCCTCTCCACTTGCTGTAACCAGCTCACAACAGCAGCAGAGGAGGCTGAACCTTCACCCTCAGAAATAACTTTGGATATATTGTAGAGCATGCCCTCCCACCCGAAACCGCTATATTGGCACATTAAAAATAGCTTCCAAACTCTACTTACAACTCCAGGCTCCCCTGCCTGCCGGAACTACAAGCAGGGGGCCGGACCGCCAACCGCAGCTGTGATTGGCTGAGAGGCAGCCAATCACCGCCGTGGCTGCCAGTATTACAGACCGCCACGGGAGCGAGGATCTGTAAGTAGAGTTTAGAATCTATTTTTAAACTTTCAATATAGTGGTTGGTGGTGGGAGGGTATGCCCTACAATATACCTAAAGGATTTTAAGCTAGAAGTCCAGCCAGAGAGGGAGGGGGGGGCGCTCCCCTGAGCATGCCAGCAGCAACTGAGCGGACAGAGCAGAGGCAGAAACCTGTTGGACAGGAAGACCTCTCCTATCCTACAGTTTCCTGGACCTAGAAGAGGCACTACAGGAGAACCATAAGGAGCAGTTATTGTACAGTCGGTAGTGGGTCAAATTTTAGTTTGGGGGGTGGACATGAACTTTAAAGAAATGGAGCTAAATTTAATATTCATTTTAGGTCATAAACCTTGTAAACGCTTATATTTTGAACAGACTGGTGTGATTGGAGTGATTATCTTCATTTCTACTGTGAAGAGCTGTAAAAACCTACTGGCAAATGCCCGATAGGCCACTATGGCTTAGTGTATGGCCGGGTGTTGTAGATGATCTGACCGATCAGCGGTAGTCAGAAGACACTCGTGTGTCGCAGGTCAGCCCCGTGATCAGATGTGTGTTAATTAATAACACTCTCTGGCTAGTCATTTTCATTATAGCTCTGTAATCTTCTATAGGGCTGATGTTTCCAGCCTAATCCCATCTATGTCTATTTATGGAATATAGGAAAGACAGCACTTTAGACTAGGTTGACGGATTGCCCTGGCACATCCTAAATAAGGAAAGAAAAAATCATTTTTCTTATCGATCGTACCAGAACCTATTGCGATTATTTCGGCTGGTCCAAAATCCGATTGGAAAACTATCGCCCCGTGTATGGCTAGATTTAATGGTGCACCCCCAGGCAGATAGATGGTAGATGTTTTCTCAGGCAGCGCATGGTTATTAATTGATTGACAATTAGCTATTTGGCTTGTCTCTCTTGGTCCTTTAATATCCTCATTAATATTTCATTCATTTAATATTCTCATTATTTCATGAATATTGATTTGCTATGATTTAAGCCCAGCACCTTGATATAATGTCCTGGGAATGTCTGACAGATGTAAACGCTGTCAAGCACACAACTTGCCTTATCTGAAATCCTCTACCACAGGAACAAGTATCTGGTATTGCTTGTTTTTTCTCTATTACTCCTCCTCTCTTATTTTGTCATTTGGTGGCTGTCCCAGCAAGTTAACTAAAGCCAGGAGGCAAGTCAAGTTAGAACAAGAACACTCCTTATCATTACTGTTTTTCCTTATCCACTCCCACAGAAAGCAACCTTAACAGGGTGTGTACAGGGAAACATGTCTTTGGACCTGGTGAGTCGGCATTTGTTTTGCGCTTTCTGTCTTTTCAGTAAAGTAAATATTAAGGCTTTTTATTGGTAGCCGTGGAGTCTTTAACACTTCCAAAATCATAACACCACTGGTAGCCACACCTTCCTAATTCATACATTTGAAATTAAACACATAGTCTGGGTACAGCTGCATGCCAGGCCTCAACAACTTGTCTAATGGCTCTCACTAAAGAGGAGGATTCTCTGGCTGAGGTTTTTATAGGATCTTAATAATGTGGGTGGTTATTAGTGTTTTATATTTCTTACCTGCAGCACGTCGGCAATCCAGCGTGCTTCCAGAAACTTATAAAACTCTTTAATGGCCATCGGATGGTTTAACCCTTTCCAGCACTGGGGTGTTTCCTTTTATTCATGAACGTATAGTAAGGCGTTAATCTTGTAATCTGCTGTTTCTAGGGAAATGTGCAGCTACCAGATGTTCTGTCATTAGCATAGGACGCTTGTTAGGCATCAGTCTGGTTCCTATAATTCAGGTATTAAGCCACTGCCTTCAAGATGTTGCTTAACTACAACTGCCAGCATTATCTAGCAGTCAGTATAGAGAAGGCAGCACATGGATATGTTAATTACTTGTTTACAGAGGATAGACACTTAGTTTGCAGTTCTGAACTGTATTTCATTTAGTTCATTATTTCCCGGAGGCTTAATTTGCTGTTTTATAATTGCATATGGCAGGGATGTCAATGCTGTGGCCCTCCAGGTGTTTGCAAGCTATGAACCCCAGAATTCATTGGCTGGAACATCAGGAGGACCCCAGCTTTAACATCCCTTCCATATGGGGTAGAATTTGAATTATTGCAATGGGATTGTTTTGTTTATACAGTGATTTCTATTTGGCTGAACCTAATAACATGGTTTTTAGTGATTGCCCTAATCACCCATTGCAACACAGTGTTGTGAAAGTTTTTCAAATGGGGATTTTGGATCTGCAGGTTTTTGTTGATAAAGGGCATGTCCACCCATACTTTTTACATTCAGCTGCAGGACTCCCTCCAAACTCCACTTCAGTTTTACTTACCTCTTCCAAAGATGCAGCTAAAGAAACTTAAAAGACCTGGTCCCTCGACACTCTGCTTCCTGATTGCTGTTGTCAGACAAACGCACACGGTGGGGACATCACGCTAAATCGCTGACAGCCGCGACCAGTATGCAGTATTGGGCGGTACCCTGGAGGCGAATTTTAGAAAATTTTCTATTTACTAATGAGGGTAAAACACATTAGTAATGCATTTGTGTCTGCTTGTGTCCATTTGTCCGCACTTTTTACTGTGTTGCCATAGGTCAGGAATGGACACAAAGGGTCCATAAGTTGTGCACGCATGAGATTGATTTAAGGATCAAAACGCAACACATATATTGTGAACTGGTTCCTGTGATTTCCAAAATAAAAAAAAATATCATTGCAGATCGGAAAATGCAAGCAGACATAAAAGCAGCTAGAAACACACATAGTGGGACTTAACCCATACTGAGTAAATCACACAAAGCGTCTTTGCGCTTGCACAAACACAGAAGAGTTTAGAGACATTGGTTGTTCCCCAAATTGCCACTTCTCCATGTGCATAGTGAATTATACAGACGGGAGAAGAGGATCTGGAGTGATGTACGTATTGTGTTGTTTGGTGGGCAGGGAGGTGGTTTTTTTGTGCTTTGTATAAATATTTGTTTGGGGTCAAACTTGCCCTTTAAACAAATGTGACAAATCATTGCCAATATCTGCAGTTACTATTCTTCCCCTGCTTGTTTTCTCGTTATTTTCTGTTCTTGGCCTTTTAATGATGTCTTTAGGATGCCTAAGGGGCATTAGATCATTTGTTTAATATTATTATTGTTATTATTATTATTGAAGCAAGATTGGAATTTTGCCTATTATTTCCAGTTAGTAGTTCTATGTATCCAATACTCCACAATAAATATAAACTGTGTTTTTTATTAATTTGTACGGTGGAGGCGGTGTGGAGGATTTTTTGCTATCCATTTCTTCTATATTGTTTCTCTAGCTGCTTTAAACCACAATCGGGGAGTGTCGCACTGTAATTTAGTGTGCCCTTATAAAGGTACTCAATACCCAGACCTTAACATATGCTAAGTTAAGTCTAGAATTGGAATATTGGATGAGCTGCTACTTCCATATTTTCTAGAATTGATTGGCCTCTGTGGTATGAAAAACAATATTCCTGATCAATTACTGAATGGAGATTCCTCAAATGATTGTGCCACTGGCCTAAAGGTGCCCATACATTACCTCTTACCTTCCGACATCCCCACCCGAACTTTAAGACCGACATTACATGTGTTGGAAAGTTTAATCTAGCCAGGGGGACAACGATGAACATCTTTGGTAACATTATGCTGCATTACTCGGTCCAAACATCAAATTGGCTTTAAAGTCTGAAAGGTGTATGACCAGTTTAATACATTTAGCCTTGATGAAAAATTCTTCCAAAGGAAAAAATATTATTGGTAATCGGCAAAAGAGTGCCTAGAACATTTACGTTAAATAACCTAGACAGTGTTCCTTAAACTTATCCACCTTTAGTTATGGGTTCAGCCTACATTTCTTTCCGCTTTGTTGAATCACTATCGTCGCCCGACCGAGCATCCATAAACATAAAGACGTTCGGCAGGTGCATCTGTACCTAGCTTAATGTTATCTAGAATGGGAATTTTCTCATAATTTATGGACCAAATCCTAATAATTCTTAATGCACATTGCTGGACAAGCACTGTATTTATATTAGGTTACTGGATCTCTACTAAACTAGTCAGCCATAAATGTGGCAATATCTAGAACTGGTTTGTTGGTTAATATAGCACTTTGTCCATTTCCAGGCAAAACAGAATAATAATGATGTGCGAAATTGTCACGTTAATTTTTGCACTTGTGAAGAGAGACTTGTGAACCAATTGCATTGGATAATTAAAGGGCATGTCCAACTCACCAAGTAAAATCTGATCCACTGTAGGTTCAACTGTGTAGTGTAAAGCTGGGTACACACGATGAGATATTTCAGTCCAATGGACCGATAGTTCAGTGTATCGGTCGATCGGACCAAAATTATCACATCCGAATGTGCCCATGTCCGACCGATCGTTCGTCCGAATCGGACAAAAGGATGATCAGACATGGTGGAAAACCTCGTCCGATCGTGCGGCCCTCTATGGACCGCACGATCGGTCGTGGTAACTGTCGGACACGGCTGCTTTTGCCGTGACCGACAGTCCTTCCTCCTGGCTGACCGGTCGAAAGTATCGAACGGTCGGTCAGGAGGAAATATCGCTAGGTGTGTACCTAGCTTTAAAAGATCTTTACCTTTTTCTTCTGCTCCCCATGGTTTTCCTGCAGGGCCTAATGAAAGTCCCTAAAATGAAGAGTAGAGAAACTGATTTCAAAAATATATAATATCCTAAATTCTCCTACTGGTACAACGCAAGAAATTAAACATAAATATATGATTCATTGGCAATCACTCCTAAATAGGACCATAACCCCTGAAGAATGGAAAACAATATGGAAACAAGCTGCCACCACTTCCATATGCACAGTTTATAAAGAAAATGCATACAAAATCCTTCTGGAGTGGTACTACACTCCAGAAAAACTCCATAAAATCTGGCCAAACCAAACAGACAGGTGCTGGAGGGGGTGTGGTGAAAAAGGAACATTCCTACATATACTCTGGGAGTGCCCCTTTATCCAAACTATTTGGACGCAAGCCTCTAGACTAATTTATACCCTATTTGGGTATCAAACCCCTATGACTCCTATTTATTGGATCTTGGGTCTCCCATTCAAGGGCCTTTCCAAACAGTCCAGCAAACTGTGTACATATACAGGTAGCCACGAGAAGGCTAATTACTCAATTCTGGAAACGCCCATTACCCCCGACAGAAGAAAATCTACAACAATCTATTGCAGACCTAAAGCTGGGTACACGCGATGAGATATTTCGGTCCAATCCGATAGTTCAGTGTATCGGTCGATCGGACCGAAATTATCGCATCCGAATGTAGCCATGTCCGACCGATCGTTCATCCGAATCGGACGATAGGACATGGTGGAAAACCTCGTCCGATCGTGCGGTCCTCTATGGACCGCACGATCGGTCGCGGTAACTGTCGGGCGCGGCTGCTTTTGCCGCGACCGACAGTCCTTCCTCCTGGCCGACCGGTTGAAAGTATCGAACGGTCGGTCAGGAGGAAAAATCGCTAGGTGTGTACCTAGCTTTAGATCCATGGAAAATCTAACAGCTAGGATTAGAGACCAAATAGATCGATTCACAAAAATTTGGGCCCCTTGGGATATAAGAATGGAAGCATCCTGAGCAATACCATCTCTATAATAAAAATCCATTCCTATTAATTCCATATGCGGAAACAGAAAAGCCAGCGGGGGGGGGGCCCAGCCAGCCAATTAACCAGTAAATGTAAGTAACTTAATATGACATAATCTTGTGAATTGCACTATTTACCTGTGTGTATGTTTGTTTAAAACCAATACCACTTTGCATCACTATTTAATCAAAAGTGTAAACTGTTCATAAATTATAACTGAATGGAAAATTTCTATAAAAAATAGTTTTTTTAAAAAAAAAAAAAAAATAAAGAGTACGAGTCTCTCTATGTGTAATCCCGTAAGTGCCACTTCCTGCTCCTCTGAGAAGACTCTGGCATGCACAGTGGAGCTCCCTCCCTCAGCGGCTGCGTGGTCTTTTTTTTTTTTTTTAAAGCTTCCTACAAGGTTACCACCCCTAAGCGCCAATCAGACACGGCTGCCGGTCTGGACCATTTAGGGTTGGGGGGGAGATACCCTACCATAAAATGCTTCTTTTGTCCTGTCTGTGTTAAAATTATGTTTTTCTTTTGCCTGAACGTTTGTGATTGTTCAGCTAGGTCTATTGCTATAGACCAGAAATTGATATTTATGAAGTTTTGGTGACATTGTCTTTATTATAACAAACTATGAAGTTTCTAGAGCTGAGAGAGCAATCAGACAAGGATTTCCCAGTTTCACAATAGATTCTTCACGGTTGACCTGGCAGTAGCCTGTAGCTTTAATTTGCATTTCCATGAAATCTAAGACCTTGCAAGGTGACAGGTTCAGTTTCCATTGCTTTAATATTATATGATTCCAGCATATAAATAATTTCCCAGATATCATCCTCTGACATAATTTATTGTTGCCCATTGCAGACAATGCAGTTGGATAAATGTCACAAATTCATTTTTTATTTGAACTGCATAGAATATAAAATAATGTAGAATATTGAATTTCCCAAATCAGATTTTCACATTATCCAGTATTTTTTTGGATTATACTTTCACCCAGGTAATAAAGATCTGCCAATGGCAGTGTAGCTAGCAGGATATTCCGCGCTGATCTCAAAACCAAGCAAGCTCTGGAAAGAATGAACTTTAAGCTTGCAAGTGTTTGAAAGCCTTATAAACATATGGTAAATGCATTTAGCAGTCCGTATCTCTATACATGTAAGTGGAAACAGTTCTTTTAGTTTGTTCCTTTGTAGTAAATGTGAAATCTTTGTTTGTGGGGTGGTCATGACCTTTAAAATGATGTAGCCTCATTTGGTACTGGGAACTGCCTGACAATACAGTTATTTTCTCTATACACTTGTTATGGAAGTTTGGGTAATGTTACAGATCTGTGACTACTCAGAGGCACCTGTGAAATTAAACCACAAACAATTCATGTAAATGCTATTGCAAAACATGGTTTACTCTATATCACATTAGTGTTTAAATAGTATATTATAAACCTTGGGGCTCAGGCCTTTAGCAATAAAAGGAACAGAGACATCTGGGTAATTTCCAAGTTTCCATGGTATCCCTTAGAAAATGTCATACCTATTAAAAGGTTTTTACAGCATTCCTATTTTATGTAATTTATAGTGATGCCTGTCAATAGGCGCTTCGCATTGCAAAACCAGAGGCCTGCACTACACTGATGATGGCTCAATAAAGCCGAAACTGGTTTTGCATTTACCTTGTGGAATGCTGTAAGAACCTTTTAATGGGTATAGCATTTTCTAAGGGCTAACATTGAAATTACCCAGAAGTCTCTATTCCTTATTTGCATATTCTGAAGGGGAGCTATAATACCTTATACTCTCCCTATCTTATTTCATTTATAAGGTTTGTGTATTTTAGCATTATATAGAGAAAGTGGCCTTGTGACTCCTTGTGACTTTACATATAGCACTGTAATGCCAATAGAAATTGACAGTAGCATTGTATCAGAATTGACAGCCTTTCGAAAATCTCTTGATTTGCCTGAAAGTAATGCGTGGTGTGATATCCCGGCCACATAGGTTTGCCAGGACATAAGTGATGCCACTAAAACCTGGCTACAAACAGTCGCTGGGATAGAGGTCCCCGTAGGTGTTCACTAAACAATTTTTCTGTCCATATTATTAGAAATGCTCCAAATTTAAGTAAATCTTGATTACAGGCTATTTAATGAAACATCAAGCTAATTCCTGTGCCATATTGTATGGAAAATATAAAATGATAGCCTGACAAAGGATGCCTTCATGTCTGTGGGCCCTCAGTTGTTTTGGGGCAGATGGATTTTGGAGCAATAATCTGCAAAGAGTCATTCTACTTATTGTCTATGGCCAGTTTAACACTTGTTTCGCTGCAGTGACAGCAATTTGAAAGACAGGAAAGATATTTTTGGAAGTAATTTTTGAAATGCATGTTCATATATAAACAATAGCCTGTGGATCTTTTATCTCTGTTAAAGGAACATTGCATATGCTTGTTCTCATTCATCCAGATCATGGTATATATATGTGGTATTCAGGCAGATATACTGGACTTAAGTTTAGTTATTGAATACATTGCATAGAACTTTGTAATGGAATTGTAACTTTTTAAAGTGTTCTTTTTAAGATCCCTAGCTGTGCTAAATAAAGCAAGGAGGATCTTTTATTGATGTATCTCTTTCTGTTTTGCCTTTGCTACTAAATAAACGGGGTTTTATCTTCATGTTATTGTCATAGATTGTGTGAATTGCAAAATTGCAGCTTGTGGCTGGAAGTGGCAAATCTCTCTTTGTCTCTCTCAGGAATAACAATGCTGGTATCTCAGTGATGCAATAAGGATATATAGGGCTAATCCAAAAGAAAACTATAGGGATAATCCAGAGGAAGTCTAGGGATATACAGGGATAATATAGAGGAAGTATAGGGATAGTCCAGAGGATTTATAGGGTAAAACAGGGACAGTACAGAGGATGTACAGGGATAATCCTGAGGATGTATAGGGAAATACAGGGATAATCCAAATGATGTATAGGGATATAGAGGGATAATCCAGATGATATATACGGATAGTCCAGAGGATGTACAGGCATAACATTTTATAAATTGAGAAATATGTATGGGGGAAAAGTTGTTTTTTCCTTTGTTTTTTAAGGAGAAATAAAGATAAATAGAAATGAACCTGAATTCATTTTACAATGGGCACACACACACACATTTATAGTTCTGACTAGCATGTTAAAAGCCTTGATGTATAAGATCTAACTATGGAGGGTAGTGACACATGTAGTCTGATCAATCTGGAGCTGGACTACTGAAATGCTGAATAAACAAATCTGGCTCTGTGGTTAAACTAGTATGAAATGCTTTCTGCTCCAAATATGCATCCGCTATTATAATTACATCATTATAGTTTATTCATTTTGTAAATGAGAACTACATGTTTCTTTATTTTAGAGGAGAAACTAGATAGTAATACAATACATAGTAACATAGTAACATAGTTATTAAGGTTGAATAAAGACATACGTCCATCAAGTCCAACCTATCCACCCTTTTTTTTTTATTAACCCTTCCTAACGTATGTAAACTGTGTTAGTCTTGCTGCTTTGGCTTAGAGCTTTCAGTCTCATTCTCCAACATCCATATGCAGCATTGGTTTGTCTCTGTCACTTAGCTCTTAGGCTGGGTACACACGGCCGGACTATTTGTTCCGACCGAGTGCTTGCCCGGGACAAATGTCTGTCGGTCGCTGCAAATTCGGCCGCGGGTGAATTTGCGAATGATCGGTGGTGCAGTCCCATAGGGAACCACACGATCGATCAGAATTTTCCAACGCGTCCGATCGTTCGTTCATCCGATCCGGACGAACAATCAATCAATCCCGGTCGTGCCCGCCCGCTCCACACAAGCCGATATTTTCGGCCGACTGTCCAAAAGTGCCATGAGTTGGTCGGTCGGCTGATGAGAGCCCAAATGACGAATAAAAACAAAACCTAAAAAAGACAAAAGCTTTCAAGGTAATATCATTTAATTTCATCAAGTGGTGATATGTAGCACTTTCCTGTACTGTGAAACATGCTGCTGGTCCATGCTATTTAATAAAGCTTTAAAAGGATAACTATATTCCAAAATGTAACTGTTTAAAAATGGAAAGTACCTGGTGCAGGGAAGTAGAATTAATTATTCCTACCTCCCAATATCTTTTCGTTAAGGAGCTGCAGCACGTACAGTTTTCATTTGCCAGATTAGTCCTGGACTAATCCTTATTAAAGATAGTGCTGAAGCCAGGAGGGAGACTGGCAGAATCCGTTTTTTTGGGGCTGGTGCTCCTCACAGAAACAATATTGGGAGGTAGGGATTACAAGTCCTTTATCCCTGTACTTTTCAATTTAACTATTTTAAAAAAAACTTTAAAGTTTAGTGCAAATACAAATGATTTCATGTGAAAAAACAAGTATGTTCTCTTTCTATTAACCATATCCTGCCCTTCTAGGAATTTTATGTGTGTAAATAAACACAGAGTTCCTGTATGCAAGACCCCTAGCTGTGTCCCTTATGGTCTTACCCTTGACTCCATCCCTGGGGTGATTCAGTTTCTCAGTAGAGATGTATGCATGTTTGACTTGTTGAACAACAAAGAGTAATGTTGGGGAAATGCCCAGACCAATTTACCAAAGTCTAGGAAAGATGGTAAAATTTAGCTAATACGTTGTCATAGACTGATGAGTGAACCTACTGCGAGACACACTCTGTAAAGATAGGAGCCTGGTAAAGTGGTTGACAATTGCAGATACTACACATGCTAGATCCACAAGGTTATTAGTTCTAATCGTTAATTAAGTGGATTACATTTCTTTTCCTAACTGTTTTTTTTCTTTTATTTTCCTTTTTTATTAAAGGGAAAGTTAATTGTAAAATATTATTTTTAAAATTCTTAGTTTGTATAATGCATACCTAGTTGTTCTACCTATTCCCTTCCATTTTGAAAAATCAGTTGAATTTAAACAATTGCTGTTCCCTGCTAATGACTCTTGTGAGCTGAAATTTTAGGTTCTGTAACAGTCCTTCTTCCCAGAATGCACTCTACCTTGGAATTTTCCTAACCGTAATTTATACTGATTAGCTGGTGGGCGGGTCAAACATGCTCAGATCTCTACTGAGCAACTGAATCAACCCAGGTGTTGGGTCAATGGCAAGACCCTAACGGCCCCTATTTGTCTGTGTTTTGTCTGTGTCTTCCAAAATACTGACAAAATGGCCAGGTTTAGGTTATTAGGATGGGAAAATTCTGCGCGTTTTTTTCTTAAAAATATTTATTTGCACTGAACTTCCCCTTTAATGTTTTATTTTCTTTGCTTATTACATAAATTGGTTTAAAGATAGACACAAACACTGATGACACAAAAAAACTTATTAACAATGTACACTGACTGTCGAATTTATACTAGATATTGTCATAAATGGATATACAATGCTAATTGTTGTGAACAGTTTGTGTTACCCTTTCAAATTGTTTTATTTTGTTATCTCCACTGGTAAAATACATTTTGCCATTCAGTTTTATTGAAAAATGGAAGATAAAGGAGCTGTGTCTTGCCTCCTGTTCTTCAATAAAATCTGCATGAGACAGGAACGAAGGGAAGGTACTTACCTGCTCACTCGCTCCTCCACCGCGTCCGCTGACAGGTCCTGACGGACTCTGTATTCTATGCGCATTCACATAGAGTACTGAGTCCGTCAGGACCTGCCACAGTACGCTGCGGAGGAGCGAGTGATCAGGTAAGTACCTTCCCGTTGTTCCCGGCTCCTGTACGAGAGGAAAGCGGACCTGGGGGCTTGGAGACCACCACTAAAACCTTTTGTTCTCCTAGTGAAATAAAGTGAGTGGATCTAAGCACACCTATTATGTCATGGGGCTATCTATCCACTAAACAGTATAAGAATGGCCAAATTACAGTCGCAGTGATTGACCAGGCTAAGGTACCCTACATAGATTTTTACATTATTGGCTTTAAACAGATATTTCACAACTTAATCTGTTTTTCTCTTTCTAGGAAATCAAAAAAGATACTGAACCAAAAGAAGAAAATGTATCGAGCAAAAGGGAGAAATCGGGAAATGTTGCCAATTTGGTGCAGCGAATGAGTGTGTTTGGTATCCCTGGAATCGGACCGCCCCCTCAGACCAAAGCCCTCAAGAAAAGTATGTCATACACCAGTTCCTTTTGTCATACTAACGACCATACAAACCTGTACAAACAGGTTTTCTAAGGCTATTTTGGTGCATTCTGTAGGCACATTGTAATGGTATGTGTCAATAACATTTCACATAGGAGCACTTTCACATGTGTTGTTTAGAGGCCAACTAAAGCCTAAGAACAACACCGAATCAGAATACGATTGGCCTTTATCAATCAGCAGACAACATCATTGGCTGCTTTAGATAAGAACACAAGCCTGGTGTCTCCTCTCATTTTGATGTGGGCGCTGGAAATTTTACTAACATGCAGGGAGATTCAATAAAAGTTCTTATTGTTTAAAATGGTGCTAATTTTGTCCCAACCAATCAGATTTTATTGAACATTTGAAAGTTAACATGTGATTGGTTGGGACAAAATTAGCACCATTTTAAACGCTAAGAACTTTTATTGAATAACCCTTATGGTGTTTACGTTTTATATAACAATGTCTTAAACTGAGGAATTTCTAACCTTATGGTCACTCAGGGAATGTTTTCTTTGTTTGCTCTACAAATCTCTATGTCTAGGGACAGTTCAGTGGAAATTATCAATATTTGTTAAATTGTTAGTTTGTGTAATTACTACTTAGTTATTCTACATATTCTCTCCCATTTTGAAAAATCAGTTGATTTCAGACCCTTTGCTGTTCCCTGCTGTTGACATTAGTCAGCTGACATTTCAGGTTCTAATGGTCCTTCTTCTTCCCAGGATGCACCACTTCCTTGGAATGTTCCTAACATTAATTTCTACTGATTGGCTGTTGGACAGGTAAAAGATGCTCAGATTTCTACTGAGCAACTGAATCAACCCAGGCACTGGGTCAAGGGCAAGACCATAACGGTGTCTACTAGGGAAGTCAGTATTTCGGTTGCATTTATTTATACACAGACACAATGCTGAATGGGCAGATTAAGGTCATTGGGATTAAAAAATACTGCTCTTTTTTTTCTGAAAGGCCTTTGTATTTGCACTGAACTTCCTCTTTAAGGGTGATTTAAATGAAATGCCCGACATCTTAATGCATTTATTTGCAGGGTGATTATTTTTGTCCTTGTCATGTTTTGAACATTAGTCACTGATGTGTTTATGGATATGTCCCTCTGATTGGCTTCACTCCTCTTAAATGCATTCTATTGTTTGTCTGGTTTATCTATTCATAGTGTACCGTATATACTCGAGTATAAACCGCCCCGAGTATAAACCGAGGTACCTAGTTTTAGCTAAAAAAAGGAGAAAAGATATTGACTCGAGTATAAACCGAGGGGGTTAGTATTTGCCACTTAAGATGTTTGGAAACTACAACTCCCAGCATGCTTTATTGCTGGGAGTTGTAGTTTTCAAACATCTTAAGTGGCAAATACTTACAAATAAGAGTAAAACCTTCTTTATTTGTGCATATGTATGCACAAATAAAGGAGGATTTACCCCTATTCTATTTGCAAGTATTTGCCACTTAATATTTGCCCTGGTGTCCCTGTATTAGGTATAGTTCTCCTACCTTGTCCGGCGGCCGCTCGCTCCTCGCTCCGCATCCTCGGTGCACATCCGGATAATGTCACTACTTGGCGCCGCAAGTAGTGACATCATCCGGATGCACACCGAGGATGCGGATCGCGCAGCCGGCGGACAAGGTAGGAGGAAGATTGACTCGAGTATAAACCGAGGTAAGATTTTCAGGCTTTTTTTAAAGCCTGAAAACCTCGGTTTATACTCGAGTATATACGGTAACTATATTTTAAGTGTTGCAGTGTGCAATGTGCATGTATTTGTGCAATGCATTTCTCAATAATTTAAAGATGAATATACAAACGGGGTGAGGTAATGGTAATGACCCTGATCTAATGGTGGATCTTATTAAAGGGTATGTCCATCCTTAAAACTAATTTTTGATCCCCCTGGTCCCCCAGCCCCAACCGCTTCATTTTTATTTTTAGAAAGTGCCCCAAACTTTTACTTACCTTCCCTCTTTCCTCCGCTGTGCTGCCGGCCCTCTGCTTGCGAGAAAATGCAAGCAGAGGGGCGGGACCGGCAGTCGCGTCTGTGATTGGCTGAGCGGCAGCCAATCACGGACGCGGCTGCCGGTCATTCAGTGCAGCGGAGGAAAGAGAGGAGGTAAGTAATGTTCGGGGCACTTTCTAAAGATAAAAATGAAGCGGTTGGGGCTGGAGGAACAGGGGGAATACTATATTAAAAGGGATTTATGCTAGGGGGAGGGAATCCGGAGAGGGAGGGGGAGAAGGGCTGCAGTACGCATGCCAAACTTCTCCCGGAGGCCAGGTAGGATTCAGAGTCCTATATGGACTCTGCTAGCCTCCTGGTGGGCAGTTTTTGGGACTTTGGGGGGGGACTACAGGAGAACCATATGGAGCTGGGATGTGAGGTAAGGATTAAACTACACTACATGATGGGGCCAGTAGTTGGGGGGATTATAGTTTTGGGGGTGGACATGCCCTTTAAAGGCAATGTTGGAGGGTAGGGAGAATGTGTTTTTGTTTTTTCACATTTCCCACAGGAAGCTGCATCAGTTCAATAGAATAGGTTATTGGGTTGCCACCTTTCCTTTTAAGACACATAGTCCATATGGGGACAGGCTGGTCTTAATGTACATTAAAAGCGTGAGCCAGGCTGCATAAGTTTCAGTTAACATATCTGTTTTATTCAGTTAGGTCAACTGGACTTAAAGTTTAGTTCTTGAAGACGTTTTGCTAGTTATCCGTCTGGATCTCTCAATTCAGAATGACTTGTTGAATGAATCTGTTGGCAATTATGTACCCTGGAATGTGTCCCAATTAGCATATCACAGCCAGGTGTTAGGGACCTTCTGAATGCAAGGTGTGATTGCATTGTGGCTAAAGGTTTCGGGCAATAACCGCCCCGTGTATGGGCGCTTTATCGCTTGAAACGGCTATTTGATCACCTAGTGAGTGGCCATTTCCCGCAACTCATGGTGGTGGGAGTGTGAGGGTTTGAGGATGCATGTGTACTGCCAGCACTGGGGAGCTACAGTTCATTGAGGGAACCATAAATGCCAACAACATGTACTTGACATACTGAAGCAGAGGGCAACATCATAACCACCCCAAATACACCTCCAAGACGACCAATGCCTTGCTTAAAAAAACTAAGGCTAAAGGTGCTGGACTGGCCAAGCATGTCTCCAGACCTAAACCCCATTTGGCATCTGTGGGTCATCCTAAAATGCAAGATGGAAGAACGCAAGGTCTCTAACTTCCACCAGCTCTGTGATGTTATGGAGAAGTGGAAAAGGATTTTAAAATAATGGTGGCCACACAAAAATATTGACACTTTGGGCACAATTTGGACGTTTTTGACTTATGGGTGTACTTATACCAGATGTATGCTGCCTACTTTACACTGTACCAATGTGTCATATATTCAGCATTGTCCCATGAAAGATAAAATAAAATATTTAAGAAATTGGGAGGGATGTAATCGCTTGAGTGACATACCGTACACGTATGGCCATTTTTAGTGCATTATAGGCCATTTTCAGAAACTAAACACTAGCGCTAGTACCGTCAGGTAAGTATTGTACGTGTCTTGTTTACATTGTCCCCGTGGAATTTTTTAATGCAGCCCTGTGTGTTAATTATTCCTGGAAAATTCCAGCACTTATACCCTTTCCTGTATCTGTATGTTACCCACCTAACTAGATTGTAAGCTCTACGGGGCAGGGACCTCATTACCTCTTGTGGCAAAGCTCTAGCACTTCTATTTATATAATTAATATATTTATGTACTGAACTATCTATGTATTTGTTCCCCTATTGTATGACTTTTTTTGTATTTTGTTATTGTACAGCGCTGCGTCCCCAAGTGGCGCTTTATAAATAAACTATACATACATATACATACATACAAAACATTGTGATGTAAGCTTTACTATAATATGTTGTGTTGTTACTTGAGAGACCTGTAAAATGCTGTATCTTTTTTATTTACCATATGTTATGTCTTTTTATATCCATTTTAGAATCCAAGAAGCGTCAGTGTAAAGTCCTGTTTGAGTACATTCCTCAGAATGAAGATGAACTGGAGCTGAAAGTAGGAGAAGTTCTCGATATCATCGAGGAGGTAACCGGGATTCAGTAAATCATACATGGGGGGGGTGTGTGTGGATAAAAGATCTAACGTTCAATATTCAGAACCGGACCCTCAATATAGGTAAACACTAAAGGTGGCCATACCCCCTGCCATTAAATAATTCACAAGCAACTTCCATTGGAATTTGTCGGTAATTTGCAACAACACATCATACACTCACCTGACCAACCTCCAACGTATACACGTTGTGATTTGAACTGCATCTCCTACTTAAAGTAAAGGGAAGACACCAATGGAAATGTACTATCATGACAGATCGTGCCATATACAATATGGTACTAATCCTGTCAGTGTGTTATACCATTGTGTATATTGCTGGTGTGCGAGTGATGTTTTCAACAACAGATTAATGTTCGATTGCAGCATTCTCCGTTTCCTAGTTTACTCTTTAGTGTTACTGCATTTGGATTGATTATTTTTTAGTATTTAGCATGTAACAGTGGTCACATGTCCTGAGACATAACTAATATATAGTGAACAATCTACTCCCAACAACGGGGACATCTAAGTAATTTGACTCCAAAATCTGCTTTCCACCTCCATTGCAAAATGCACACTTGTATATTATATACCGATTATGTACAATATGCAGTGATCTCAGTATGACTAGAGCACCTACAAAATTCATTTTTATTTTTAAGGTAGAAGAAGGCTGGTGGAATGGAAGCAACAGTGGCAAATCTGGACTGTTCCCATCAAACTTTGTGAAAGAGCTTGACCTCTCAGATGATGGAGAAAACCAGGAAGGCCCCGAAGATCCAGGTAAAAAGAGAGAGAGAGCAGCAGCAGTAACAGAAATGCCTTTTATTACCTTTGTTAAAGGACATCTTTTAGAACGAATCGCTTCTTATGTTGATATGTCCTACTTTGTCCTCATGAATTCATTACTGTATGCCTGATATGCTTCTGGATGCTTCATGGAAACTGAGCAATTTAGTGACCTGTACTGAGCCTGAGCATGCTCAGAAGAGGCAGCTAGGGTATTCACATTCAGTCATTGGCTGTGATGTCATCTGTCAAATCCATAACTTAAAGAACCAGGAAGCAGAAACAGGGGAACAGGATATTGTGCAGGATTTCAGGTTAGACTTATATATTTCAGATTTCAAACTATTTCAGTTTAGGGTTTTGGTCGGGTAATGGACCTGCATATACATTTTCATTTGAGTTGCCCTTTAATGCTCTTCCTCATGCTAGGATATAGTGTAGACCAGTTAGTATTGCCAGGAATAAACCAAATGAGGTCATTTCTTTTTTCAGGAAATGAGAATGTGCATTGTGAAACTCCTTCAAGGCAAATATTTGTTTGGTACAACCAGGCTATTCAATGTGCCCACAATAACTGTGTCTTGTTAATATGTGACTAGTGCACTGATTAAAGTTCCATTGTTACTGCCTTATGTAGAGTAGAAAGTTCCCTTTGCTTAATGAAAATGATTTAAACCTTTATCCTTTTCATTGGGACATGTTGCTTTATTTTGGTAAATATTGTAAGCTCTTCAGGGCTTTTTTTTTTTATTTTTATATTTTCCTTTCTTAGGGTTTCAAACACCAGATTAAGAACATGGGCAAAATGTTGCACTAACCTATTGAATCAGCCCCATAGAACAAGCTATATATCTGCATAGGACATTTGGCCTGCCGTGGGTGTACTAGCAGCAGGACAAATGGGAAGTTTGAGAGTGTCATTTTGACGTTTGTTATGCTGTTTGTGACCCCTCTACATCAACCTTGTGTGTCGTATATGATATCGTAGGTTACTGTAGCACTTTCACTTTTCAGGCAGCCTCTTTTTTTTATATTTATTTATTTTTTTAACCCATGGAGGTTTATTTAATAAGAGGTACAATTGTCTCCCTCCATTCAAATGTTATGAAATGTTTTCTGTAATGGGTATCATATGATTGGCATCTCATTAAATAGCAAGTGTTGTAGCCGTCACGTCCATTCCCGTCTGCTCTAATTTCATTGTTTCCTTTGATATGAACCTTGTCTATAGTTGGCTATACACAGAAATATTATTTTTTATTTCCAACTATTGGCTACTATTGGAAGATCACATTCATCTCTCAGTAGGATCTGTTGGGAAAGCAGGTCATTATTGCATTAATCTTTCTGTCATGTGGTAAAAATAGTTGATCCAATCTGCTTTCAGTCTGGGAATTGACAGAATTTAACCAAATTTGTTTATGATTATTGTTTTTTAATCCATTCCGAGTCTTCTAGTTTATTTAAAGGACAACTAAAGCCACAGAACAACACTGAACCAGAAGGCAGAACACCTTGATATAAAACCAGTAATCTGTGCCTTACCTCTCATTTTGTTACGGGTGCAGGGAAAGTTACCTAAAACATATATGGTTTGTGCTTTACTTCCCAGCATTTTAGTATCACACAGTTTGGTCAACGACCATTATGTACTGCACATGCTCAGTCCTTAGCTATGGTTATACCTATACCTATGGCTATGGTAAACTTGTTACAGTTGGTCACACCCATTAATAATCTATAGCCAATCCTTTTACTGGACAGCATGTGACTGAGGTCAGGAGGTGTGGTCTGACACTGCACATACACACAGATACTTCATCCATTTCTTAACAGGCTTACATTTACTTTAATACCATTTACTGAAGTGGGATTTTATAGCTTATTGGTGTTTTTAGGGGGCTTGTTTTCAGATTCTGGAGTATAAAAAATAATGTTTAGTTTCCTTTTAAGTAAATCATACAGGAGAAAATAATACCTTGTTTTCTAGGAGATGCAACTGCAATACCTACCTCACCGGTGCTGTCCCCAGGCAATGGACCTGATGCCTCCCCTTTATCTACAGCTCAGCCAAAGAAAGTTATGGGAGTTGGGTTTGGAGATATTTTCAAGGAAGGATCTGTTAAACTAAAGACTAGATTACCAGGAACAGAGCCAGAAGTAAAAAGGGCTGAAAAGGTAAAGTGATTGTTGGTCAGGAACCAAGATTTGCAGGGCCTTTTTGGTCGGAGTGCAGAGTATGGCACTTCCTGTATGGGGGGAGGAGCGATTGCTAGTGGGACGGGTGTGGGTCTAGACTTTTGGACTTGTTTTATATTTATAACCATTGTTTGCTGGCTGCTGAGAGCTTCATTAATATTCTTCCTGTTACCTTATCTGTTAAATTCTTACTAAAAACTCTTACTAAAAATATACCAGTCTGAATCAATAAAATAATTCACTAAAATGTAATGCATGGTTACCCTAGATTTTTTTCTAAAGAATCCTATTTGTGGAATTTACCAAGAGGCGTAATTGCTCCTGTGCAGGGATTTAATATCTTGCTTTTGGCTTGGGGTAAACTCCAATTGGGCCCCAGTGACAAGCTAACGCCAGCTGTTTGGTGTTATACTATATAGTCATACTATAACACTTCCTGTCATCCTAACATTTTGTGAATTGGTTAATGTGAAGTAGTCATGCAGTATCAGTACATGCACACCATTGTATTGTTTATTGGGATAAATAGAGTTGTATTTCCTACTGTGATCGGGGGATGTTGCGGTTTTAAGTTTTGCAATGCGTGTCATTCTCCGTTCAATCATGTATTACTGTGATCTTCTTCTCAGAAAATGTCTCCATATTGCATTAGACCATGGTCATGTCTCCTTTTTTCTTTTTACTTGTAGCCATTACCAATTCCTCCATCAGGGACCAAGTTACCACGAACACCAAGCTTAGACACCTCAAGGACAGAAACAGACAGCAAACCTAAAGGTAATGTTCTCATTTATATGCATAGTGCGTCTTCCCACACAGACAGATGGGCTTGTAATTTAATTAGAGAAACAGAAGATGTGATTGGGAAAAAGAATCCCAGTCACCAGAAACCCACTTAACTCCACAGACGACCTGCAGAGGCACTCTTTAGGCAGATAACTAGGAAATATGTATCCCCCAAAACTCCTGGGGATCAGGAAGTAATAATATAGGTACTTATTGAGTCACCCAATCAACCATAATTGTTCTAAAAGTATGTATCTTTATTATTGGTTATAAGCATAAAACACTTCTCAAATACAACAACACTTCATAAAATACAATAAATATATTATATAACTGCCTGCATCCTAGGCATCCCTAGGTGCTGGAAAAGGATTATCTATAACTAGTGTCCAGGTAAGTAACGGCAGAAAAAGCAGAGACTGGTTAGTGGCATATAGTTGGTTAAAAGCAGATGGTCCATGTATGGCAAATAATGCAAATATGGCTAGGCAAATGGTACAATGATTGTTAGTAGCAAATTGCACAGATGAATGGGCCCTCCGCGCAACCTCAGTTCATCCACGGGGTCTGGGTAACCCTACCTAAAAAAGCAGAAAAAGCCTTGCCAGAACTTATTGACTGTACGGATGGCCGTAATGTGATACATAGGTTAAAGACAATGGTTACTCATATCGGGATACTTAAGTGTCTGCCGTACTGCATTCCAGATTCCCATGTCCATCATTCTACACGTCCTTTACTGATCTCCAACATCCTATGTGGCCTTCCGTGTCACAGGTAATAAGTGCATTCTCCTGAGCTGCCGTCACTAAACATGAAAAAAGCCTCCACCTGCTGCCGTACATCACCCCGACACTTACGCGACCGACACGCGTTTCGAGAGGCAACTCCTCTCTTCTTCCGGGTCAAAGTTTCACTAACTTTCGTGGCAGTTAAGTAGTGCCGGTTCCTATTGAGTACCCCTTATCAATAAACCTCCGGAAACATCCAGAGAAAAAAAAACGTTCCATCTCATGTGTTCCGGTTAAGGGAAGCATTTAATATAGGACACCGGTCTAATTTAATTAGAGAGCAGGAAAATGTATCACAAACCTGATACTCACCACAGGTTGCACCTCCTCTTCAAGCTGTACCGGTTCTGTACAAGCTCACACATGTCGGGGGAACAGCAGTTTGTCATTGACCGTGACATCCGCTTTCAAAGCCATTACTGACTGCGGCTCCCTGTAAAAACTGTGACAAAAGAAACACACATTATGGTACTTTACTGTGTCTCCACCTGAAGGTTTACCCAGAAACATTGTCCATGAGATGTAATAAAAGTTCTTATTGTTAAAAATGGTGCTAATTTTGCCCCAACCAATCAGATATTAGCTTTCAAATGGTAAATAACGTCTGATTGGTTGGGGCAAAATTAGCACCATTTTTAACAATAAGAACTTTTATTACATCTCATGGACAATGTTTCTGGGTAAACCTTCAGGTGGAGACACAGTAAATTACCATAATGTGGATCACGTTTCCCTTGTAACATCACCCTTCTGTTCTATAGAAAAATGATCTGGTTTCAGAGGGGAGTGATGTAGGGACAGATCAAAAAAGAAACCCTCATAAAAAACTTTAGGCACCATGCAAGGGATACCCTCCCACCCCCAACCGCTCTATTCATAATTGTAAAAGCGCCTCCAATCTTTATTTACACCTCCTCGACCCTGCGCCGTTCTGGTCTGGCTCCCCTCCTGCCAGAACTGCGAGCAGGGGGCCGGACCGGCGGCTGTGATTGGCTGAGAGGCAGCCAATCACAGCCGTGGCTGCCTTCAGTGTAGAACAGCGCAGGAACGAGGACTTGTAAGTAGAGACTGAAAGCGCTTTTACACTTATGAATAGAGCAGTTGAGGGTGGGAGGGTATCCCCTGCATGGTGGCAAAAGCATTTATAGTTTGATAATTGCCAGCCACAGAGGATCGGAAGGGAGGGAGAAGGGGGAAAGGGCTCTACTGAGCATGCCTTTGTCCTTGCTGAGGTTAGCAAGGAAAGAGGCACCGGATGAGGCACTAACAGCTCCTACCCAGCACTTTCCTGCAGAGGCAGAACAAGAGAACCACAAGGAGCAGGGATGTAAGGTAAGGATTTACTTTTTTTGCACTGTGGGGCCAGTAGTTGGTAAAATTGTAGTTTGGGGGGTTGACATGCCCTTTAAAGGATATGTACACTGGGACATTTGTTTTTTTTAAATGCCGATTATTGCAAAGTATAATTCTTCCCAACTATCACTGTGCTGTTTTTTTGTTGGTCTGTCCCCTATTTCTTTAGATATTCAGTCTGAAACATCTTACATTTCATCTGTAAACCAAGTGCCTTAGTATCATAAACTCTTCTGCTATGTGTAGTTCTGCTGTAGCTGGAATGGTGACAGATGGTGTGTGTGTGAACTGCATGGTGGGAAATTCCCTCTCCCAATGCTGCTTCATAGGGATTACTGAGCATGCTTGCCCTCATAGTCAGATAGTCTGGCAGCGGGCTGGGAGACTAAGGGACTGAGCTTAAACCAAACAAGTACTAGATAGAAGTCATGCAGCAACAGAAACATATCCGAGTAAGTGCTAATTACATGTATGCATTTATAGATTAAAATGAGGCAAAGCCATTTTTTCAGTGTACAATTTCTTTAAAATATTTTTTTTCCAGTAAAGATGTCCTTTTAAAGCAAATTGCAGGAAGCACAAAGAGAACTCACAGTTAAATTACTGTTCCTTTGTGTTTTGGTGGATTGGCATTATATATGTAGAAATGTTTTTTATACAGTTTCTCCAACATATTTCTTAACATTATCTGTTGATGTTGTTGCACAAGCAGTTGGGGCCATTTTTCTGCTTTTGCGACTATCTACTGGGTCTAGTGTTGCACAGTAACATATATACAAGAGAAGAAAAAGACTCCGCTTTAACATGGAACACAGTTCCATGGCACTCAACTATCAATAACCCATAAAATTTAAGTTCATGTGGGGAAGGGAACCACATCCCTATAGATCCCACTGAAACAGTGTATTCACACTACTCGTCCCAAGGTATACATCACTTTATTAGTCACACAATACACAACGCAGTAATACAAATACATAGAATATACTAAAAAGATTTTGTGTAAATGGCACGTATAGAATGACGTTGTAAAAATGTATATAAAAAGGTAAGCGGGCCGCGGAGTAAAAAATTATCAGGTAACCTAGTTTAAAGGGCATCTATAGTGGGAAAATGAACTTTTTTTTCTTTCTTTCCATATGTTCTATAATTCCCTACAACCCCCAGAGTGTCTTCACTTTTTTCAGATTCCCTCTCTGTCCTGAGATACACCAGTTAGAAGAATACGTGATTGCATTCCTCTACTCCTACTTGGACTGTCAATCAAATCCCTGTGACTTGATCCCCCCTCCCTGCTCTGTAATAAACATAGAGATAACAGCATTAGCAGGGGGAGAGAGGTAGCTTTGATGTTAGATATAAGGCTGCACTTGACCCCCCTTCTTAATAGCTTTCACTGATTGATGATGGGTCACAAAGTGAGAGATCGTAAACTGTACTGATCTCCTTCTTCCGTGTCTCCAGGTCAGCTTACTTTCTATTGGCCACTGTGCGTGGGTGTGTTTTTCAGGATGTTGAACTTTTAACTCCTACTGCACATAAAAAGCTTGTCGGTTAGCCGGAGCTGAGACATGGAGGAGGTAACAGAGGGGAGGGAGAAGGGGGGAATGCTGCACATAGATCTGACACCGTGGTTAAACAGAGTCAGTGACAGATATAGGATTAAGGCAGCACAGAGTACATGAATTTAACTTTGCAAAGGGGCAATGTGTTTTTTTCACTATAGATGCCCTTTAAGTATATAGAGTCCCAATATGTCCCATTTATGTTATTTATTGACTCTTTGTGTACCAGCATTTATCTTTTGTGTTTGGATATACATCTCCATGGACTATTGGGACTCTATATACTTAAACTAGGTTACCTGATAATTTTTTACTCCGCGCCCCGCTTACCTTTTTATATACATTTTTACAACGTCATTCTATACGTCCCATTTACACAAAATCTTTTTAGTATATTCTATGTATTTGTATTACTGCGTTGTGTATTGTGTGACTAATAAAGTGATGTATACCTTGGGACGAGTAGTGTGAATACACTGTTTCAGTGGGATCTATAGGGATGTGGTTCCCTTCCTCACATGAACTTAAATTTTATGGGTTATTGATAGTTGAGTGCCATGGAACTGTGTTCCATGTTATAGCAGAGTCTTTTTCTTCTCTTGTATATATGTTATTGTAGTCTCCTCCGTTTAGCACCCACCCTTATCGGTGTATATCATTACCCTAATTAGTAGCAGGTGGCACTGTAGTCACCATTTATTCTACTAGTGTTGCACAGTGGTTTAAAATAGGGCCACAGTTAATACATTCCTGAAAATGTATCTGGGTGTAATTATTAATTTCTTCTTTTTCTTAATTAGCCAAAGAATGCTGCAGAGCCCTGTATAACTATGATGCATTGAATGAGGATGAGCTGTCTATAAAAGAAGGGGACATTATTTGCCTTCTCAGTAAAGTAAGTCGGTCACCAGTTCTAGCCATAGGATCAGTAGAGGTACATCCGGTCACTTCTGCTAATCCTTACACAAGTAATCAGTAGAATGAAGGTAAATAACAGATACTAACTATTCCCTCTTTCTAATGTCATTCCTATGCACTTGACATACACAGATCTTGATATTAACATGTACTTGTATTAGTCTATATAAATAAATGATTAAACCATGATTAGACTGTCTCTCCCACTCATGCTGGCCATACACTAGACAGACATTCGATAGATAAGACATTTGTTCTTACCTTCCAACGTTCCTACAAGGCGTTTTTTTTCCCAGAGTGTTAGGGGGGATTGTCGGAAGGTAACATACGGTGTAGTGGGCACCTTTAGTTACAAAGGTTAAATCACTAAGCTCTTGAGGTAGTGTAATGCAATTGTTACATTCCGAAAGGTTAATCCTGCTCGGAACTACCAGTTCCCGCTGATAGTAATGAAACACGGACCATCTGACTCTCTTCTGTTTTCCAGGATATAGGTGAACAAGGATGGTGGAAGGGAGAACTTAACGGGAAGGAAGGAGTCTTTCCTGACAATTTTGCTGCTATAATACAAGATTTTGAAAAAGAAGTAAGTGTAACACCCCCTTGTAGGAGTTACATAGGATTAACATCGCAGCTGGGAAAGTCCGTCTGTTTTGCCATTTGCGTCTCTCCAAATATACAGGGCCTATAGAAAGCCAGCGTATCCTTTTGAAATAGTTGCTTTATTGATCATACATCCTGAAATAAAGAAAACATTGTCAACCTTTCCAAGCTTTATTTATAAGGTTTTTTTTACTTACAAAATCATCAAATTATTAAAAATTAAAAAATAAAAGGGTTGGATAAGGGCTGAAGGACAGCCATCACAAGGACAATTAAACTCACCTCCCCCTCGCTCCTCTTTCTCCATGGCAGCATAGTACCCAGGGTGAGGATCTAAAATCGCTAAGTCCCCACCCTGGGTACTTTCCCTTACTCCTGCACTACTTACTGCAAATCTGCTTCAGCGATAGATCCATTCCTCCAATCTTCCTGCTTCAGTGACAGACCGGGATCCAGCCAATAGGAAGACATGCTCTGCAAGGAGGAGTGTCTTCCAATTGGCTGCACCGCGACTGTCACTGACAGTGGAACAGAGGAGGGACCTAGCAGATTTGCAGTAAATAGTGCAGGAGCTAGGGAAAGTACCCAGGGTGTGGACTTAGTGATTTTAGGTCCACACCCTGGGTACTATGCTGCCATGGATCGGGGAATAGGTGAGTATCATTATCCTTTAATTCTCTTTTAAGAAAGGGTCCAATTTTACTGATCGATTTTTACCATTTATTTTAATTTTGCCTTGATTTCTACAGAGCTAAGTTCACTCTTTTTACATTTCAGTAAGGTTTGTGAAGGTTCTCATTCATCCAGGTCATGGCATATCTGTGGTCAAGTTGACTTAAAGTTTGGTTCTTGAAGATGTTTTGCTAGTCATCCGACTGGCTTTCTCAATTAAAAATGACTTGTACAAGAATCTGTTGGCAATATAAGTACCCTGGAAAGCCCCAATAAGCATATGACCGACAGGTGTTAGGGACCTTTTAAATGCAAGAGAAAAAGGTTTAAGGCGAGAGGAATCAGTAGGAGTGTGTGTGGGGGGGTGTCTGTACAGGAGCTGGTTCTGTGATGATCGAAGGGTGCAGGGGGGAACATATGGGGGCACTAGAGACTAAATAGACGGTTTCAGCAGAGCGAAGGGATTTAAATGTTAGGAGAAGTAGTTTGTATATAATGCGCTGTTTAAAGGGGAGCTAGGTTGTTGTCCGGTACAGAGGAGATTTGGGATTCTGTTTATTAGAGAGCAAAACAATATGTGTAGCAGAGTTAAGAATGGACTGAAGGGGAGAGAGGTGGGAAGCAGGAAGACCAGTGATTAGTAGGTTACAATAGTCCAGGCGCAATAGGATGAGAGCATGCATAAGCATAGCGGTAGTCTAGAGAGAAAGGACTATATTGCAAAGGAAAAGTTGGCAGGTATTTGCAACATAGTTAATGTGGTTAGAAAAAGAGAGAGAGGTGTCGATAATTACCTCTAGGAAGCATACCAATTGGATACGGAAAATAAGAGTATTGTCAACAGAAAATGAGAAAGATGGATCAGGACCAGGTTTAGGTGGGAAAATGATTAGTTCAGTTTTAGTGACATGTGATTGGATGACAAGAGTTAACGCAGGGGTGGACAAATAAATTTATAAGTCGTCTGCATATAAATTATAGCCAAAAGGGCTTATGACATCTCCCAAGGAAATACTGTAGAGGGAGAACATTAAGTGTCCAAGAATAGATCCCTGCGGCATCCCCACACTAAGAGTAACCAGAGAAGAGGTGTTATTAGCATAAGATACAGAGTAAGGTTGGTTAGAAAGATAGGACAGAAACCAGGATGCCACTTCAGTCTGAATGCCCAAAGAGTGAAGTATCTGCATTAGGAGGGAATGATCAACTGTGTCGAAAGCAGAGGAGAGGCCAAGAAGAATAAGAATAGAAAGTTTATGGTAGAAGTTTTGCCAGCAGGAGCCCAAAGCCGAGACACTGGAGAATGAACTTGTAATGGAGAAAGTCAGCCTTTGTACAGGACGTTCTCCACGCGCGTTCAACAGCACGCGTGCACCTGCGTATAAAACGGGAAGTGGGGTTGAACCACGGACGAGGATTAGAGGTCCCTTGACTGCGGCAATGCACGGGGACAAAAGAATTAATTGTGTTGGTCAGGACACACGAGGGAGGGACAGCAGGAAGAAGAGGGTGTTGAGCCTGAAAAGTGATAAGATGGTGATCAGAAAGCGGGAAGGGGTTAAGGTTCGTACACACATGCGATTGCAGGTGCATTTGTACTATTATTTGCTGATAATAGTCCCATGTATGGGCACTTTATCGGCTGAAATGGTTGCTCGTTTGGGAATCTTTGCCCGGCAGATCTCTGAATGAGTAGCCGTCTTGGCCGATAAAGTGCCCATACACTGGACGGTTATCGTCCGAAACGGCCGTTTGTACACATCGTGCGTCGCAGGTCGGCATCCGCAATCGCACGTGTGTACGAACCTTTAGATTCAAAAGACGAGACAGGATTTTAGTGAACACTAGGTCCAGGAAGTGACAGTCCTTATCAGTAATAGCGTTAGTTCACTGTTGAAGATCAAATGAGGATGTTAAGTGTAGGAAGCGAGAGGGCCAGGAGTTTTCAATGTGACTGTTGAGAGAGAATAAGAATAGGACAGTCAGTAGAGAGGAAGAAAGTAAGCCAAGTTTCTTCTATTTAAGTTTTCTTGTGTTTATTGCTTCATATAAAGGTCAACGCTCACTAATGATTTATTCTTACAGAAGCCAAAGAAACCGCCACCTCCTACAAAAAGCCCAGGTATGTGTAACACTGTCGTGTACCAGAAATCCCACACCTTTTGTGATTACCTTGGAATGGACTTCTGCATTTAAATTGCATTTAGTTTGTCATTGGCAGAGCTAAAAATCACGTAGCCAGTTAGAGTAATGCTGACAATGCACTTAACCAATCAGATCATTAGAATGTAAACATACAAGTAATTAGTGTTAACTTGCAGAAACCAACAAAAAGCACATTTTTCCTTATGGTGTCCATACACTATGTCCAATCTCTCATAACACAAATGTCCAATCTATCTAAAACCGCCTAGCCCGTTCTTTCATGCAATCAATTTGAGATCACAAAATGAATGGGTCAGATAGGAACATCTCAAGATAAAAAACGCTGCTTGTAAAATGTGGCCTTTAGATATTAGATCGATATCTCAAATCTATCTAATGTCTGCCTGTGTATGGCCAGATTTACAGTCTGTCTGAGTTCCAGTCTAGTCAGTTGTTTTAAAGGCACATTCTGTTCTCATGTCAGTATAGGGACAATATGTTACACTTGTTACATAGCTTTATAGGGGTTTCAGGGAGTTTAACCTTTCTGTGTAAACCACAGTATCACCAACCCAACAGTCGGAGAGAAAACTGTCAAGTTCCAATAAGGACTGCTGCTATAGAACCTCACCCAGCACAAGGATAAAGCCTTTCACGTATGCACACCTATGGGTACATTTCATTGACTGTAATATGCTACGAGTCATCACAGTTGAAATTAAAATGCATTGTCCAATCATTTTGGGTTTAATATTATGGTTTAATTTCAATCACAAGTTGATGTCTGGACCCAAGTATCAATAGAAAATGAACTGAAAATTTTCTAGGAGTTTGGATTTGTCATAGTGTTTGGCGAGCACAAGTTATTCAATCCACTTTTAAAGGTAAATAGGGGGTTTACCATCACAGCATTATCATCCAGGACATTCAACAACCTAACTGCCCACACACAGTAAAATGTATGATGCTTAAAGAGCAATTACAGTCTTACCAATCTCCCCTCCCTTTTGAGGTACCCATGGTGAGGATCCAATCTGCTAAGTCTTTACCCCGGATTCAGTGTGATCAGCTGTTAAACTTACTGTAAATGTCCCTCACTGGTCCAGGCCAACTCCTCATCCTCCACTGTCTGTCACAAGATCAAACGGAAGACAATTACTTCAAGAAGTAATTTCCATTGGCCATGCTGTGGAGTGAGGAGAGAAGACTGAAGGGGACAGGACCAACGTAGGGTGAGGGCCTTCCATTTTAGATCATCACCCTGGTTACCCAGGAGGGTAGGGTTATACTTTGTAGGGGTTTATAACTTTTCTTAAAATGAATCCCAGTTTAGCTGTGTACATTTTCTCATCAGTCTTGTATTGTCTTTGAATTGGCTGTTGTGTCTCACCTATGTATTCTCCTTCTATAGCACCCAAACCAGAGCTCCGCATTGGAGAAAAGTTCACCCCTACCAAAATAGAGGAAAAAGGTAATTATCACACATCCCACCTAACCATTATTACTATAATGTGGAATTACACCTAGCAGAAATGTGACAATGCCACCATACCATGCTTGTAGCTTTAGTTCTACCACTTGATAAATCTTTCTCCATTACTCTTAGTCTGTGTGATACAAGGGCACTTGCTGTAAGTGGTCCTGCACATATAGGCTAAAGTGTCTGGTGCAATTGGAGACCAAAGCTTTATTTCACACTGTTTTACTTTAACTTTCTTTTAATAGCTTAATACTGTATCATTCTATACCTGCCTTAATGAAAAACAAGCTTATTCCCACCTGTCTGCGTGATATTGTATGGGAGATGTACACAAGGGAAATGTCTGTTTGTAAACCAGCTCTGGAAGTTTTGTCTCCACCTTTGTGACTGACAAGGAAATCTGCAAGGTGAAATGGAATTATTCCCAACACTTTGCTTGGCCTGCCATTAGAATGGAAAATGGCAACGTGTCATTCCCTGATCATAGAAAACAGGAAGGAGGTTGTGAGCATGGTCAGAACACTTTTGTTGATAGACACCACATAGATTTGATTATTGTGATACTTAAAATCGGCTAATAATATCATTAAAGGGCATGCCCACACATAAAACAATAAACTGGTCAATTGTCCGTTACCTGCCCCCAACTGATATATTTTGCACTTTATTACCTGCTTAAGGTAAATATACATGCTGTCAATCAAGGCTGTGACAGCTGACTTCACAACCAATGATTGACTGCTATTCCCCCTGCTGCCTCCTCTGCACATGCTCACGCTTATCAAAAGCTCATTGAGCAGAGGGAGAAGGCAGATAAGAAAGGAAAAGAACTTATTAAATATCTGGTTACAAATATATGTAATAAACTGGTAACCATAGCAGAAGACTACTGATAATCATAAAAGTTAGAGCTTAGCAGGGGTTTGCATGTGCACTTTCCCTTTGTGGCTCCATAAATATGGCATTAAAACATTAGAATGAAATGAACTGTCTGCATGGGATGTGATTTCCTCCACTGATTTTTAACTTGCTTGTTACTTGCAGATGAAAAATCACCTTTGGACCTTAAACCTATCAAACCTGCTGCTCCTCAGGTACCCCCTAAGAAACCTATACTTTCAAGCAAGAGTAACAGTCTCATAAAACCAGCAACAATCCCACCCAAACGTCCAGAAAAACCTGCCTTCCCATCTCCAACCTCCAAGTAAGCCAAGTGAACTTGCCAATTGTTTCTGTATCCTTGATATTCATATTTGTTTTTTTTACAGTTAGTATAAAATGTTCACACCCTGTCCAAATGAAGATACACATGGGTATTTTCTATGTTACCATGGTAGCCCTTAAAGAAATGCTATACCTTCTAAGAGGCTTTTTGCAAAATGCAAAACCAGAACTGGTTACAGACTGGCTTCAGCTTTATTGACCCATCATCAGTGTAACGTAGGCCTCTGGCCTACAATGTGAAGGGTCTATGGAAGAATCAAATAGGATTAACTGGTTTTGACTTTATTTAGCCATTTTTGCCCAGGATTCCCCATACACTGACAACAGGTTCTTCCTACTATAGTGATTAGTAACTGATACATTGGTGAATTGAAATTTAACAAGCGTTTGATTTGTACAAAATAAAAACGATCCCAACATTTGTGTAGAGTGTTTATTAATCATGATTCATTATCTACTGTTCTTAACTAATATTCCATTTCCACTGCTGACTTTAACTTAGAGTTCTGGAAAGTAGTTTTAACTGCTCAGATCTACGGTGTCCTTTCTAATTGCAATGTAGTTTGATGGTGAGGAAAGCAGGCAAAACCTATTCAACTGGTGCTGCAAATACAGTACAACTACCATCATAAACTTAATTTACTCAAAAATATAAGTTGTGCATACATATCACCTCCCCAGCCGTAGGCCTGAACAGTGTGCAGTAATTAAGTAACCGTCGGCAGACAGATTTTCGGTTTCATTAGATACCTTAGTTCAGTAAAAGCCATGTCCTTGGTTAACAAGAAAGAAAGAAAATGTTTCCCTTTTACGCATGGAACCAACCGAAAAAGATAATCAATGCACATTCCCGGGCCCCATATAACATCATAATATGTGTGCTAGTGCAGTAAAAACGGGGCATTAGTTACAATTTTATGTGTAAAAAAAGAAAAGCCGCCCAACCACATCAAGGTAACCACATTATAGAAGGTCCTAACCAATTACCTTGGGTCATTTATCTGGCTTGACACCACCTGGTTGGTTGCATTTTCTTGGGAAGATTGTCTCCCTGCCCTTGAATTAGTATAACAGGATTTCCTTTTACACATTACAGACCATTAAGAAAAGTTTCAGAATCTAAACTTTGCTTGTTCCCAAGCTGTGTCACATATCTAATAAATATCCACTTCCTGTGTTTCCATGGCTGTTCTAATTTAGATTGCAGTAAAAATTGGAATGTTCATTTCTCATTCCATATTTTTTTAGGCCGAATGGAGATTTGTTGCTAAATCGTCCAAAGCCAGAACCAGAGCATCTTAATAAAGTGAAGACTGACCTGGATCATGTTCTTAGCCGACCAAAGTCTGCAGAAAGCGACCCGCAAAATAAACCGAAAGCGGACCTGGAACAGATTCTAAGTCGGACAAAACCTGAACCAGAACCTCAAAAAACAAAACCGGATCTAGAAAGTATACTGAGTCGACCGAAAGTAGAACCAGAACCACATGGCAAAATGAAATTTGATCTAGAACATTTTTTAAATCGACCAAAATCAGAGGCAGAACCACATAGTAAAACAAAAACAGATCTAGAACAGATACTGAGCCGACCAAAGTCAGAAGTAGAGCCTCACGGCAGAACCAAAATGGACCTGGAACATATTCTTAGCAGGCCCAAATCCATGGAAGCAGAGCCATGTATGGTTAAATGCCCCAGGGAAAATGGTAAGCTTATATCCTGCCTTGTCGGATGGTTTCAGGTTCAAGGGGCATTTTGCTCTTGGAGTTTTTTTTGCCAGAAGATCTCCCAGTACATGTAACTTTATTTTTTACATGTGACATTGTTTGCAGGATGAAATGTTAAAGTAAGTAAAGTAACAAGTGAAGCATATGAAAGGCACAGACTAAAAGCTGTGAAAAAAGTAGGTTTTATTTAAACAAACATGTGTGCTACATGTTTTGGACTAACGTCCTTTCTCAAGCACACTGGCTACCTTATATAGGTAGCTGAAAGGAACAAACCACCCATCCCCCATTGTTCAATAACCAATCACGCATGTGAAGTTCTGAATGGCCCGCCTCCTGGGCACTCCTCTTCGTCAGGTGACAAACTTTAAAGTGGTGCAAATCTAGAAAATATCCAAGCCTTATACAAGTTCGTGTTCTTATAAGAATGTTCAGTGTCCAAGTGTGATAAAAAGTGAGGTAGTTAAAAGATAAAGATAGAAAGTTCAATCTTCTGGTCCTTGCGGGAAATGTCTCATATACATGTATCTATGACACTTTATTGTAACACACAAGGCACATATCTTATATACAATATTGCCATCTTGTGGCCTATTAAAATGATACAGCTATATTGCACCTGCAACTATACTTCCTAATCTGAAGTTTTCTATAGGCAGGTGTTCTATTTATATCTGCAAGGAAGTGTAAACAAAAGCTGTGAGAAACATAGAAGCAATAACAAAACCAGAGTAATTATAAGAAACATTTAATGCTACATCCCTCGTTCATACCAATCAGATGAATAGTATTTCATTTCATGATCCATTTGTACTCCTTTTGGAGCAGGGTCGTTTTAAAGTCACCTCCCCGTCTGTGCCTTTCCACTTTCTCGATCACCTGCCATTTCAGTTGCATCTGGTTGTGGCCCATTTTGTTGAACAGGCGGGATACCGGAGTATCTGTGTATGGGTTGGCTTTGAAATTTCTTATGTTGGCCATATGCTCCTTAATCCTTTCTTTGATTGATCTTGTGGTTCGGCCAACATACCCTGATCCACACGGGCATTTCAATAGGTAAATTACACCTTTAGTGTTGCAGTTTGATTGGTGATATAGTTTCATTTTATTACCTGTTGAGGGGTGATACAAGTTATCCCCTTTAATGATGGAGCTACAGCAGATGCAGTCTAGGCAAGGGAAGGTGCAGATTTTTAAAAGTGTTTTTTTCTGTATGTACAGGTTTGTCTAGTTCAGTCCGAGATATTCTCTGCCCTGCAGAACTAGACAAACCTGTACATACAGAAAAAAAACACTTTTAAAAATCGGAAATGCCCGTGTGGATCAGGGTATGTTGGCCGAACCACAAGATCAATCAAAGAAAGGATTAAGGAGCATATGGCCAACATAAGAAATTTCAAAGCCAACCCATACACAGATACTCCGGTATCCCGCCTGTTCAACAAAATGGGCCACAACCAGATGCAACTGAAATGGCAGGTGATCGAGAAAGTGGAAAGGCACAGACGGGGAGGTGACTTTAAAACGACCCTGCTCCAAAAGGAGTACAAATGGATCATGAAATGAAATACTATTCATCTGATTGGTATGAACGAGGGATGTAGCATTAAATGTTTCTTATAATTACTCTGGTTTTGTTATTGCTTCTATGTTTCTCACAGCTTTTGTTTACACTTCCTTGCAGATATAAATAGAACACCTGCCTATAGAAAACTTCAGATTAGGAAGTATAGTTGCAGGTGCAATATAGCTGTATCATTTTAATAGGCCACAAGATGGCAATATTGTATATAAGATATGTGCCTTGTGTGTTACAATAAAGTGTCATAGATACATGTATATGAGACATTTCCCGCAAGGACCAGAAGATTGAACTTTCTATCTTTATCTTTTAACTACCTCACTTTTTATCACACTTGGACACTGAACATTCTTATAAGAACACGAACTTGTATAAGACTTGGATATTTTCTAGATTTGCACCGCTTTAAAGTATGTCACCTGACGAAGAGGAGTGCCCAGGAGGCGGGCCATTCAGAACTTCACATGTGTGATTGGTTATTGAACAATGGGGGATGGGTGGTTTGTTCCTTTTAGCTACCTATATAAGGTAGCCAGTTTTTACATATGTAGTGTGCTTGAGAAAGGACGTTAGTCCGAAACATGTAGCACACATGTTTGTTTAAATAAAACCTACTTTTTCACAGCTTTTAGTCTGTGCCTTTCATATGCTACACTTGTTACTTACTTGGATATTATACCTGGATCGGAGGAGACCAGTAAGTGTAGCATATAGGAACTGCTTTACTATTGGTATTAAGGGTCCCTACCTTCACAAGTGCCAGGATGAAATGTTAACAGTGTGTTTACTTGAGGTTAGATCTAATTCATCCTTCCTGTTTACAAATAGCAGAAGGGACCCATTAATCTAACAGCTTGTTGCTGGGTTTATAATAGAGCATTGATAACCCACCTTCTGTAAAGGATTGGTTTATTGTTCCCTTAAATGTTCATATGATTCATTATCATTGACACTGATTGGTTTGGAATATAAAAAATAAAAATAAGTGAAATGTTACACAGGGCCATGCAATGACAGGGGCAGAAATCCTAAATGGAGTTGCTTGCACTAACCTATGTAATATCTGATAGCACGACTTTATCTCGTTGCTTTCAGCGTCTGTGTGGGTAGCAAAGTCAAATACGTAGCTGCTGAATGTGCTTCTATTAGAAACTACTAGGGGGTGAGACCTGCTGTAACAAAGTTCCTGCTTGAGTAATGGTCATGAGCAAAAAACAAAGTCAGTGGCCAGACTCTAAGACAGTGGAATGCTGGGAAATAAAGAACAAACCCCATGTTAGTAAGGTACATTTCCCATCACCCACATCAAAATGAGAAGTAACACAGATTACTGTTTTTATGTCAAGGCATTCTGCCTTCTGATTCAGTTTTCTTCTGACGCTTTAGTTGCCCTTTAAACCCTGTAGTTTATAATCCAGAATTGCTAGTATCGGCAGTGTGTGCACCCAACTTTAGTATAGAAATCCGTAGCCATGTGATTGCTGCGTAGGTTCTTGTTTAAACATTTTACAGATGTTTTTTATTGATTGTGGTTAAGAAAGTTATGGATAGAAACCTACTAACACCATGTTTCTGCTGAGCTTGCTGAGGCTTTGTGTTCCATTGATGACAAATTTCCTTTTCCTGCTTTGCAATGTAATTTTCTTTTCAAAACCTTTTTTCTAGACATTCCTCTCCTTGCCTTTTCTCTAGATTTTGTTTCCTTATCCTGTTTGCCTCCCTTCTTTGGTGTAAGGAGCTTATCCTTCCCTTCTCCGCTTTGGTAAGATCCTCTTCTTTCACAGAATCCCACGGTACACATACATTTAATGTTTTACAGAACTGGTAGTTTAAAGGCAATGTCTCCTGCTGCTGCCTGAGCCTCTTGCTAAATGTGGCCTTCCATGCCATGGAAATTGAAATTGTTAAATCTTTTATCTACTATCTATTTTAACTGTGTACAAAAGGCAAAGCGACCTGGGAAACCTGGGGAACACGTATTTAAAAAATCGTTCAATACGTCTTCAAAATAAATGACAGCCCTCGGTGTTCTCCCCAGCATGTTTTAGCCGGGTATTCCGCCCAGATAGTTCTATAGTTTCTTATCAGTGGGAGGTGTGACAGGTATGAAATGTAGCAGCTCTAACAATGTTCCTCCCCATCCGCTCTGTCTGAGTTTCTCCCTCTCCTTTTTCTGTGATCCGGAATGTATATTGGGGACGGGCATCTTCTAGTGCTTTCATTGCTTTTCCTTCACCAGCAGCCGTTTATGTTAAACTCCCCCTCTTCCCTCTACCCAAATTCACTGCACGGACCATCTATTTGACTTAATTGTCTAAAGGCAGACATGATACATTGTGTTGGCAGCAGCAACAAGTAAAACAAATCTGGGGAAAGTTGAGAAGAGCCAGGGCTGGGATAGAGCAATGTACTGCGCTAGAAAGCAAATGTAAACTTGTACTTGCCATCTCATGTTCAGTGTATGTGAGAGAGTGTGTTCATTGTGTGTAGTGTGTATGTTCAGTGTATGTACTGTGTATGTTCAGTGTGCGTGAGGCAGCTTGTTCGAGATGTAATGCAGTAATAACATTACTCAATGTATATTTGTACTGCGTTACATTTATTATCCGAGTGCTGAAATAAAATAAATATTCTGGCAGAAATGTGTCAAGCCTTAAAAGCATTGCAGAATAATTACTATTAATTAACTAATAAAAATAGCGCACCTTTAGTATAAGTGTGTCAATACGATTTTAGCCTGTAAACGAATCGTTTATATTTACCAATTGTTTTTTCTTTTCACACCCTTAACTAAACCATCTTGTGTTTTGGAGTCATGTTCTTTGCTGTAACACGCGTCGGTTTCCTGCTCATCTGCTTTACAAAGTTTTTTTGTTGGGGTTGCCACCTTATTTTTTTTTTTTTTTTTTTTTAGCATGCTTTCCTTACATTCTACTAACATGGCATTGACAGCTTAGTGCGATTTCGTGTGCTGTAACTACACGGGATGTTCAGTTTGATTGTTTTAAGCCATGCAATTCTTTCAATACGTTTCTTTTAAAACTGATCTTTTTTTGAACATAAATTGATCAATATTCAGGGTAGAATTGAAAAGGGAAGTTAATGTGCCAATACACTGCGTACCTGAAGACGCTAGACAACTGCTTAGCCTTTAAGATAACGTTACAGCCATAATGCCAATTGTAAAGCGCTATCCAGCCCGGGAACGCCACAGGAGAGTCGCTGGTAAGAACCACTGAATAGTTCAATGTGAACATTTGTCGAAACAATTTAACATTGAACTATTGTATGGCCAGCGTTAAGGTGTCTATACACTAACTTTACCTTCTGGGGTTCCCACAATGTTCCCTGACATTCATATGATGTCTGAAGGACTGTCTGGCCCGACTTCGAATTAGAAATTGAACGCAATATCGATGACCGTTTGTGGGTTTGAGAAACCCTCAAAAAAGATCAGCTAGGTCTACAGTTTTTAAGCTGAAATCTATTTAAGACTGTCAGCGCAAAAGTAGGGAATAGCAATTGGTTCTTCTAATTGTTTTCTCAGTGTCCCGGAATAGGCGAGATGATTGAACATTCCTTGTTTTTAGAAACTTATCCAGCTTCTGTTTACTTGAACAAATTTTTGGCTGGACATGCCCTTTAAAACATACTCTAAAATGTGTTCCCATATCAAATTTCTAGTATCTTCCCCACTACTTAAGTTAAATTTAGTTACATTTACAGGCCTGTAATTATCCGGCTGTGAACGAATACCCTTTTTGAATATTGGAATGACATCAGCCTTTCTCCAATCCAGAGGCACACCTCCGGACATGAGGGAATCTGTGAAGATAAACAGTGGCCTAGATAAAACTGAACTTAGCTTCTTAAGGACCCGAGGATGTATTTTATCCGGTCCAGGAGATTTATTATTATTAACCATGTTTAGCTGTTCCTATACCATATTCTCATTTAACCAAAGTGCAATGGCATCTTTTATACCATTATTGCTACTATACTCTATATCTGTACTTGGATCTTCTATAGTGTATACAGAGGGAAAAAAAATATTCAAGACATTTGCTTTATCTCAATCCTCCATAACTAACTTATCCCCATTAATTAATGGTGCCACATTCCCAGTCCTCATCTTCTTACTATTAATATACTTTGACAAAAAAATGTTTATGCTCCATGGAAAAAACCCCGAAGTGCCGAGAAGTAAATTTCTAGTTGGGTTGGCTACCTGCATCTTAGATTTTGTCATGTTCTGCATGTACTACTTACCCACATCTATTCTTACCCATTTATAGAATATAGAAAAAGGCTCTGGTCCTAATGCCTGTATTTGAGTAATGTTTATTTTTCATTCATTGGTAAAGATGAAATCGTTTTAACATTTAATTTACATGGTTTTTTCTATAGACCTCAATGTAATGAAACGCCTGGGGTTATTTGGTAATTTTGATCTGGTAATACATTTAGAAAGCTTTAGACAAGATTGAAGTAATTATGAGTTATAAAAGGCAAATTTCACAAATAATCTTTTTAAAAAATATAAACTATTCCGTAGTGTCGTCCCCCCCCCCCCAACCCTTATCACCATGGTTTTAACTTAAAAAAGTGTCCAGAAATAGACTTACCCGACCTCGTTCCCTCTGCTCTCTCAATAACTGGCAGGCAAACCTGTCAGCCAATCACAGATGATGATGCTGGTCTGTTGGGAACAAAGGTGGGTAAGTCTATTTCTGGGCACTTTTTAAAGTTAAAACCCTAATGTTTAGGGTTGGATGGGGGGTCCCCTATAGAAAGAGACATATTGATTTTAGGGTGGAGATACCCTTTAACATTATTGTTGTATATTCCCTTTATTGGACTCCTGGCAATGGTGTTTTAACACCAAACATTAATGTCTTGGTTAAAAGAGCTCAGAGCTTTGTCAATTCATTTTACTAATGAAATATAAGATATTTGATAACTGCTTAATGTACATATACAGACATCATTTCAAATAAAGTCAATCATGTTATTAGCAATAAAAAGGATTTCACTATATATCCACAGCATTACTACATACAGAAACCATGACCAGGTACTGTGCACTCTGCCATTAATGTGTTTTGTGTTTTTCTAGGTGTGGATATATTTGACGTTCAACCTACCTCAAACAATTTATCACACCCAACTGCAAGCAGGCCAAAGATGCAGGGAAAGAGGCCGCCAGGTCGATTCAATGGTCCCAGTTTTGTAAGTTGTTTCCTTTGAATGCTTTGATTGCAGTACAGCCTTCATATTCTTTGTGTTATATGTAGCAATAATGACAAGAGATGCGCTGGGCCCTTTTACTCCAAGGCAGGAGAAAGCAACTGTACATTTTAAAGGGCAACATGAGCGGTTCAACCTGTCCCCCTCCCATTAAGATTACTCAAGATGAGCCCCTAACCCACTTGGTCCTCCTCCCAGTCTGTTACTGAAAGTTCCAGTCATTGGTCCTGTTTGCCACGCCCCCATATCTGACCAATGGAAAAATGTGTTTTTTCCATAGGAGAATAAGGAGGTGTTGGATTCTGGAAAACTACCAAAGGAAGAGGAGGAGGAAAGTGCCAAATTCAAGACATCAGATGTAAAAAGGGTGAGTGTGTGTCATGCCATGAAAACAGTTTATAACATAGAGATTTTCATTGTATGTGGAAACTATTGTACATTTTATGGGGAGATCACCCCTAACTCTGCCTCCTACTTAAACATTGGGGATATCTGGTATAATGGATGGTATAATGTAAGTGAAGTATGACAGCAGCACAGGGGGTACATATCTCCTCTTAAATTTTATACTTCTTCTATGGTTCACAATAAATGTGTGTACTTCCCTTACTATATATGGACTGTAACTTTATAACATGTGCCAGCTTCCTTCCTGGTTGCATTTAAGCCTGTTTCACTATGACCAATGAATTACAGCTACATATCAGTGCACCTATTTCTGTGGCTGTGTGAGCTCTTACAGAGCTCATTAAGCTTGTAGAGGAGGCAAGAACTGGAGAGCTTTAGGGACCGCAGGGAAAAGGGTAAGTATATTGATTTCATGGGGTGTCCTATGTATAGATTTCAGTGGTGTGGATAGACCTGGTTGTAGGTAATTGTGTAAATTCCATGATGCTCGACCATTCCCCATCTTTATAGGCTGCACCATAAGCCATTGTACCAGGATGCAAAAATGTATCGGTGTGTTTTTTGAAAACAAATTCTTCCCGCGGCAGGTATTTAAGTATTGATTATATGTATTGTTCTTTCCAGCCATCGGTTTCCAACATTTCTTCTCCAGTAGTGACACCTTCTCCACTGTTGTCAAGACAACCCTCCAGTCCTCAGACTGTTCTTCCTATGGAGGTGAAGGTCAAACCAGATGTGACTGACAGCAAAAAGAGCGAATATGAAGAACTGAAATCTCAGATCAGTGAGCTGCTGACTCTCGTAGATGCACTTAGGAAAGAACATAGGTAACATTGCTGACATGGTGTATAGCCCGTAGTATCTCCCCTGATATGCCCGATATATAGTGCTGCTTAACAAGGAAATGCTTAGCAGACGACTGTCTCTCATTGTTGCTTTCCCTTCCTTTTCATTGGCTGATCTAAGCTTTTAAAGGTGACATATAATGTTTCACTGTTGTATCTGCAGTTTTAGACAAACATTAGACCATAGGAAATATATTTCTTGTTATTCATTTTAGGAATGAGCTAGATAAAATAAAGAAGGATCTAGAAGATGAACGGTTGTTGCGAACAAATCTGGAGGTGAGTAGTTTGAATTCTTAAAGTTGAAACCCAAAAATCTGAGTAAGCTAAATATTATTTACCTGCTGTAATCATGGGCAGATTTACACCTCAGGATCATGTGGGCACAAAAAGCCTGGTGCCTTAGCCCCACCCCTAAACAACACCCCATTTCCCTTTTTTATGAGGAAAATAGACTATATATGGGGTGGAGGGAGATTGGCAGACGCCCCCAGGCGTGTGCCTAATGCTAAATCCAGGCCTGACTGTAATGTAAATTAATGTATCTGGCAAAAGCCACTTTATTTTCCAGGAAGTTCCCCAGTTCTATGATCTTGGCCTATTTCTGGTAAACATCACATGTGCTCTGGTTTGCTTTCGGGAGGCTAAACTTACGTGTATGGCAAAATATCATGCTGAGCAGAAAATAAAGATTTCAAACCTAATTGAAACACATTAAACTTAAATGATTTACTTTATATTTTACCAATTCTACATTTTCTGAACCTTAAAGAAATCCCCTCAACTAGGTAGTTTAATTTATAAGGGCTGAAGTGTTCTGTCCCTCCCACTTATACTGTATGTATGCATTTCCTTATTCCTGATACACGCAAGCTGTATTAGGCCCAATACATCTTTCAGGCTGGCAGACCTATTAATTAACTGATCAATAGTCTACAAGTTGTGGACTGACCTTAAAATTTTGTCTGATTTGGGCCTGTCCACTATGTAAAAATTCTATTTATTTCACCCCAATAGAGCGAAACAAAAAAATCATCCCATGTGTACCAGCTGTGGGGATGATGGTTCCATCTGTCGGATAAACCTATCAGCAGCCAATTACCAGGGCAATCTGTCCTAGGTTTTAATTAGCTTGTCAAAACTCTAAATCTGTCTTGCAGTGTTGTTTCATCACGTATTTTACTTCACTATAGTGAAAGGGCATGTTTACCTCCTAAAAAACTTTTTAACCCCACAGTTATCCCCCCACTTTCGCAATACTTTCGCTGGTGCTTCTAGTAGAAGGAATCTTGCCTGGATGTTCGCCAGGCCCTCGCCACTCTCTGCCATCTCCTTAGCGGCTTTGTGAGCTGTATGTGAGCTTGCACAGATGTAAAACAGTGCAAGTTAAGGTGATTTCATGGCAGCTCTAACAGGGAAAATTGCTCGAGAGAGAGGTGAGGAACCCACAGACTTTAAGGTAAAATCCCTTCGGAGTTCTGGGGATAAAGTATTGGGAAAATGGGGGTTGGTGTGAGGTAAGAAAGTTGTTGTATGGGGTGAACATGCCCAGTAATAGATCCACTCATTCCATACCGTATGGTATTAAAGTTTGTTATGTATGGTGTGCTGACATCTTTAGATAAGACTGCTGACTTGCTTGTCTTGATTTTTCTATAATAAACTTATCACTGTGTCTTTCCCCCCATAGGTTGAAATTGACAAGTTAAAAAAGGCTGTCCAGGTGACATGAACAGGCCCCTCGCCTCCCCACCAAGCTGGTCTGAAGTCCGTGTTGGATGTTTAATGCTGTTCCTTTCTTCCTCATGTTCATGGAAAGCATGATTAAATAATATTCTGGCATTTATTTCTCTTTGTTGCTTTGCCAATGAGACAGAGGCCTTACTTCTTACCTGTGCTGGAATGGCAAACCTTTTGTTACAGGTTTGCTTTGAAATACTACTGAACCTATGTATAAAGAGAGGGAATTCTGTATGTCTCTTATTGAATATGTAGCTTTTTTAAAAATATACTCCGAATAAGGTTATATATATCTTCAGAAATAAACTGTATTATAGTCTAATGGGGAACATAATAGTTTTAGATAAAGAACTTGTTTTTCTGTTCATAGGGACTGGAAATGGTCTTGTTTTGTATATTTTAGCCATGGTATCCAGGGATATACACTGTGCCTGTCTACAGACCAAGTGTTAAGAGGAAGCTGTGTATATTTAGAGTTCGTCGTATTTTTAATGCAATATTAAGGAAATAGTGTCCCTATGCATAATAAGAAATCATTTTAATGGAAATCTTACTTGTAAATGTCTGGATCACCTTTTTATGCTAATAAAATGGATGTAGAGCAGTTTCTGTGAATTAAAGGGGCACTGTCATTTAGAACATAAATAAAGGCACTGTAACACCAGTTCTCTCACATGAGGGAAATGGCAAAGCTCTTGTTCAATCAACAGGAGGGCTCTACAATAAATCCATTTTTTCACAAGAGGCGATACAAGCCCTTTAAGTCACTTGCACTAAGATAACTCCAAGGGAATTGTGTGAGCAGGTGGGAGCTTTACACTTATACTTGAGCTTTGCACTTACACTGGATTGTTGAACAGAACCATTAGGACTAAATTGAAAATAATAAAATGCTTCAAGGGTGGGAAATTCGAGAATTTGCCTTGATTCCCTTTTGGCACTAATTGCCATTAGTGTGATTACAGACAATATAATGTTGCCTTATAATACACAAGAGCTATAAATATCCTGTGAATTATACCTTTATTAAAGGGCATGTAACCGAACACCCCCAAAACACTGATTCTGTTTTACTTACCAAAGATGCTCCCAGACTGTATAAAGAGCCTTACAAACCCATGATCCATTCACGCTTAGTCTACACCTCCGCTTCTGCTGCACGTGCCCTTTACGAGCGCAAGCACAGAGGCTCGTTTGGTAACAGCCGTCAGCCATTGGCTGACGTCTCTTTCACGGCCGTGACCGGCGGCTGTTACCAGGAAGTTGGGAGTTGCGCCGATGGATCGTGGGTTTGTAATATTCTTTACACAGTCTGGGAGAATCTTTGGTAAATGTAAGTAAAATGGAACCTGGGTTTTTTCGGGTGTTCTGTTACATACTCAATTTTTATAAGAGGGATGAACATGCCCTTTAACGGTGCTGTGTCATCAGTTTACTGGTATTCATTTAGTGTGTGTTCTCTTGAAATATGGTACCTCCTACTTTAAAGGGTAACTGCTGTCCCCATACAACCTCTATTGAAAAAAAGCTCACTCATATCTTTCAACCAAGCCTAGGATGATGTATCTAGCTTCCCAGGCTTGTAAAACTACACTTCCCAGAATGCCCTCTCTGTCTGTGACAGAGATGTCATAAGCCCCACCCCCAAAAAGCAATTTGGATTGATTGCAGCTGGAAGCATGATCCAAGGTAGAGTGTTCCCTTGTGCTTTTATATGGTCCTTTTTGGTGACTTCTAAAAATCCTTTACATCTGCTCCCCTTCATATATTGTTTCTCTCTGTCTGTAGGACTTGGTGTCTGGTTAATTAATATAAAGGGCCAAATTTGGACATTCACAAGCCTCAGTCTGTTATTGTATAATACTCTGCATCACAGTGATAGCTGAAGGCTGGGAGTTGTTAATAAACTAGATTGAAGCAGTTTGGCTATTGTTGCTTAATTTTATTTTTTTTAAACTTTAACCCTTTATATTCAGAGCTTCAGTGTTGGGTTATAACATTATTGTTCCTCTCTAAATTCCATCCCTGAAAACAGATCATTAGAATCATTTCCCCCTGCAGTTAAAACTATGGTGACGAATGCTAGATTTTTAGCAGAACAAATAACTTGTGCCTTTTCTTGTGTATTTTTCCCTCTTGAATCAACGTAGCTTGTGAGCACCAAACATTCATAGGAGCGGAAGCTGCCACACTGTTTTTCTTGGTAAATCTGTAGTTTACAGTAGGCGTAGATGTACTCCTCTGCAACAGGACCATTTTTTATCTAGTTAAGATTGGAAAGTAGAATCCCTTGGGCTGGGTACACGCAAGCAGATTTTTCGGCCTATGCGACTGATATTTCCATGCATCAGGCTGAAAAATCTGCAATCGGACACGTCCGTGTGTACTCCGCCTTACTGTTGGTTATGTACAGGTTTTTTTTTTGCAGTGTCAGTTTCTCTAATCAACTTCAGAACATTTTCTTGTGGTTGATCTAAAATGTTTATAATTATAAGGAAATAATGCATTGTGGGATATATTTCTTACCAGAATAAGATTGGATGTGATTAGTTGCTTGAATTCTACCCTAATCAGGGATTAAGCCTTTTTCCTCCATAATGACATAGCAGATATCCACTTTTTACCTCTTTTCTTGACAGTATGGTATGACACAATATGAATAATGGGGCAACCCAGCAATTTCCGTTTTGAAATCTCAGATTGGTTCTTGGAACAGCTAATCTGTCTGCATGTAGGCTTGGGGCAAGGCAAGACAATCGGTTTTAACATAAAAAAAAGAATGCAATGGCCTTTGGGGGTTTTTTTGCGTAGCAATAAAATTTAAAAAGTGCAATGAGATGATTTAACAAATTAATTTTTTTAAAAGCTGCTACGGGGGGGTTTCTAGACTTTAAATATTACACTAATGTTTATTTCATGTTGTTAAAAGATTTATACAAAACATTCCAAGCCCTTCAAGAGCTTCGTAAATCAGCGCATTAAAATGACTGTTTACAGGTGCTGTTAAATAAGGCATGATAATAAAATGATTTAATTTTCACAGTATCTGTGTGTTTTTTTACATTTTATTTCTCTGGAATGACGCGTGAATCCCAATAAACAGAAACATTTACAAGTATAGTTTTAGGTTTTCATTGTTATTTTTACATTTTTCTGCTTTTGCGACTATCTACTGGGTCTAGTGTTGCACAGTAACATATATACAAGAGAAGAAAAAGACTCCGCTTTAACATGGAACACAGTTCCATGGCACTCAACTATCAATAACCCATAAAATTTAAGTTCATGTGGGGAAGGGAACCACATCCCTATAGATCCCACTGAAACAGTGTATTCACACTACTCGTCCCAAGGTATACATCACTTTATTAGTCACACAATACACAACGCAGTAATACAAATACATAGAATATACTAAAAAGATTTTGTGTAAATGGCACGTATAGAATGACGTTGTAAAAATGTATATAAAAAGGTAAGCGGGCCGCGGAGTAAAAAATTATCAGGTAACCTAGTTTAAAGGGCATCTATAGTGGGAAAATGAACTTTTTTTTCTTTCTTTCCATATGTTCTATAATTCCCTACAACCCCCAGAGTGTCTTCACTTTTTTCAGATTCCCTCTCTGTCCTGAGATACACCAGTTAGAAGAATACGTGATTGCATTCCTCTACTCCTACTTGGACTGTCAATCAAATCCCTGTGACTTGATCCCCCCTCCCTGCTCTGTAATAAACATAGAGATAACAGCATTAGCAGGGGGAGAGAGGTAGCTTTGATGTTAGATATAAGGCTGCACTTGACCCCCCTTCTTAATAGCTTTCACTGATTGATGATGGGTCACAAAGTGAGAGATCGTAAACTGTACTGATCTCCTTCTTCCGTGTCTCCAGGTCAGCTTACTTTCTATTGGCCACTGTGCGTGGGTGTGTTTTTCAGGATGTTGAACTTTTAACTCCTACTGCACATAAAAAGCTTGTCGGTTAGCCGGAGCTGAGACATGGAGGAGGTAACAGAGGGGAGGGAGAAGGGGGGAATGCTGCACATAGATCTGACACCGTGGTTAAACAGAGTCAGTGACAGATATAGGATTAAGGCAGCACAGAGTACATGAATTTAACTTTGCAAAGGGGCAATGTGTTTTTTTCACTATAGATGCCCTTTAAGTATATAGAGTCCCAATATGTCCCATTTATGTTATTTATTGACTCTTTGTGTACCAGCATTTATCTTTTGTGTTTGGATATACATCTCCATGGACTATTGGGACTCTATATACTTAAACTAGGTTACCTGATAATTTTTTACTCCGCGCCCCGCTTACCTTTTTATATACATTTTTACAACGTCATTCTATACGTCCCATTTACACAAAATCTTTTTAGTATATTCTATGTATTTGTATTACTGCGTTGTGTATTGTGTGACTAATAAAGTGATGTATACCTTGGGACGAGTAGTGTGAATACACTGTTTCAGTGGGATCTATAGGGATGTGGTTCCCTTCCTCACATGAACTTAAATTTTATGGGTTATTGATAGTTGAGTGCCATGGAACTGTGTTCCATGTTATAGCAGAGTCTTTTTCTTCTCTTGTATATATGTTATTGTAGTCTCCTCCGTTTAGCACCCACCCTTATCGGTGTATATCATTACCCTAATTAGTAGCAGGTGGCACTGTAGTCACCATTTATTCTACTAGTGTTGCACAGTGGTTTAAAATAGGGCCACAGTTAATACATTCCTGAAAATGTATCTGGGTGTAATTATTAATTTCTTCTTTTTCTTAATTAGCCAAAGAATGCTGCAGAGCCCTGTATAACTATGATGCATTGAATGAGGATGAGCTGTCTATAAAAGAAGGGGACATTATTTGCCTTCTCAGTAAAGTAAGTCGGTCACCAGTTCTAGCCATAGGATCAGTAGAGGTACATCCGGTCACTTCTGCTAATCCTTACACAAGTAATCAGTAGAATGAAGGTAAATAACAGATACTAACTATTCCCTCTTTCTAATGTCATTCCTATGCACTTGACATACACAGATCTTGATATTAACATGTACTTGTATTAGTCTATATAAATAAATGATTAAACCATGATTAGACTGTCTCTCCCACTCATGCTGGCCATACACTAGACAGACATTCGATAGATAAGACATTTGTTCTTACCTTCCAACGTTCCTACAAGGCGTTTTTTTTCCCAGAGTGTTAGGGGGGATTGTCGGAAGGTAACATACGGTGTAGTGGGCACCTTTAGTTACAAAGGTTAAATCACTAAGCTCTTGAGGTAGTGTAATGCAATTGTTACATTCCGAAAGGTTAATCCTGCTCGGAACTACCAGTTCCCGCTGATAGTAATGAAACACGGACCATCTGACTCTCTTCTGTTTTCCAGGATATAGGTGAACAAGGATGGTGGAAGGGAGAACTTAACGGGAAGGAAGGAGTCTTTCCTGACAATTTTGCTGCTATAATACAAGATTTTGAAAAAGAAGTAAGTGTAACACCCCCTTGTAGGAGTTACATAGGATTAACATCGCAGCTGGGAAAGTCCGTCTGTTTTGCCATTTGCGTCTCTCCAAATATACAGGGCCTATAGAAAGCCAGCGTATCCTTTTGAAATAGTTGCTTTATTGATCATACATCCTGAAATAAAGAAAACATTGTCAACCTTTCCAAGCTTTATTTATAAGGTTTTTTTTACTTACAAAATCATCAAATTATTAAAAATTAAAAAATAAAAGGGTTGGATAAGGGCTGAAGGACAGCCATCACAAGGACAATTAAACTCACCTCCCCCTCGCTCCTCTTTCTCCATGGCAGCATAGTACCCAGGGTGAGGATCTAAAATCGCTAAGTCCCCACCCTGGGTACTTTCCCTTACTCCTGCACTACTTACTGCAAATCTGCTTCAGCGATAGATCCATTCCTCCAATCTTCCTGCTTCAGTGACAGACCGGGATCCAGCCAATAGGAAGACATGCTCTGCAAGGAGGAGTGTCTTCCAATTGGCTGCACCGCGACTGTCACTGACAGTGGAACAGAGGAGGGACCTAGCAGATTTGCAGTAAATAGTGCAGGAGCTAGGGAAAGTACCCAGGGTGTGGACTTAGTGATTTTAGGTCCACACCCTGGGTACTATGCTGCCATGGATCGGGGAATAGGTGAGTATCATTATCCTTTAATTCTCTTTTAAGAAAGGGTCCAATTTTACTGATCGATTTTTACCATTTATTTTAATTTTGCCTTGATTTCTACAGAGCTAAGTTCACTCTTTTTACATTTCAGTAAGGTTTGTGAAGGTTCTCATTCATCCAGGTCATGGCATATCTGTGGTCAAGTTGACTTAAAGTTTGGTTCTTGAAGATGTTTTGCTAGTCATCCGACTGGCTTTCTCAATTAAAAATGACTTGTACAAGAATCTGTTGGCAATATAAGTACCCTGGAAAGCCCCAATAAGCATATGACCGACAGGTGTTAGGGACCTTTTAAATGCAAGAGAAAAAGGTTTAAGGCGAGAGGAATCAGTAGGAGTGTGTGTGGGGGGGTGTCTGTACAGGAGCTGGTTCTGTGATGATCGAAGGGTGCAGGGGGGAACATATGGGGGCACTAGAGACTAAATAGACGGTTTCAGCAGAGCGAAGGGATTTAAATGTTAGGAGAAGTAGTTTGTATATAATGCGCTGTTTAAAGGGGAGCTAGGTTGTTGTCCGGTACAGAGGAGATTTGGGATTCTGTTTATTAGAGAGCAAAACAATATGTGTAGCAGAGTTAAGAATGGACTGAAGGGGAGAGAGGTGGGAAGCAGGAAGACCAGTGATTAGTAGGTTACAATAGTCCAGGCGCAATAGGATGAGAGCATGCATAAGCATAGCGGTAGTCTAGAGAGAAAGGACTATATTGCAAAGGAAAAGTTGGCAGGTATTTGCAACATAGTTAATGTGGTTAGAAAAAGAGAGAGAGGTGTCGATAATTACCTCTAGGAAGCATACCAATTGGATACGGAAAATAAGAGTATTGTCAACAGAAAATGAGAAAGATGGATCAGGACCAGGTTTAGGTGGGAAAATGATTAGTTCAGTTTTAGTGACATGTGATTGGATGACAAGAGTTAACGCAGGGGTGGACAAATAAATTTATAAGTCGTCTGCATATAAATTATAGCCAAAAGGGCTTATGACATCTCCCAAGGAAATACTGTAGAGGGAGAACATTAAGTGTCCAAGAATAGATCCCTGCGGCATCCCCACACTAAGAGTAACCAGAGAAGAGGTGTTATTAGCATAAGATACAGAGTAAGGTTGGTTAGAAAGATAGGACAGAAACCAGGATGCCACTTCAGTCTGAATGCCCAAAGAGTGAAGTATCTGCATTAGGAGGGAATGATCAACTGTGTCGAAAGCAGAGGAGAGGCCAAGAAGAATAAGAATAGAAAGTTTATGGTAGAAGTTTTGCCAGCAGGAGCCCAAAGCCGAGACACTGGAGAATGAACTTGTAATGGAGAAAGTCAGCCTTTGTACAGGACGTTCTCCACGCGCGTTCAACAGCACGCGTGCACCTGCGTATAAAACGGGAAGTGGGGTTGAACCACGGACGAGGATTAGAGGTCCCTTGACTGCGGCAATGCACGGGGACAAAAGAATTAATTGTGTTGGTCAGGACACACGAGGGAGGGACAGCAGGAAGAAGAGGGTGTTGAGCCTGAAAAGTGATAAGATGGTGATCAGAAAGCGGGAAGGGGTTAAGGTTCGTACACACATGCGATTGCAGGTGCATTTGTACTATTATTTGCTGATAATAGTCCCATGTATGGGCACTTTATCGGCTGAAATGGTTGCTCGTTTGGGAATCTTTGCCCGGCAGATCTCTGAATGAGTAGCCGTCTTGGCCGATAAAGTGCCCATACACTGGACGGTTATCGTCCGAAACGGCCGTTTGTACACATCGTGCGTCGCAGGTCGGCATCCGCAATCGCACGTGTGTACGAACCTTTAGATTCAAAAGACGAGACAGGATTTTAGTGAACACTAGGTCCAGGAAGTGACAGTCCTTATCAGTAATAGCGTTAGTTCACTGTTGAAGATCAAATGAGGATGTTAAGTGTAGGAAGCGAGAGGGCCAGGAGTTTTCAATGTGACTGTTGAGAGAGAATAAGAATAGGACAGTCAGTAGAGAGGAAGAAAGTAAGCCAAGTTTCTTCTATTTAAGTTTTCTTGTGTTTATTGCTTCATATAAAGGTCAACGCTCACTAATGATTTATTCTTACAGAAGCCAAAGAAACCGCCACCTCCTACAAAAAGCCCAGGTATGTGTAACACTGTCGTGTACCAGAAATCCCACACCTTTTGTGATTACCTTGGAATGGACTTCTGCATTTAAATTGCATTTAGTTTGTCATTGGCAGAGCTAAAAATCACGTAGCCAGTTAGAGTAATGCTGACAATGCACTTAACCAATCAGATCATTAGAATGTAAACATACAAGTAATTAGTGTTAACTTGCAGAAACCAACAAAAAGCACATTTTTCCTTATGGTGTCCATACACTATGTCCAATCTCTCATAACACAAATGTCCAATCTATCTAAAACCGCCTAGCCCGTTCTTTCATGCAATCAATTTGAGATCACAAAATGAATGGGTCAGATAGGAACATCTCAAGATAAAAAACGCTGCTTGTAAAATGTGGCCTTTAGATATTAGATCGATATCTCAAATCTATCTAATGTCTGCCTGTGTATGGCCAGATTTACAGTCTGTCTGAGTTCCAGTCTAGTCAGTTGTTTTAAAGGCACATTCTGTTCTCATGTCAGTATAGGGACAATATGTTACACTTGTTACATAGCTTTATAGGGGTTTCAGGGAGTTTAACCTTTCTGTGTAAACCACAGTATCACCAACCCAACAGTCGGAGAGAAAACTGTCAAGTTCCAATAAGGACTGCTGCTATAGAACCTCACCCAGCACAAGGATAAAGCCTTTCACGTATGCACACCTATGGGTACATTTCATTGACTGTAATATGCTACGAGTCATCACAGTTGAAATTAAAATGCATTGTCCAATCATTTTGGGTTTAATATTATGGTTTAATTTCAATCACAAGTTGATGTCTGGACCCAAGTATCAATAGAAAATGAACTGAAAATTTTCTAGGAGTTTGGATTTGTCATAGTGTTTGGCGAGCACAAGTTATTCAATCCACTTTTAAAGGTAAATAGGGGGTTTACCATCACAGCATTATCATCCAGGACATTCAACAACCTAACTGCCCACACACAGTAAAATGTATGATGCTTAAAGAGCAATTACAGTCTTACCAATCTCCCCTCCCTTTTGAGGTACCCATGGTGAGGATCCAATCTGCTAAGTCTTTACCCCGGATTCAGTGTGATCAGCTGTTAAACTTACTGTAAATGTCCCTCACTGGTCCAGGCCAACTCCTCATCCTCCACTGTCTGTCACAAGATCAAACGGAAGACAATTACTTCAAGAAGTAATTTCCATTGGCCATGCTGTGGAGTGAGGAGAGAAGACTGAAGGGGACAGGACCAACGTAGGGTGAGGGCCTTCCATTTTAGATCATCACCCTGGTTACCCAGGAGGGTAGGGTTATACTTTGTAGGGGTTTATAACTTTTCTTAAAATGAATCCCAGTTTAGCTGTGTACATTTTCTCATCAGTCTTGTATTGTCTTTGAATTGGCTGTTGTGTCTCACCTATGTATTCTCCTTCTATAGCACCCAAACCAGAGCTCCGCATTGGAGAAAAGTTCACCCCTACCAAAATAGAGGAAAAAGGTAATTATCACACATCCCACCTAACCATTATTACTATAATGTGGAATTACACCTAGCAGAAATGTGACAATGCCACCATACCATGCTTGTAGCTTTAGTTCTACCACTTGATAAATCTTTCTCCATTACTCTTAGTCTGTGTGATACAAGGGCACTTGCTGTAAGTGGTCCTGCACATATAGGCTAAAGTGTCTGGTGCAATTGGAGACCAAAGCTTTATTTCACACTGTTTTACTTTAACTTTCTTTTAATAGCTTAATACTGTATCATTCTATACCTGCCTTAATGAAAAACAAGCTTATTCCCACCTGTCTGCGTGATATTGTATGGGAGATGTACACAAGGGAAATGTCTGTTTGTAAACCAGCTCTGGAAGTTTTGTCTCCACCTTTGTGACTGACAAGGAAATCTGCAAGGTGAAATGGAATTATTCCCAACACTTTGCTTGGCCTGCCATTAGAATGGAAAATGGCAACGTGTCATTCCCTGATCATAGAAAACAGGAAGGAGGTTGTGAGCATGGTCAGAACACTTTTGTTGATAGACACCACATAGATTTGATTATTGTGATACTTAAAATCGGCTAATAATATCATTAAAGGGCATGCCCACACATAAAACAATAAACTGGTCAATTGTCCGTTACCTGCCCCCAACTGATATATTTTGCACTTTATTACCTGCTTAAGGTAAATATACATGCTGTCAATCAAGGCTGTGACAGCTGACTTCACAACCAATGATTGACTGCTATTCCCCCTGCTGCCTCCTCTGCACATGCTCACGCTTATCAAAAGCTCATTGAGCAGAGGGAGAAGGCAGATAAGAAAGGAAAAGAACTTATTAAATATCTGGTTACAAATATATGTAATAAACTGGTAACCATAGCAGAAGACTACTGATAATCATAAAAGTTAGAGCTTAGCAGGGGTTTGCATGTGCACTTTCCCTTTGTGGCTCCATAAATATGGCATTAAAACATTAGAATGAAATGAACTGTCTGCATGGGATGTGATTTCCTCCACTGATTTTTAACTTGCTTGTTACTTGCAGATGAAAAATCACCTTTGGACCTTAAACCTATCAAACCTGCTGCTCCTCAGGTACCCCCTAAGAAACCTATACTTTCAAGCAAGAGTAACAGTCTCATAAAACCAGCAACAATCCCACCCAAACGTCCAGAAAAACCTGCCTTCCCATCTCCAACCTCCAAGTAAGCCAAGTGAACTTGCCAATTGTTTCTGTATCCTTGATATTCATATTTGTTTTTTTTACAGTTAGTATAAAATGTTCACACCCTGTCCAAATGAAGATACACATGGGTATTTTCTATGTTACCATGGTAGCCCTTAAAGAAATGCTATACCTTCTAAGAGGCTTTTTGCAAAATGCAAAACCAGAACTGGTTACAGACTGGCTTCAGCTTTATTGACCCATCATCAGTGTAACGTAGGCCTCTGGCCTACAATGTGAAGGGTCTATGGAAGAATCAAATAGGATTAACTGGTTTTGACTTTATTTAGCCATTTTTGCCCAGGATTCCCCATACACTGACAACAGGTTCTTCCTACTATAGTGATTAGTAACTGATACATTGGTGAATTGAAATTTAACAAGCGTTTGATTTGTACAAAATAAAAACGATCCCAACATTTGTGTAGAGTGTTTATTAATCATGATTCATTATCTACTGTTCTTAACTAATATTCCATTTCCACTGCTGACTTTAACTTAGAGTTCTGGAAAGTAGTTTTAACTGCTCAGATCTACGGTGTCCTTTCTAATTGCAATGTAGTTTGATGGTGAGGAAAGCAGGCAAAACCTATTCAACTGGTGCTGCAAATACAGTACAACTACCATCATAAACTTAATTTACTCAAAAATATAAGTTGTGCATACATATCACCTCCCCAGCCGTAGGCCTGAACAGTGTGCAGTAATTAAGTAACCGTCGGCAGACAGATTTTCGGTTTCATTAGATACCTTAGTTCAGTAAAAGCCATGTCCTTGGTTAACAAGAAAGAAAGAAAATGTTTCCCTTTTACGCATGGAACCAACCGAAAAAGATAATCAATGCACATTCCCGGGCCCCATATAACATCATAATATGTGTGCTAGTGCAGTAAAAACGGGGCATTAGTTACAATTTTATGTGTAAAAAAAGAAAAGCCGCCCAACCACATCAAGGTAACCACATTATAGAAGGTCCTAACCAATTACCTTGGGTCATTTATCTGGCTTGACACCACCTGGTTGGTTGCATTTTCTTGGGAAGATTGTCTCCCTGCCCTTGAATTAGTATAACAGGATTTCCTTTTACACATTACAGACCATTAAGAAAAGTTTCAGAATCTAAACTTTGCTTGTTCCCAAGCTGTGTCACATATCTAATAAATATCCACTTCCTGTGTTTCCATGGCTGTTCTAATTTAGATTGCAGTAAAAATTGGAATGTTCATTTCTCATTCCATATTTTTTTAGGCCGAATGGAGATTTGTTGCTAAATCGTCCAAAGCCAGAACCAGAGCATCTTAATAAAGTGAAGACTGACCTGGATCATGTTCTTAGCCGACCAAAGTCTGCAGAAAGCGACCCGCAAAATAAACCGAAAGCGGACCTGGAACAGATTCTAAGTCGGACAAAACCTGAACCAGAACCTCAAAAAACAAAACCGGATCTAGAAAGTATACTGAGTCGACCGAAAGTAGAACCAGAACCACATGGCAAAATGAAATTTGATCTAGAACATTTTTTAAATCGACCAAAATCAGAGGCAGAACCACATAGTAAAACAAAAACAGATCTAGAACAGATACTGAGCCGACCAAAGTCAGAAGTAGAGCCTCACGGCAGAACCAAAATGGACCTGGAACATATTCTTAGCAGGCCCAAATCCATGGAAGCAGAGCCATGTATGGTTAAATGCCCCAGGGAAAATGGTAAGCTTATATCCTGCCTTGTCGGATGGTTTCAGGTTCAAGGGGCATTTTGCTCTTGGAGTTTTTTTTGCCAGAAGATCTCCCAGTACATGTAACTTTATTTTTTACATGTGACATTGTTTGCAGGATGAAATGTTAAAGTAAGTAAAGTAACAAGTGAAGCATATGAAAGGCACAGACTAAAAGCTGTGAAAAAAGTAGGTTTTATTTAAACAAACATGTGTGCTACATGTTTTGGACTAACGTCCTTTCTCAAGCACACTGGCTACCTTATATAGGTAGCTGAAAGGAACAAACCACCCATCCCCCATTGTTCAATAACCAATCACGCATGTGAAGTTCTGAATGGCCCGCCTCCTGGGCACTCCTCTTCGTCAGGTGACAAACTTTAAAGTGGTGCAAATCTAGAAAATATCCAAGCCTTATACAAGTTCGTGTTCTTATAAGAATGTTCAGTGTCCAAGTGTGATAAAAAGTGAGGTAGTTAAAAGATAAAGATAGAAAGTTCAATCTTGTGGTCCTTGCAGGAAATGTCTCATATACATGTATCTATGACACTTTATTGTAACACACAAGGCACATACCTTATATACAATATTGCCATCTTGTGGCCTATTAAAATGATACAGCTATATTGCACCTGCAACTATACTTCCTAATCTGAAGTTTTCTATAGGCAGTTGTTCTATTTATATCTGCAAGGAAGTGTAAATAAAAGCTGTGAGAAACATAGAAGCAATAACAAAACTGGAGTAATTATAAGAAACATTTAATGCTACATTGCTCGTTCATACCAATCGGATGAATAGTATTTCATTTCATGATCCATTTGTACTCCTTTTGGAGCAGGGTCGTTTTAAAGTCACCTCCCCGTCTGTGCCTTTCCACTTTCTCGATCACCTGCCATTTCAGTTGCATCTGGTTGTGGCCCATTTTGTTGAACAGGCGGGATACCGGTGTTTCTGTGTATGGGTTGGCTTTGAAATTTCTTATGTTGGCCATATGCTCCTTAATCCTTTCTTTGATTGATCTTGTGGTTCGGCCAACATACCCTGATCCACACGGGCATTTCCGATTTTTAAAAGTGTTTTTTTTCTGTATGTACAGGTTTGTCTAGTTCTGCAGGGCAGAGAATATCTCGGACTGAACTAGACAAACCTGTACATACAGAAAAAAACACTTTTAAAAATCTGCACCTTCCCTTGCCTAGACTGCATCTGCTGTAGCTCCATCATTAAAGGGGATAACTTGTATCACCCCTCAACAGGTAATAAAATGAAACTATATCACCAATCAAACTGCAACACTAAAGGTGTAATTTACCTATTGAAATGCCCGTGTGGATCAGGGTATGTTGGCCGAACCACAAGATCAATCAAAGAAAGGATTAAGGAGCATATGGCCAACATAAGAAATTTCAAAGCCAACCCATACACAGATACTCCGGTATCCCGCCTGTTCAACAAAATGGGCCACAACCAGATGCAACTGAAATGGCAGGTGATCGAGAAAGTGGAAAGGCACAGACGGGGAGGTGACTTTAAAACGACCCTGCTCCAAAAGGAGTACAAATGGATCATGAAATGAAATACTATTCATCTGATTGGTATGAACGAGGGATGTAGCATTAAATGTTTCTTATAATTACTCTGGTTTTGTTATTGCTTCTATGTTTCTCACAGCTTTTGTTTACACTTCCTTGCAGATATAAATAGAACACCTGCCTATAGAAAACTTCAGATTAGGAAGTATAGTTGCAGGTGCAATATAGCTGTATCATTTTAATAGGCCACAAGATGGCAATATTGTATATAAGATATGTGCCTTGTGTGTTACAATAAAGTGTCATAGATACATGTATATGAGACATTTCCCGCAAGGACCAGAAGATTGAACTTTCTATCTTTATCTTTTAACTACCTCACTTTTTATCACACTTGGACACTGAACATTCTTATAAGAACACGAACTTGTATAAGACTTGGATATTTTCTAGATTTGCACCGCTTTAAAGTATGTCACCTGACGAAGAGGAGTGCCCAGGAGGCGGGCCATTCAGAACTTCACATGTGTGATTGGTTATTGAACAATGGGGGATGGGTGGTTTGTTCCTTTTAGCTACCTATATAAGGTAGCCAGTTTTTACATATGTAGTGTGCTTGAGAAAGGACGTTAGTCCGAAACATGTAGCACACATGTTTGTTTAAATAAAACCTACTTTTTCACAGCTTTTAGTCTGTGCCTTTCATATGCTACACTTGTTACTTACTTGGATATTATACCTGGATCGGAGGAGACCAGTAAGTGTAGCATATAGGAACTGCTTTACTATTGGTATTAAGGGTCCCTACCTTCACAAGTGCCAGGATGAAATGTTAACAGTGTGTTTACTTGAGGTTAGATCTAATTCATCCTTCCTGTTTACAAATAGCAGAAGGGACCCATTAATCTAACAGCTTGTTGCTGGGTTTATAATAGAGCATTGATAACCCACCTTCTGTAAAGGATTGGTTTATTGTTCCCTTAAATGTTCATATGATTCATTATCATTGACACTGATTGGTTTGGAATATAAAAAATAAAAATAAGTGAAATGTTACACAGGGCCATGCAATGACAGGGGCAGAAATCCTAAATGGAGTTGCTTGCACTAACCTATGTAATATCTGATAGCACGACTTTATCTCGTTGCTTTCAGCGTCTGTGTGGGTAGCAAAGTCAAATACGTAGCTGCTGAATGTGCTTCTATTAGAAACTACTAGGGGGTGAGACCTGCTGTAACAAAGTTCCTGCTTGAGTAATGGTCATGAGCAAAAAACAAAGTCAGTGGCCAGACTCTAAGACAGTGGAATGCTGGGAAATAAAGAACAAACCCCATGTTAGTAAGGTACATTTCCCATCACCCACATCAAAATGAGAAGTAACACAGATTACTGTTTTTATGTCAAGGCATTCTGCCTTCTGATTCAGTTTTCTTCTGACGCTTTAGTTGCCCTTTAAACCCTGTAGTTTATAATCCAGAATTGCTAGTATCGGCAGTGTGTGCACCCAACTTTAGTATAGAAATCCGTAGCCATGTGATTGCTGCGTAGGTTCTTGTTTAAACATTTTACAGATGTTTTTTATTGATTGTGGTTAAGAAAGTTATGGATAGAAACCTACTAACACCATGTTTCTGCTGAGCTTGCTGAGGCTTTGTGTTCCATTGATGACAAATTTCCTTTTCCTGCTTTGCAATGTAATTTTCTTTTCAAAACCTTTTTTCTAGACATTCCTCTCCTTGCCTTTTCTCTAGATTTTGTTTCCTTATCCTGTTTGCCTCCCTTCTTTGGTGTAAGGAGCTTATCCTTCCCTTCTCCGCTTTGGTAAGATCCTCTTCTTTCACAGAATCCCACGGTACACATACATTTAATGTTTTACAGAACTGGTAGTTTAAAGGCAATGTCTCCTGCTGCTGCCTGAGCCTCTTGCTAAATGTGGCCTTCCATGCCATGGAAATTGAAATTGTTAAATCTTTTATCTACTATCTATTTTAACTGTGTACAAAAGGCAAAGCGACCTGGGAAACCTGGGGAACACGTATTTAAAAAATCGTTCAATACGTCTTCAAAATAAATGACAGCCCTCGGTGTTCTCCCCAGCATGTTTTAGCCGGGTATTCCGCCCAGATAGTTCTATAGTTTCTTATCAGTGGGAGGTGTGACAGGTATGAAATGTAGCAGCTCTAACAATGTTCCTCCCCATCCGCTCTGTCTGAGTTTCTCCCTCTCCTTTTTCTGTGATCCGGAATGTATATTGGGGACGGGCATCTTCTAGTGCTTTCATTGCTTTTCCTTCACCAGCAGCCGTTTATGTTAAACTCCCCCTCTTCCCTCTACCCAAATTCACTGCACGGACCATCTATTTGACTTAATTGTCTAAAGGCAGACATGATACATTGTGTTGGCAGCAGCAACAAGTAAAACAAATCTGGGGAAAGTTGAGAAGAGCCAGGGCTGGGATAGAGCAATGTACTGCGCTAGAAAGCAAATGTAAACTTGTACTTGCCATCTCATGTTCAGTGTATGTGAGAGAGTGTGTTCATTGTGTGTAGTGTGTATGTTCAGTGTATGTACTGTGTATGTTCAGTGTGCGTGAGGCAGCTTGTTCGAGATGTAATGCAGTAATAACATTACTCAATGTATATTTGTACTGCGTTACATTTATTATCCGAGTGCTGAAATAAAATAAATATTCTGGCAGAAATGTGTCAAGCCTTAAAAGCATTGCAGAATAATTACTATTAATTAACTAATAAAAATAGCGCACCTTTAGTATAAGTGTGTCAATACGATTTTAGCCTGTAAACGAATCGTTTATATTTACCAATTGTTTTTTCTTTTCACACCCTTAACTAAACCATCTTGTGTTTTGGAGTCATGTTCTTTGCTGTAACACGCGTCGGTTTCCTGCTCATCTGCTTTACAAAGTTTTTTTGTTGGGGTTGCCACCTTATTTTTTTTTTTTTTTTTTTTTAGCATGCTTTCCTTACATTCTACTAACATGGCATTGACAGCTTAGTGCGATTTCGTGTGCTGTAACTACACGGGATGTTCAGTTTGATTGTTTTAAGCCATGCAATTCTTTCAATACGTTTCTTTTAAAACTGATCTTTTTTTGAACATAAATTGATCAATATTCAGGGTAGAATTGAAAAGGGAAGTTAATGTGCCAATACACTGCGTACCTGAAGACGCTAGACAACTGCTTAGCCTTTAAGATAACGTTACAGCCATAATGCCAATTGTAAAGCGCTATCCAGCCCGGGAACGCCACAGGAGAGTCGCTGGTAAGAACCACTGAATAGTTCAATGTGAACATTTGTCGAAACAATTTAACATTGAACTATTGTATGGCCAGCGTTAAGGTGTCTATACACTAACTTTACCTTCTGGGGTTCCCACAATGTTCCCTGACATTCATATGATGTCTGAAGGACTGTCTGGCCCGACTTCGAATTAGAAATTGAACGCAATATCGATGACCGTTTGTGGGTTTGAGAAACCCTCAAAAAAGATCAGCTAGGTCTACAGTTTTTAAGCTGAAATCTATTTAAGACTGTCAGCGCAAAAGTAGGGAATAGCAATTGGTTCTTCTAATTGTTTTCTCAGTGTCCCGGAATAGGCGAGATGATTGAACATTCCTTGTTTTTAGAAACTTATCCAGCTTCTGTTTACTTGAACAAATTTTTGGCTGGACATGCCCTTTAAAACATACTCTAAAATGTGTTCCCATATCAAATTTCTAGTATCTTCCCCACTACTTAAGTTAAATTTAGTTACATTTACAGGCCTGTAATTATCCGGCTGTGAACGAATACCCTTTTTGAATATTGGAATGACATCAGCCTTTCTCCAATCCAGAGGCACACCTCCGGACATGAGGGAATCTGTGAAGATAAACAGTGGCCTAGATAAAACTGAACTTAGCTTCTTAAGGACCCGAGGATGTATTTTATCCGGTCCAGGAGATTTATTATTATTAACCATGTTTAGCTGTTCCTATACCATATTCTCATTTAACCAAAGTGCAATGGCATCTTTTATACCATTATTGCTACTATACTCTATATCTGTACTTGGATCTTCTATAGTGTATACAGAGGGAAAAAAAATATTCAAGACATTTGCTTTATCTCAATCCTCCATAACTAACTTATCCCCATTAATTAATGGTGCCACATTCCCAGTCCTCATCTTCTTACTATTAATATACTTTGACAAAAAAATGTTTATGCTCCATGGAAAAAACCCCGAAGTGCCGAGAAGTAAATTTCTAGTTGGGTTGGCTACCTGCATCTTAGATTTTGTCATGTTCTGCATGTACTACTTACCCACATCTATTCTTACCCATTTATAGAATATAGAAAAAGGCTCTGGTCCTAATGCCTGTATTTGAGTAATGTTTATTTTTCATTCATTGGTAAAGATGAAATCGTTTTAACATTTAATTTACATGGTTTTTTCTATAGACCTCAATGTAATGAAACGCCTGGGGTTATTTGGTAATTTTGATCTGGTAATACATTTAGAAAGCTTTAGACAAGATTGAAGTAATTATGAGTTATAAAAGGCAAATTTCACAAATAATCTTTTTAAAAAATATAAACTATTCCGTAGTGTCGTCCCCCCCCCCCCAACCCTTATCACCATGGTTTTAACTTAAAAAAGTGTCCAGAAATAGACTTACCCGACCTCGTTCCCTCTGCTCTCTCAATAACTGGCAGGCAAACCTGTCAGCCAATCACAGATGATGATGCTGGTCTGTTGGGAACAAAGGTGGGTAAGTCTATTTCTGGGCACTTTTTAAAGTTAAAACCCTAATGTTTAGGGTTGGATGGGGGGTCCCCTATAGAAAGAGACATATTGATTTTAGGGTGGAGATACCCTTTAACATTATTGTTGTATATTCCCTTTATTGGACTCCTGGCAATGGTGTTTTAACACCAAACATTAATGTCTTGGTTAAAAGAGCTCAGAGCTTTGTCAATTCATTTTACTAATGAAATATAAGATATTTGATAACTGCTTAATGTACATATACAGACATCATTTCAAATAAAGTCAATCATGTTATTAGCAATAAAAAGGATTTCACTATATATCCACAGCATTACTACATACAGAAACCATGACCAGGTACTGTGCACTCTGCCATTAATGTGTTTTGTGTTTTTCTAGGTGTGGATATATTTGACGTTCAACCTACCTCAAACAATTTATCACACCCAACTGCAAGCAGGCCAAAGATGCAGGGAAAGAGGCCGCCAGGTCGATTCAATGGTCCCAGTTTTGTAAGTTGTTTCCTTTGAATGCTTTGATTGCAGTACAGCCTTCATATTCTTTGTGTTATATGTAGCAATAATGACAAGAGATGCGCTGGGCCCTTTTACTCCAAGGCAGGAGAAAGCAACTGTACATTTTAAAGGGCAACATGAGCGGTTCAACCTGTCCCCCTCCCATTAAGATTACTCAAGATGAGCCCCTAACCCACTTGGTCCTCCTCCCAGTCTGTTACTGAAAGTTCCAGTCATTGGTCCTGTTTGCCACGCCCCCATATCTGACCAATGGAAAAATGTGTTTTTTCCATAGGAGAATAAGGAGGTGTTGGATTCTGGAAAACTACCAAAGGAAGAGGAGGAGGAAAGTGCCAAATTCAAGACATCAGATGTAAAAAGGGTGAGTGTGTGTCATGCCATGAAAACAGTTTATAACATAGAGATTTTCATTGTATGTGGAAACTATTGTACATTTTATGGGGAGATCACCCCTAACTCTGCCTCCTACTTAAACATTGGGGATATCTGGTATAATGGATGGTATAATGTAAGTGAAGTATGACAGCAGCACAGGGGGTACATATCTCCTCTTAAATTTTATACTTCTTCTATGGTTCACAATAAATGTGTGTACTTCCCTTACTATATATGGACTGTAACTTTATAACATGTGCCAGCTTCCTTCCTGGTTGCATTTAAGCCTGTTTCACTATGACCAATGAATTACAGCTACATATCAGTGCACCTATTTCTGTGGCTGTGTGAGCTCTTACAGAGCTCATTAAGCTTGTAGAGGAGGCAAGAACTGGAGAGCTTTAGGGACCGCAGGGAAAAGGGTAAGTATATTGATTTCATGGGGTGTCCTATGTATAGATTTCAGTGGTGTGGATAGACCTGGTTGTAGGTAATTGTGTAAATTCCATGATGCTCGACCATTCCCCATCTTTATAGGCTGCACCATAAGCCATTGTACCAGGATGCAAAAATGTATCGGTGTGTTTTTTGAAAACAAATTCTTCCCGCGGCAGGTATTTAAGTATTGATTATATGTATTGTTCTTTCCAGCCATCGGTTTCCAACATTTCTTCTCCAGTAGTGACACCTTCTCCACTGTTGTCAAGACAACCCTCCAGTCCTCAGACTGTTCTTCCTATGGAGGTGAAGGTCAAACCAGATGTGACTGACAGCAAAAAGAGCGAATATGAAGAACTGAAATCTCAGATCAGTGAGCTGCTGACTCTCGTAGATGCACTTAGGAAAGAACATAGGTAACATTGCTGACATGGTGTATAGCCCGTAGTATCTCCCCTGATATGCCCGATATATAGTGCTGCTTAACAAGGAAATGCTTAGCAGACGACTGTCTCTCATTGTTGCTTTCCCTTCCTTTTCATTGGCTGATCTAAGCTTTTAAAGGTGACATATAATGTTTCACTGTTGTATCTGCAGTTTTAGACAAACATTAGACCATAGGAAATATATTTCTTGTTATTCATTTTAGGAATGAGCTAGATAAAATAAAGAAGGATCTAGAAGATGAACGGTTGTTGCGAACAAATCTGGAGGTGAGTAGTTTGAATTCTTAAAGTTGAAACCCAAAAATCTGAGTAAGCTAAATATTATTTACCTGCTGTAATCATGGGCAGATTTACACCTCAGGATCATGTGGGCACAAAAAGCCTGGTGCCTTAGCCCCACCCCTAAACAACACCCCATTTCCCTTTTTTATGAGGAAAATAGACTATATATGGGGTGGAGGGAGATTGGCAGACGCCCCCAGGCGTGTGCCTAATGCTAAATCCAGGCCTGACTGTAATGTAAATTAATGTATCTGGCAAAAGCCACTTTATTTTCCAGGAAGTTCCCCAGTTCTATGATCTTGGCCTATTTCTGGTAAACATCACATGTGCTCTGGTTTGCTTTCGGGAGGCTAAACTTACGTGTATGGCAAAATATCATGCTGAGCAGAAAATAAAGATTTCAAACCTAATTGAAACACATTAAACTTAAATGATTTACTTTATATTTTACCAATTCTACATTTTCTGAACCTTAAAGAAATCCCCTCAACTAGGTAGTTTAATTTATAAGGGCTGAAGTGTTCTGTCCCTCCCACTTATACTGTATGTATGCATTTCCTTATTCCTGATACACGCAAGCTGTATTAGGCCCAATACATCTTTCAGGCTGGCAGACCTATTAATTAACTGATCAATAGTCTACAAGTTGTGGACTGACCTTAAAATTTTGTCTGATTTGGGCCTGTCCACTATGTAAAAATTCTATTTATTTCACCCCAATAGAGCGAAACAAAAAAATCATCCCATGTGTACCAGCTGTGGGGATGATGGTTCCATCTGTCGGATAAACCTATCAGCAGCCAATTACCAGGGCAATCTGTCCTAGGTTTTAATTAGCTTGTCAAAACTCTAAATCTGTCTTGCAGTGTTGTTTCATCACGTATTTTACTTCACTATAGTGAAAGGGCATGTTTACCTCCTAAAAAACTTTTTAACCCCACAGTTATCCCCCCACTTTCGCAATACTTTCGCTGGTGCTTCTAGTAGAAGGAATCTTGCCTGGATGTTCGCCAGGCCCTCGCCACTCTCTGCCATCTCCTTAGCGGCTTTGTGAGCTGTATGTGAGCTTGCACAGATGTAAAACAGTGCAAGTTAAGGTGATTTCATGGCAGCTCTAACAGGGAAAATTGCTCGAGAGAGAGGTGAGGAACCCACAGACTTTAAGGTAAAATCCCTTCGGAGTTCTGGGGATAAAGTATTGGGAAAATGGGGGTTGGTGTGAGGTAAGAAAGTTGTTGTATGGGGTGAACATGCCCAGTAATAGATCCACTCATTCCATACCGTATGGTATTAAAGTTTGTTATGTATGGTGTGCTGACATCTTTAGATAAGACTGCTGACTTGCTTGTCTTGATTTTTCTATAATAAACTTATCACTGTGTCTTTCCCCCCATAGGTTGAAATTGACAAGTTAAAAAAGGCTGTCCAGGTGACATGAACAGGCCCCTCGCCTCCCCACCAAGCTGGTCTGAAGTCCGTGTTGGATGTTTAATGCTGTTCCTTTCTTCCTCATGTTCATGGAAAGCATGATTAAATAATATTCTGGCATTTATTTCTCTTTGTTGCTTTGCCAATGAGACAGAGGCCTTACTTCTTACCTGTGCTGGAATGGCAAACCTTTTGTTACAGGTTTGCTTTGAAATACTACTGAACCTATGTATAAAGAGAGGGAATTCTGTATGTCTCTTATTGAATATGTAGCTTTTTTAAAAATATACTCCGAATAAGGTTATATATATCTTCAGAAATAAACTGTATTATAGTCTAATGGGGAACATAATAGTTTTAGATAAAGAACTTGTTTTTCTGTTCATAGGGACTGGAAATGGTCTTGTTTTGTATATTTTAGCCATGGTATCCAGGGATATACACTGTGCCTGTCTACAGACCAAGTGTTAAGAGGAAGCTGTGTATATTTAGAGTTCGTCGTATTTTTAATGCAATATTAAGGAAATAGTGTCCCTATGCATAATAAGAAATCATTTTAATGGAAATCTTACTTGTAAATGTCTGGATCACCTTTTTATGCTAATAAAATGGATGTAGAGCAGTTTCTGTGAATTAAAGGGGCACTGTCATTTAGAACATAAATAAAGGCACTGTAACACCAGTTCTCTCACATGAGGGAAATGGCAAAGCTCTTGTTCAATCAACAGGAGGGCTCTACAATAAATCCATTTTTTCACAAGAGGCGATACAAGCCCTTTAAGTCACTTGCACTAAGATAACTCCAAGGGAATTGTGTGAGCAGGTGGGAGCTTTACACTTATACTTGAGCTTTGCACTTACACTGGATTGTTGAACAGAACCATTAGGACTAAATTGAAAATAATAAAATGCTTCAAGGGTGGGAAATTCGAGAATTTGCCTTGATTCCCTTTTGGCACTAATTGCCATTAGTGTGATTACAGACAATATAATGTTGCCTTATAATACACAAGAGCTATAAATATCCTGTGAATTATACCTTTATTAAAGGGCATGTAACCGAACACCCCCAAAACACTGATTCTGTTTTACTTACCAAAGATGCTCCCAGACTGTATAAAGAGCCTTACAAACCCATGATCCATTCACGCTTAGTCTACACCTCCGCTTCTGCTGCACGTGCCCTTTACGAGCGCAAGCACAGAGGCTCGTTTGGTAACAGCCGTCAGCCATTGGCTGACGTCTCTTTCACGGCCGTGACCGGCGGCTGTTACCAGGAAGTTGGGAGTTGCGCCGATGGATCGTGGGTTTGTAATATTCTTTACACAGTCTGGGAGAATCTTTGGTAAATGTAAGTAAAATGGAACCTGGGTTTTTTCGGGTGTTCTGTTACATACTCAATTTTTATAAGAGGGATGAACATGCCCTTTAACGGTGCTGTGTCATCAGTTTACTGGTATTCATTTAGTGTGTGTTCTCTTGAAATATGGTACCTCCTACTTTAAAGGGTAACTGCTGTCCCCATACAACCTCTATTGAAAAAAAGCTCACTCATATCTTTCAACCAAGCCTAGGATGATGTATCTAGCTTCCCAGGCTTGTAAAACTACACTTCCCAGAATGCCCTCTCTGTCTGTGACAGAGATGTCATAAGCCCCACCCCCAAAAAGCAATTTGGATTGATTGCAGCTGGAAGCATGATCCAAGGTAGAGTGTTCCCTTGTGCTTTTATATGGTCCTTTTTGGTGACTTCTAAAAATCCTTTACATCTGCTCCCCTTCATATATTGTTTCTCTCTGTCTGTAGGACTTGGTGTCTGGTTAATTAATATAAAGGGCCAAATTTGGACATTCACAAGCCTCAGTCTGTTATTGTATAATACTCTGCATCACAGTGATAGCTGAAGGCTGGGAGTTGTTAATAAACTAGATTGAAGCAGTTTGGCTATTGTTGCTTAATTTTATTTTTTTTAAACTTTAACCCTTTATATTCAGAGCTTCAGTGTTGGGTTATAACATTATTGTTCCTCTCTAAATTCCATCCCTGAAAACAGATCATTAGAATCATTTCCCCCTGCAGTTAAAACTATGGTGACGAATGCTAGATTTTTAGCAGAACAAATAACTTGTGCCTTTTCTTGTGTATTTTTCCCTCTTGAATCAACGTAGCTTGTGAGCACCAAACATTCATAGGAGCGGAAGCTGCCACACTGTTTTTCTTGGTAAATCTGTAGTTTACAGTAGGCGTAGATGTACTCCTCTGCAACAGGACCATTTTTTATCTAGTTAAGATTGGAAAGTAGAATCCCTTGGGCTGGGTACACGCAAGCAGATTTTTCGGCCTATGCGACTGATATTTCCATGCATCAGGCTGAAAAATCTGCAATCGGACACGTCCGTGTGTACTCCGCCTTACTGTTGGTTATGTACAGGTTTTTTTTTTGCAGTGTCAGTTTCTCTAATCAACTTCAGAACATTTTCTTGTGGTTGATCTAAAATGTTTATAATTATAAGGAAATAATGCATTGTGGGATATATTTCTTACCAGAATAAGATTGGATGTGATTAGTTGCTTGAATTCTACCCTAATCAGGGATTAAGCCTTTTTCCTCCATAATGACATAGCAGATATCCACTTTTTACCTCTTTTCTTGACAGTATGGTATGACACAATATGAATAATGGGGCAACCCAGCAATTTCCGTTTTGAAATCTCAGATTGGTTCTTGGAACAGCTAATCTGTCTGCATGTAGGCTTGGGGCAAGGCAAGACAATCGGTTTTAACATAAAAAAAAGAATGCAATGGCCTTTGGGGGTTTTTTTGCGTAGCAATAAAATTTAAAAAGTGCAATGAGATGATTTAACAAATTAATTTTTTTAAAAGCTGCTACGGGGGGGTTTCTAGACTTTAAATATTACACTAATGTTTATTTCATGTTGTTAAAAGATTTATACAAAACATTCCAAGCCCTTCAAGAGCTTCGTAAATCAGCGCATTAAAATGACTGTTTACAGGTGCTGTTAAATAAGGCATGATAATAAAATGATTTAATTTTCACAGTATCTGTGTGTTTTTTTACATTTTATTTCTCTGGAATGACGCGTGAATCCCAATAAACAGAAACATTTACAAGTATAGTTTTAGGTTTTCATTGTTATTTTTAAAGGAAAACTATATTGAAAAATTGACTTTGTCTCATTTAAATGTATAAATTATGTAAAGTAGCCCTTACTTGGGGGAGGGGGGGTTGCTGCATGCATTAAATCCAGAACTTGGTTTTTCTCAAGCTCAGTATCTCCACTACCACCCTTAACCAACTCCTCCTTCTATTTGACATGACTTTCTGCGAAGTCAAGCATGCTCAGCAATCACTATGATCCATCTCTACGAGAGGGAATTTCCCACCATGAATTTAACACGTACTGACTATCATCATTCCAGCAACTGTCACGGATCGCATTGCATACAGTGTGGCCACACACATTAGAAAATTAACTAATTCCCGTACTGAAAAACCTTTATAGTGATTATGGTTTTACTACCAGTTAGTTGATCCGAACTCAAACGAAGGGAAAGTCTAGCTAGTTTCATTTACTTCTAAAACTACTAGCTAGTTAACTAATGACTTAACCCAACCACTACTACTAACTAGGTAACTTAAGTAGTAACCCGAAGCAGATGATTGGTTAACTACTACTACTTACTACAATAATTAATGTATACTACTTTCCCCCCCAAATTTGAATGGATAACTGATTAATAAAACCAAGCAAATACTTTAAATTTTAAAGCAACTAATCAAATAATATCTAACTGCAGTAACTGGGTAAAATGCTAACATCTGATTGGTTGCTGCAAATTATTAGCATGGGAAAACTTTTGCACCTTTTATATTTTTTTCCTCTTTAAATAATAAAAACACCAGGAAAACAGTGGATGTGAATGATTTTCTTTGTTGCAATATTTGCTTTTCAACCCTAGATGGAGACATTGTGCTATTACGTTTTGCATACAATGACAAATAATGGTACCCACCAATCAAATTTAATATGAAACAAACTCACTTTTACTTTGCTGTCAAATGGACCTGGTATTCTTCTAGACTAATCCTATCAATACAGATATGCATTGTCTTTATATAGGAAAGTACATTGTACGGCTAAAGCACCCAACACACAGGATCAACATTGATCGGATTGATTGAAATGTCAAAACAAGTTTTCTATTTTTCCATCGACTCCCCATCTTCTGTCCCAATCTCTGCAGGTTTCAAGATGAAATCTGCAGAAAGATCCGAGGCCTCAAGGTGGGGAACTTCAAGCGGTTCTTCCAATCGGATTTGGTTAGCATAAGAGACAATATTTCAAACAGATCAATTGGCTTGTACAATTAATCAGTCGATTAGGTCGAACTATTAATGTAAATTTCCTTTGCAACTGAACCTTTGTCCAATTTGAATGCAATAGTAAATTTTGGCTAATCCCATGTATACAGTAAGCCACGCAATTGGCCTGCTTGAATAGTGCAGCTGTACCTGATACCAAATAATAAGTTGCCGGGTTGCCCATTGTAAAGCTGGGTACACACCATACAATAATTCATCCGGACTGATGTTTCGGTCAACAGGCCGATCGGCCAGTTGTGCGGTCTTCTATTGACTGCACGCTCACTCGTGGCAAACTGTCGGCCGTGACTGACAGTCCTTCCTCCTGGCCTACAGGTCGGTCAGGAGTAAGCATCGCAACATGTGTACCCAGCTTAATGCTAGATTGATCAGCCCCAACTCTTCCCACCCCCACAGTGCCACCTGTTTGGCACTCCATTTAAAGGAGAGCTGTATTTGTTGTGTTATATAGGTTTATCTATGTGAATGTACAATAATACTCTATACTCTTGAGTAGTGAGATAAGTTACTGAATTATAAGTAATTTTGGTACTAATGCTGAGGAAAGGAGAAGCAAAGGTCAATACAAAGGGTTGGGTTAGTAAAAAAGCTACCTGCCTTGTGTATAATGCATATTGGGTATTGTATTGGACTAAGGGTTGTTAAATGTCCCAACTGGGGCTGGATTTGTTCTGACTTTAGAGGGCTACGGTCAGGGCTTCAGCCCTGGCCTGGCTACCTTGCTTGTCAGTGACGTAACTAGGGGCCCCCAGCAAAACTGATGGGGCCCCTATCCCTGCTTCATCTACAGTGGTTTTCTGAAAGGAGGCTATATTGGTCATAGGAAGAATAAGATGTTGGGGCCTTGTGTGGGTTTCCTCCGGTTTCCCCCACAATCATAAAGACATACTGATAGGTTGTATGTGTCAATTAAATGTGCTTAGATTGTAAGCTCTTCGGGGCCTGATGTGAATGTATACATGTAATTGTAAAGCGCTACGGAAGATGTTGGCGCTATATAAATCCATAATAATAATAATAATAATAATAATAATAAATGTACTTAGATTGTAAGCTCTTCGGGGCAGGGCCTGATGTGAATGTATACATGTAATTGTAAAGCGCTACAGAAGATGTTGGCGCTATATGAATCCACAATAATAATAATAAATGTGCTTAGATTGTAAGCTCTTCGGGGCAGGGCCTGATGTGAATGTATCCATGTAATTGTAAAGCGCTACGGAAGATGTTAGCGCTATATAAATCCACAATAACAATAATTATACAAAGCATAGGGGAATGTCCCATAATTGTATTTATATAGAAATCACATACAGTGTCTGTGGTATATCCCTAATGTAGTGCTGTCTACTCTTACAGACACATCTATTCCTAGTAACCCTGTTATTTCCATTCTATATTATTAGGCAGGCAGTTAAACCACACGGCTTGTTACTGGTTATTAAAAAGAATAAAAAATATCCCATTGAATGCGCCCACAAGATTGTGTTTCTCTTCCCCTAGCAATCAGCAAGCAATCAGTGCAGAAGTGTCAGCTTAACAGCACTTTAATCACCAAGGATTCCATTGTCCCTCCCCATTCTAAACTGCTCCCTTCTACAACTGTCACATTAGGGATCCATCACATTGATAAGACATCTCTGGGAATTAATGGAAAGGTGACCCTGAAAATATGTTTGACCCTTTCAAACAACTGGAAAATGTGGCCTGGAAAAAAAAACCCTACATTTCTGGCTGAATTTTCTAATACACATCTGTATTTGCTGCAGCCCTCCACCCTAATAAAACATTGATTTCTGACTGCTCAGTCTTAATAACAGGGAGGTCACAGGCAGGTCACCCAGTAGTTGAGTGACAGCTCAGGCAAATGCAACTTTCTATCTGGACCCATTGTAAAAGAGAAACCTGCAGAATGAAAGCTACACCGCTTTCAATGGTATATTTTGTACAGTTAGGGTGAGGCCACACTGCAACGCACAGGAATCGCGCACCAAATTGCGAGCGTTATAGCACGCGATCGTGTGCGCAATTCTTGTGCGATTTGCGTGTGCGTTTTTGCCTTTTTGCGTTAAGGAAACGCATGCGTTACCAAAACGCGAACGGACGCGCAATTGCATGCGCATCGGAAATCGCGGGAATGCAAAAATTCCCGCGATTTCCGATGCGCATGCAATTGCTTGCTGATTGCCATTTTAGCGAAAATCGTAGGCGCAAACGTGAAACACGTGCGCAAAAAACGCGTTCATGTGGCCTAGCCCTTATAGCAGACGAATCTGTAGGCCAAGCTGCTGGTTTTCCTGTTTGGCTTTTCAGTAACTTTGAGCCATAGCTGAATAAAGACCAGTCTATAGATGATGTCTGTTAATATTGTTTGGCAAGGAAGTCACGCTTAGTTTATAGTTTATCAGGGTCTCGGTCTTCCACTTCATGTGAAGTTTATTGGTAGTTCATTGACATTCCTAACAATCTGTGAGTGTTCCAGGATCATAGACATTCCGCCATGTGACGGTAATACAGCGCCATTCATGGGATCATGTGATCCAGCTAATTCATATTTCCCAGTGCTGTGAATAATTCTACTTGGTTCCTGTAGACCAAGATTGAAAATTAGCCTGATTGTGTTAAAGGGGAAATAAGGAAATAAATACTTTCTTATTAATATTTTTACATATTTATAAAGGAGTTTTCAGCAGTGGTGAAAATGTAGCACTACCCATCTATCAATGGCTAAAATGTGGCAAAAGGTTATGTACACACAGTCCTGGCCCCTGACAGCCCCCAAGAGACCTAGTGATAGCATAATTGGTGACAGTACCTGCATTGTATGATTCCTCCTCGTTTCCCCCCATCCCCCCCCCCACCACCGGGCCCCCCCCCGTTTATGGTTGGGGGGGGGGAGGGGGGGGGGGGGGGGGAGATGAGCACCACTGACTTAAAACAGCTCCTCTTCCTGTCCTAACAGGTCATAGAACATTCCACAGCCAATGAAATAACTTAGGGGATATTCACTGCTACAACCAAGCAACCAATAGAAAAGGGCCCTGTCTACATTTACTTCCTAGACGATGGCTGGTGCCAGAGTCAGAGATTGTACAAACTTGGTCTGTCTGGCATTCCCTCTTGGCAGCAGGGCCCTAGGCACATGCCTTGATTGCCTTGCAGGTAATCTGGCTGTGCCCATGGGTGATGACCTAGCGCAGTCATTCTCAAACTTTTTCAGTTGGTCGCACACTTGCAATGCAACACTTTTGTTGGGGCACCCAGCTGGTATGGACATATACGGTAAGCTCTGTCAATAAAATGTTGGAATTTTGCTGGGACATCTGATTCTGTGCCCCAATATTAATAATTGGATTATTGTTAACTGTTTTGTTTTACAGCGTGGAGACTTACACTTAGACTCAGTTATGTTTATGGTCAAACTGGCCTGGACTGGCGCTGATGCATTAGCTGGTAGGCCCTGAGCCTTGGTGTCAGCTTTTTCAGCATGCTAGGTGGTTCAGCATCCAACTTGCCAGGTATTCCTATGGCCAGCATAGCAGCCAGCTGGCGTTTTCCATTCATTCCAACACCCAGTGTGCTTTACAGCCTTTCCAGCAGTTATTTTTTTCTCTCCATTCCAGAAGCCCAGCAGTCAATCTCAATCTGCCAGTCTTTCCAGGAACCAGCTTCCTTTCAATTAGCCAGTCAAACAGCCAACTTTTCAGCCAGTCCAGCAACCTGATCACCAACCAGTCCAACAGCCAGGCTGCAAGCCATTTGAGCAGATGATTTCCTTGCCAGTCCAATAGCCAGATGTCCATTCACTTGTCGGCAAAGATTTGTGGGTTGGCATTGAAGGTTTGGTAGTCGATATCGAAAACATTTTGTCTGTCGAGTTAGTTGTATTTCTGAAATTCATTGTTTGTCAGTTTTTGCTGGATTAGTATTGTCAGTATTAGGTAGGTGCATTCCCATTTGCATGTTAACAAACATTGACGTCCTTGCATCAGAGCATGCGGCTCTCCCAGATGATGTGGTTCTTCCAGGTTTGCCTATTTAAACCACCTTACCAGTTCTACTGTTTTGCAGGTCAGCTTTCTCCTGATACTTGTTCCTTTTTCCTGTTTTGATCTTCTTGTTGCTAAACCTTGCTTTCTTTACCGGATTACAAATTTTGCCACCTGCCTTGACTTTGTGCCAGTCTACTATTTATGAACCTGTGCCTCCTACCTAGACTAGTATTTTTTTTACTGTTGCCCCACTTCCCCAGTCTCCCTCTAGCCCTTTCCTTTATTGGAGCCACTTACTTTCTCCTGGTGACTGCTCTGCAGCGCAACATCCTCACCTTTAGGAGTTCTGGAGAAGACCAGGCAGTCACTTAGACTCTACACCCAGGGAGGGTTTCTGGACCTCCAGCTTCAGATCTTAACATCAATTCTATAGCCAGCTTGTAGTAAGCCCATACAGCAGTCAAGCTGAAATCCAATCTAGCAGCCAGCTTGAAAGTCTTCACAAGACAAGCCTCATGTACTCCAGTCAGCTAGCTGTTCCAGCACCAACTTAGACATTCATTCCAGCGGCAAGCGTAAGAAGAAGCATCTGCAACCAGCTCAATAGCTGTTCTTGTACCCAGCTTGAAAGGCATTCAGCCAACAAGTTTTCCAGCCAATAGAGCTTGCAGATGGTCATGGAACCAGATTTCCATCCATCCAACAAGCCTGATTGCCAGCCAGTCCATTATTTCCAGTTATTTCAGCAGGCGATTTGCTAGCCAGTCCAGCTGCTATGGCTTCCCTGTTCCATTTTAAGTCTGGAATTCAGTATGGAAAATTTGTTCATCTCTGTGTAAAATTTGTCAGCTTAGTTTGTTGCATTTCCAAAAAATTGATTGATGAAATGAGGCAGAACATTTGTATCCAAGGTTTAATGCACATTAAGGTCCTTGTGCCAGTGGACAATATAAAAGTTATTTATCTTTTTATTTGATGTTTTCCCATTTACATCTCCCTCAGGATGGGATTTAAAGAATTTCCTGTAAACTGCTCAGTGATTGGACAGTGAGTTTCCCATAAACGACATAGATAGCAATGTCGCATTGTAACAATGTTGATTAAATATCAGACATTATTTTGTTTGATGTTAATCAAGTTACAATAGGATGTGGGTTTACAGACAGTTACACAGGCTACACTGGAAGTGGATACTTGACAAATAACTTGTTTTTTAGGGATTCTTCCTCTTAACTGAAGAAGCCAAGAGACCAAAGGGAGACAGGGGAATACACAGATACGTATTCCACTTGAAAAGGCCTGAACTATTCAACTTGGGGTGGAAGGTGGTTTGGTGAACTGCTCACAGAGACAATGTGGACATGACTCAAGGTTTCTTCTACTCAATCAACCTCATGTGATTCCGATCTTCGTTTTTCCATCTGCCAGACTTATTCCATTAGGAACAAGAAAGGGAACATTTTGAATTTGGCTTGAAAGTCCACATTTTGGAAGGGAACACTTCATGGTTGCACAAAGCCATGTGAATGTGTGTGTCTGTGTTGCGAATTTTAATAGGGCTGGGCCCGGTAGGCAATGTTCAGTGCGTTTTTGCGCACGTGCAATGTTAGTGGATGTGTGAGGCCTCACTATGCCTGCTCCCTTGCGCTGTGCTTTGGCCTGTTTTTGCGGCGCATGAAATAACCTTTTTTGGTGCGCATTGCATGCGATATGATAAGGCAACATCAAAGGAAGTGCGCACGAATGACATGTGGGGGTGTGAATTAATTTCAAACTTGTCCACCCCACAAACATGTCCACCCCCAAAACTATAATTTACCCCACTACTGGCCCCACTGTGTGGTGTAAAAAAAATCCTTACCTTACCTCTCTGCTCCAAATGGTTCTCCTGTAATGTCTGTCCAAAGTCCCAGACAGTGAAGAGCAGGAGCCTCTCTGTGCATGAAAAAGTTTCCACCTCTTACCTTTCCTCTGAGAGGTTTCTGGATTGCCCACTGGAGCCCTCCCCCTCCCTCCCTCTCGATCCCTGTTTGCTGACTGGTGCCCTAGCCTTAAATCCTTTTGCTTTAGCGGACCCTATCCGACCCCCAACCACCATATTTATTTACAAAAAAAACATAATCGGTAATGTACTTACAGAGCCTCGTCTCCCCGGCGTTCTGCACTGCTGGCAGCCATGTCCGTGATTGGCTACCTCCCCAGAAAAAAAGGGTTATTTATCTTGTTGTGGTGGGGGAGAGTAAGTTTTCTAGGCAGGGATTTGAGTGCTTATATCCTTCTCAGGGTTTGGAGGGGATATCAAATTTTATTCTGGAGGTGGACATGCCCTTTTAGCTTAAGAAAATACATTTATTTTTATTAAGATTTTATTTTGTATTTTAGGACTTTCATTTTGTAATAGTGTGTGTGTTTGTGTATGTGTTAGAGACACAGTATAAGTAACTGTTCTCTCAGGTGCATGTAATCAAGAATGTAGTAGGTGGGCTTTTCAAAGCTTCCATGGATTCCTTAGCTGGAATATAGCACCCTCCTTAACTAGAATATAGCGCCCTCCTTAGCTAGAATATAGCGCCCTCCTTAGCTAGAATATAGCGCCCTCCTTAGCTAGAATATAGCGCCCTCCTTAACTAGAATATAGCGCCCTCCTTAGCTAGAATATAGCGCCCTCCTTAGCTAGAATATAGCGCCCTCCTTAGCTAGAATATAGCGCCCTCCTTAGCTAGAATATAGCGCCCTCCTTAACTAGAATATAGCGCCCTCCTTAGCTAGAATATGCGCCCTCCTTAGCTAGAATTAGCGCCCTCCCTTATCTAGAATATAGCGCCCTCCTTAGCTAGAATATAGCGCCCTCCCTCCTTAGCTAGAATATAGCGCCCTCCTTAGCTTAAGAATATAGCGCCCTCCTTAGCTAGAATATAGCGCCCCCCTTAAGCTAGAATATAGGCGCCCTCCTTAACTAGAATATAGCGCCTCCTTAGCCTAGAATAGAGCGCCCTCCTTAGCTAGAATATAGCGCCCCTCCTTAGCTAGAATATAGCGCCCTCCTTAGCTAGATATAGCGCCTTCCTTAACTAGAATATAGCGCCCTCCTTAGCTAGAATATAGCGCCCTCCTTAGCTAGAATATCAGCGCCTTCCTTAGCTAGAATATAGCGCCCTCTTTAACTAGAATATAGCGCCCTCCCTTAGCTAGAATATAGCGCCCTCCTTAGCTAGAATATAGCGCCCTCCTTAGCTAGAATATAGCCCCTCCTTACTGAATATACGCCCTCCTTAGCTAGAATATAGCGCCCTCCTTAGCAAATATCGCCCTCCTTAGCTAGAATATAGCGCCCTCCTTAGCTAGAATATAGCGCCCTACATAGCTAGAATATAGCGCCCTCCTTAACTAGAATATAGCGCCCTCCTAACTAGAATATAGCGCCCCTCCTTAACTAGAATATGCGCCCTCCTTAGCTAGAATATAGCGCCCCTCGCTTAGCTAGAATATAGCGTCCTCCTTGCTAGATATAGCGCCCTCCTTAGCTAGAATATAGCGCCCTCCTTCTAGAATATAGCGCCTTCCTTAGCTAGAATATAGTGCCTCCTTAACTAGAATATAGCGCCCTCCTTAGCTAGAATATGCGCCTTCCTTACGCTAGAATATAGCGCCCTCCTTAACTGAATATAGCGCCCTCCTTAGCTAGAATATAGCGCCCTCCTACTAAATATACGCCCTCCTTAACTAGAATATAGCGCCCATTCCTTAACTAGAATATAGCGCCTCCTACTAGAATATAGCGCCCTCCTTAACTAGAATATAGCGCCCTCCTTAACTAGAATATAGCGCCCTCCTTAACTAGAAATAGCGCACGCCCTTAGCTAGAATATAGCGCCCTCCTTAGCTAGAAATAGCGCCCTCCTTAGCTAGAATATAGCGCCTCCTTAACTAGAATATAGCGTCCCCTCCTTAGCTAGAAATAGCGCCCTCCTTAGCTAGAAATAGGCGCCCCCTTAGCTAGAATATAGTCGCCCTCCTTAACTAGAATATAGCGCCCTCCTTAGCTAGAATATAGCGCCCTCCTTAGCTAGAATATAGCTCCCTTTTATACATTTTCTGGACATTTGCACCGAGTTTTGAACAATGTGTTGAATAAAAGAGAGATCATATAATCCATATTTATTTTGTCAGTAGCAGATCATCTCGTTTACTGCTCAGCCAGTGCCTCTCGGACACTTTATAAAATGGAATAATAGATCTGTTAGAAGGAAAACAAAAACGAATTTCCATAATGCGCATTAAACCCCCCCGCTCAGAAATAAAATTTAATATTGAAAAAAGCGTATTTACTTAATCCTGCTGAGAAATGGCAAACAGGTCTTAAAATGTGTCTAAGCCCGGAAAAATTCAACGCAGATAAGAAGAGATAATGTGCAATAAAAACAACGTGAGAGATCAGAGTGATGTCATTGCCTGGTGAGATATTGGAAGAGGAAAGGCTCAGTCACTCTATCCAATAAAATCTCAGAATTAAAGCACACACTGGCACAATAAACAAACCTCGCTCCCCAACTGCACTAAAGGGCTTTGGAATGGAATGGAGATAGGGACATGTCTAGGTCCAGACCTGAAGATCAAGGAACCCTAGGGTGACCTCTAGGATAGAATATTAGAAAAGGTTTGACGCCATTTCCACCTGTAACCCTTTAGCTGTGAATAGTTTTTACCATTGCACAGGATAGTAATGGAAGTTAGATTTCAATTTCCAATATTATTAGTCCAAATGTTCTCCATAGCTTAGCTATAGTCCCGGGTTAAGGGTAGAGGAGAAGACTTGTTGGTAATATATTGCACCTCCCTCGATGGGGCTTTTAAGCTCTGGACACTGATTGGCTATGGACACACGACATGATCAGAAATGGCAAAGGCGCCATTCTATTCACAATGTAACATTATTCTAAAATATATTGTTGGTTAGTCTTGAAATAGCTCAATCGGTTGTTCCCATTCCAATATATATAATAACAGAAACAGTGGCCATCCTAAAATAACAATGAATTCTGTCATTCCATCTTGTTTAAGGTGGGTATTAGTTTAGGATTTCGTACATGTGTTGGTTTTTAGCGATAAGCTTAGAAAACCGATGACCCCTGTGACCGTTTTAGCGTGACCTAAAGGGAACATTAAGGCCGGACTCTATAGAAGTGTGAAGAGGCTTTGTGTTTGGATAATAGTACAAGTTCTATCCATTTACACCTTCCAGTGGCAAATCACTGTCCTAGAAAACTCGCTCTCATTTATCGCAACATATATAGAAAAACCTTTGATGTAAAATTGCGTTGGGTTTAGTCTGTTTGATTATGCGAGCGCTGGGAGGCTTGGAACTCTGATAGATCAATTCAGGAAAGAAAAGGGAACTTAAGTTTTCTAAAAAACCTTTAATTTAAATATTCATTAAGCCAAGTATAGGTATCTCTTATCTGATTCCCCCTCATATTTCTAATGAATAACACAATATAAACTACAACTAGTCTAGCAAGTGCGTTGTATATAACATACATATCTATACCATCCTACCTTTATTTGTATGTTACCCAAGCATTTAGATCAAGGATGTCAAACTTGTGGCCCTACAGAGATTTGAAAACTACAAGTCAACTGAAGTCACACGGTTTGAGAATCCCTCATCATTTAGATGGTAAGCTCTTCAGAACATTGACCTCATTCCTTATGTTTTAAGGTACTGTTATCAGATCTATACACTATATATATGTATATTCTTCATGAAATTAAGTTCTGAGCAAGTAAGTTAATAAACAATTCGTTTGATAAAGAAGTGCGCTTAGAACTTATTTTCATGAAGATTGAATAATTGAGCGGATGATGTCACCCACTTTCTTTGAAGCCCCGTCTAATAAATAGATTGAAGGGCATCTAAATCAGTGATGGGAAGAGAACCATAGAAGTTGGGAAGTATCTTTTGGGACTAATAGGAACACACTAATATCACCTGATCACTGAAAAACGTAAGTGCAATATGTTTAATTTATGATATTTTATTGATTTGAATTGGGTACATCTCTTGCTCTTGAGAATTGTTTTTTTATTATTTTATCTCTTCTATATCTATACATCTGAGTATTCTGCGCAGACTGCATTTAATACCTTTTTAAAGATTAAAGGGTATGTCCCTTTTTTTTAATTTAAGTTTTCTCTTTTACTGTTTAACTGAAGAACCAATGGGAGGTAAATGAGCTATGTCTAATGTCAGAAGGGCAGGAAACTTACCCGGATTGCTCCAGCGCCACTGAAGGACTCTAATGTCACTGACATTCTCCACCGCATCCCCAGTCCTTTACACAGTGCAAGGGAGCGTGGATGCGTCAGAGATTATCAGAGAAGCCCAGGGGTGTCCCTACCATGAAGCAAACTGAAACATTTGCTCAGGGCGTACCCCTGCAGAACACTTAAATGACAGCAGTTAAAAAAAAAAATCTTCCCTCATGCAATACTGCATTTCAGCACCAGTCCACCAATTAGTATTAGTCAGCCCACCACTCTCACCTCCACGCCTATGTTCCCTGATAAGGCCACGCCTATTTCACTTGCCGCCACCCATCTACCGATAGGCGGCATTTAAAAGTTGTTTTAGGTGTCAAAACCCCTAGGAACACCCCTGGAGAAGCCGGCACTGGATTGATCCTCAGTAAGTTTCTCCTGCAAGTAAGACATAGTGCATTTGCCTTCTGTTCTTCAGTTAAACAGTAAAAAAGAAAGATAAAAAAACGCTGGACATACAATTTAATGGGCTGAGTGCAAGGAATATACACACGGAAAAGTGAAAATAGCTTGTGTGTAGGACGTTTGTTTTTATTTAAGTTTCGGTAATACGTGTTCCCCTGTAAGCGACCATGCTTTTTCTTTGCTTACTTTACTTGGAAATTTCAGATTTATTCATCCCATTGACTTCCATGTGTTCTTTTTTCCAATTTTCAGATTTTAATTTTTTTTGCAGAATTCCGAAAGTTGGAAAACGAAGCGGAACGAGCCGGATACAAACATCTCTAATGCTGTATCATGTCTTGCTTTTCTTACAGTTAATATTTATAATTTATGCATTTCATTCCATGCTCTTATTGAGCTGTCCCAAAAAACTGGATATAAATAAAGATAAACCACAATGTGAACCTTACTAAATTGGTTTGGGTAGAACCCAAGAACTAATCTCAGCCAATCAAGATCCAGGAAAACACAAGAATGACCAATGGCATAAGCATAGCAATGTCAGCGTGGAATGGAATCCTGGGTAGGGCACTTTTGCTACGTTCACACAACTCAACACAAAACGCACAGAAAAAAAGCAATAAATTGAATTGCGATTCACGTCATTTTTGCGGTAAGTTTTTATGCCTCTGCGGTATCGTTTTTCGAGTATGTTTTTTTGTGCATTTTTCCAGTCCATTTACTCCCACAACTAAACACCCACGTTACTAGAGATTGCTACGCTACATGCTGACAATTTGCACTAAACAAATTGCCATGGATACAATTCACAGTAATAGTGTTGGAAAACCCTCAGTCTAGATAACACGCTATTATGGCAAAGAACCTTGAAAGATCTAGAATTCTTTCAATAGGCAATGACTGTATTTTTCTGCAAACCAGAATATTAAATGCAGATTCTCTATTATTATACCTTTCCCAGTAGGAGCTGTAGGGTTGGTTTATGTTTGCACACTACAACTCCCAGCATTCCCTGCAGAATGCTTTTAACGATAAAAAGAATCCGAAAAACCAACCAGGGCATGGCCATGTTAATCAGGTAATTAATTGATTTGATAATTATAAGTTCAAAATAAACCCATCACTCTGGTATACTATATTTTAACACAATGGCGAATGTTTACTTACCCTTGTAATAGTCACAAAGCCAGATTTACTCTGTCTCTCCCCCTCATTGTTGGTTGTTAAATTGGTGCATATTGAGTTTATATAAAACATCTGACACCCCCTGTGGTACAGATGATATTATAAATAGGCCATGGTTATTGCAGTTCACATGTTTCTGCTTATTACTCCCACTTTATCCTCTCCAATGGGAGTCCAAGGGGATGGGATTAAGGGCTCAGGATATGTAAATGTGGCTCTGGATAACCACCCACCCAGTCACCTTATCAGTGCGATATTACTTTCCCAGGCCGAGCGCACACGTGAAGTTCATCGATCCTGACGGAACCGCTTCTCTCGATCTTATATCCGACCGCCATGAGATTGCAAAATCCCATTCATTTTGCAATCGCATGTTGGTCGAATATAAGATCGGGAGAGGTGGTTCCGGCAGGATCGCAGGAACGTCGTGTGAGCGCTTGGTCGCACTGATGTATGGCCACCTTTACGAATTTTTGTGAATGGCCCACGAGTGCGCAGACACTTGCAAAGAACGGACATTTTGGGCAGTAATCAGATGTGTGTATGCGTTTGGCTGAGTGTCGTTCATTGATCCGCCATGGCAGATTGACAAACGGCGCCTGACCGAAGGCATACAAATGTGATTATCGGCTGAAATGGACCGCTCGACACGCGGGTGCTCTACACTCGACACGCGGGTGCTCTACACTCGACACGCGGGTGCTCTACACTCGACACGCGGGTGCTCTACACTCGACACGCGGGTGCCTCACACAAAATGGACCGTTTTGGGGGTAGGAGCAAATGTTCATGATTCCTGCATTGCCTGATATCCACTAATTATTAATTTGTGTTTAAAGTCATCAGTATTCCGATCAGTTTGAAGAATTCGATCAAATTAATCGGCCGACCGAGGACAGTTTTCCGTGTTTTCCATAGAGCGATCTTCAATATCAATCGGCCTAACGAAAAAACAGCACAACCCCATCTATCAGAACCAGACCGTCCGTTGTTCTCAAGCTGAAATATCGAAATATCGCCGGCGCAAGGTTCTTCCTATCGTATTTTCCAAAACGAACGAAAAAATATTGGACCCTGTATGGCTACCTGTAGCTATTGGATATTATAATCTAATATTATCTCCTATTGCCATCCAGTAGCCTGTAGCCCTGTTTACACATCACCTTCCCTTGTTAGGGATTCCCCTTAATACTTTATTAACGTTATTTCCACTGTTTCTGGATCCCAGTGCAGTGCTGCCATGTTGTCATGTACTTCCTATTTCCTTGCATTGTGATGGTAAGACATAAACAGTCAGTGAGTCATTAGTAATATTAATAGTTTTCCAAGTCATCGCACCAGTCTGGATAGTTCATGTCCTGCAGTTCCACTTCTACAATAGGAGAACACGTTCCTCTCTATAGAAAATCTCTACTACCTACCTACCGGACACCCAAGGTAAGTCCCATTCTTATGGCTCTATAAAACCCTACAAACCATAAATACCGAGTAAAAAAAGGATCTATTTACCTCTCCATATAATATCCAGTATATCTATATCCCTGATCTATATCTATGTCGTGTCATATCTCTGGTATTTCAGGTAAAGGAAGGTAGGAAATGAACCAGGTGGAGTCCTGAAAGGATTTCCTATTTTCTATGGAGAGGAAGTCACATTGTGAGATGGAATGTTACGTGTTCTAAGTTCTAATGAAGGTAGTAAGGATTAGCCAGATAATTAAGCTGTATAATTGTTGGGCATCTAATAGGTTTTCCACCTTCCTGGTATTTTCATACCAGGTTATTCATGCCCATGCCTGTAAAATATCTTAAAATACCAGCCTTATTTTTCTTATAAAGCTTAAGTCTCCCTGGTATGTATGTGGGTCATGTTAACAGTACTGTGCAATTTATATGGAACTAAGCTGGGGTTGTACTGGGAGAGACTGCCGCCCCTTATAAGCATGCACAGAAGCGCACACCCCTTCACTTTTCTAGAGGCGGGGTTTGGTGTCTGAAGTGAGCGCCTCGTCCCGCCTAATGGTAGGCTAAATACATATGTTGAACCTTTTTATTAATATAATTATAGCTGGAAACAAATATTCTGTACAGTTTCTTCAGCTCCTGACCAATATTCAAATGTACATATGTAGGTACGTAGTCTGACTTATAGCCCAGACACTGCATCATTTGCCCTTCTTAGTAGTTAACCAAAGGATGAAGTCCTGCAGTAATATTCACTTTTATACTCATTGTCATTGGACAATTTCTCTTTCTCCCTGGGTGAAGTACACTGAGGATGTGTAACCAGTGGTATGGGGAGGAGGTGGGGTTAGAAATGATGAGAAAGGTTGACTTTTCACAGATGAAGAACATCACAACAAGGTAGCCCCTGCATGGAATGTCCTAACTAAGGGTCGTATTTATAATTGTGTGGTAGTGCAAATCACCTGCTACTGTAGGGTTTCCTTGCGGTTAACATGGCACTGTTTGGTTTTTCTGGATAATCTGGCACTTTGGGATATTTGTGGATAATCTGGCACTTTGCCAAGTGTTTTCTTGCTCTTGAACAATATAACAAGGGAGACATAACAACTGGCGACGAGGATTAAAGACTTTAACCCTGTGAGTACCAGCATACTTACCATTGTGACTACCTGTACCAACCAGTCCTCCACATACAGGACCCAGTTATACTCACTTGCCTGTCACTGTCCATCTACAGCAGACTGCACAGCTCTCATTCTACTTTCTGCACTGTTCAGTTTAACTCTATCACTGCTGCTTCAAAAGTAAAGTTAATATGGCTGAGCAACTCCACACCTTCCCCAACTTTGATTTGTCTGATACCAATAATCTTGCACAGAACTGGAAAAAATGGCTACTCCGTTTTGACAATTTCCTGGAGGCCATGGCCATCACAGAGGATAAAAGAAAGAAAGCTTTATTACTTCATTATGCTGGTTCTGCTGTTTATGACATTTACTGCACCTTACCTACAGACAGCCCTACTGACTACTCAAAATGCTCTAAAGCACTAACTGAATATTTTAATCCTAAGCAAAACATCAGATATGAAAGATACAAGTTCAGAATTGCTAAACAACTACCCCAGGAGACCATGGACTCCTTTGTCACCCTATTTGTGGATAATCTGGCACTTTGGGATATTTGTGGATAATCTGGCTATGCTGGGTTGCCTTACTTGGATTAGACACAACTGTGAGAAATGTCCTATTGCAGTGAGATGGTGATATATTCATGTGCATTTCAATTGGTATTGGAATACTGCATATAACATTATACTATGAAAAACAGTAGATAGTATTTGGTCTTATGTATTGTCTCATTATGACTCAATATAGTCCAGAGTATGAAAGGTCCTACAGTAACTAGTTACCTTGGACCAGTATTTTCTAATCCCAGATGATAGGTTCAATGTGAATTGAAGAGAACATGTGTATAGAGGACTGAGCAGAGACAACGTTTCCAAAGCTAAGAAAAGGGAAATGCTTGGGGTTATCACTTATGGTGGCCATACGTGCAATGCAATCCACGCATCGTATGATTGTGGGCCCATGTATTGGGCCTTATTCAATAACAGGTGTAAAATTTTGCCCATGTTCTTAATTTGCAGCAACCAATCAGATATTCTTAAAGGGCATGTCCACCCCCAAAACTATAATTTAATCCACTGCTGACCCCACTCTGTAGTGTAATAAAATCCTTACCTTACATCCCAGCTCCAAATGGCTGCCCTGCTATGCCCCTCCAAAGTCCCAAAAACTGAGCAACAGGAGCCTGGGAGAGTCCATATAGGACTCTACCTTATGTCTCTCCTCTGGGAGAATTTTGCCATGTGCACTGCAACCCTCCCCCCTAGTTTGTAACCCTTTTGGGGTACAGTAGGTCTCCCTCCCCCAGCCCCAACCGCTATAATAGATTTTACAGAAACTCCCCCGATCATTACTTACCTTACCTCTCTCCCCCGGGGTTCTCCACTGCCGACACACGTGTCCGTGATTGGCTGCCTCTAAGCCAATCAGGGATGCGGCTGCTGGTCCGGCCCCCTCCTTGCAGTTTCATGCAAGCTGAGGGCCGGGACAGTATGCCGGAGGAAAGAGGTAAGGTAAGTAATGATCAGGGGAGTCTCTGTAAAAACTATTATAGCGGTTGGGGCTGGGGGGAGGGAGACTGTACCCCAAAAGTTATTAAATGGGGTGGACATGCCCTTTAAATGTTTTCTGTAGTAGACCAGTAAAAAGGTAACATATGATTGGTTGAGGCAAATTAACATCTCTTACAAAATTTTGCGTATCTTATTGAATTAGGCACTAAGGCACACCATGCAATATTTTGTCCCAATCAACCGTTACTTGAGTGTATTGGTAAATCGGGCCAAAAACATTGCATGACTTTGCGGCGGCCTGGGATCATTAGTTTGTTTGAATTGGATGAATGGGTGATCGGACGTGCTAAAAGAAACATGGCCGATCATGTAGTCCTCTATGGACCACACACTCGACGAACTGTCTGCTTTCGCAGCAGTGGACAGTCCTTCGTCCTGGCCAGACAGTCTCATACCAGGTCACATACCAGGTTAAATAACAGATCCCTCCTATAACAGAACATGCAGGTTACATCACTAGACCTGACTTAACCTCAGGCCCATTGCAGTTAACATCATTATCAGATCTAAAACTGGACCCCACCTGTTAAACATAAAATACAACATTGAGGTCTCTGGGTAGCTGGCCGGTCTTTAAAGACATTAAAGGTGGCCATACATCAGTGTGATATTACTAACCCGACCGAGTGCTCAAGCAATGTTCATCGATCCTGCTGGAACCACCTCTCCCGATCTTATATTCTACTGACATGTGATCGCAAAATGAATGGGGTGTCAAACTCATTGCATAAGGGACCAACATCAAACAGACAGGTGGGTGGTGGGCCGGAATTTTATTAAGATACTTAGCAGGTGCAGGATTGGTACCCTGTCACGCTTATACCTAGTACAGGGTCTCCGCAGGGGAAGGGTGTGAAGCACACTGCTTAGGACTGAGTTCTGCCTATGGTGTGATCATGTGCTAATGTGGAACGCCCACCTTACTCTTCTAGCACGGTAATGGAATGGCCAACTCCAATGGAAGGCTCTATGTCACACCTCCCTCCCTTCCCCTCGATCAGTTGTTCCAGTAGTGACTGTATCCAAACCTTACTACTCTGCTATCCATTTGTGCAGACCCAATCAGCGGCGTGACTATAGATCAGTCTGCTAGATACCATTTACTAACAGCTGATCGTTAATAAATTAGTAAAGGTGCGTCTGATTCGCTGTTTAAAAACGTCTGATCAGGCAGATCTATAGTTATGCACTGCTTGGGACTGCACAAATGGATAGCAGTGTAGTAAGTCTTGGATGCTGTCCAGTCACCAGGGGCCACAAAAAACAGCCAGAAGGGCCTTATTCGGCACACAGGACTTGTGTTTGGCACGTGCTCTAAGCTAATAAATGGACCTAATGCTTTATACAAACAGTCCACGTGGTCATAGATACCAGTGTGTAATTATGGGAGTAGAACAAACCATAATAAATCTGAGGTTAAATCGGCACTAACCAGACAAAGCAAACCCAACACTAATGAGACCAACGCTGCTTAATGGGACGCATTATATAATTCAGTTCCACCATTTGTTTGTTTAGTACCTGCCATGATCCTATAGTACGCACAGGAAATCCAGATGGTTGGATTGGTCTAAGAAGGTTGGACCATGCAGGTTGTAACTGTTGGGTGAATTGATTTGAACTCACGTCCAGTGTGTAGCTCTCATTGCCTTTTACCTGACTGGAATATGAATCAGGGTTAGAAAATCAATTTAATATTTCACAGATTGTTGATTGGCTCAGTTCTTAATAGCAGGTGTGACACAGTGAGGCCATTACCTGGAATAAAAAATGGAGGTAATTGGAAAACTTCCTGTAGGAGAAACCGTGATTAATCTTGTCCGTTTCTTCATGATTAAGCCCTTAGTTCTTTCATGACCTCTTGCTGATTATTCCTTGATAATACATATATACTGTATAAGGGACAAACCATGTAGCATCCTCTATTAGAAATTACACAGACAAATGCTACATTGATTTATTCAGCAGTTTCTAACTAGGGATAGACTCAAAAACGAACTCGAACCCGAGTTCAAGCCGAACTTTATGAGTTCGGACGAACTCGAACTATTCAAACTATTCGCAGGTTGCCGAACGGCCGACAATCCCGGACGTTCGGGGGTCCCGCAGCTCGAAACCGGGACCCCCTCCCGGATCCTTACATGGACCATTGTGGCCCTTGATGTCACCGTCCGGTGACACCAACACCGCTGAGGCCACCAACCCTGAGATGTACCCCTGTTGCCGCCAGGGGTACCTCCGGCGCCGGTGGCCCCAACGAGGCCGATGTTACCATCTTGATCCGACGTCTTCGTTCTTCACAGCTAGCGACAACAACACCACTGAAGTCACCAATGCCAGGCGGGCTCACTGCGGCCGCCAGTGAGCCCACTGGCACCGCCGGCTTCAACGGAGCCGATGTAGCTAGCCTTTTCTTTCTTCTGCCATCTACTGCAATGACTTCTGAGTTCCGCAGAGGATTGCAGCCCTTTATATAGATTTGCAGAAGGACCAAATCCAATTGTGATTGGTTAATATTTCAATGCTTGAAATCATATGATCACAAATTAACCAATCATATTTGAATCTTTTATTCCAATATGATTGGTTAATTTGTGATCAAATGATTTCAAGCATTAAAATATTAACCAATCACAATTGGATTTGGTCCTTCTGCAAACCTAGAGCTGCAATCCTCCGCGGAGCAACATCAGCTCATTTGAAGTGGAGCCGTCAGCATTAAGCCCGCCTGGCATCGGCGATTTCAGTGGTGTTGGTGTCACTAGCTGTGAAGAACGAAGACGTCAGATCAAGACGCCGGTAACATCGGCCTCGTTGAGGCCACCAGCGCCGGAGGCACCCCTGGCGGACGCAGGCGTACTTCTCGGGGTTGGTGGCCTCAGCGGAGGTGGTGTCACCAGATGGAAGAAAGAAGACGTCGCTAAAAGGCCCGGATCAAGCTGCGGGACCCCTTAAGCCCCAAAGGGCCACAAGGGCACTCCTTAGTGCCAAAAAGGCACTTATAAGTGCCGGGGAGGGGGTTCCCGGTTAGAGCTGTGGGACCCCTTAAGCCCCAAAGGGCCCCACAATGGTCCTTGTAAGGACCTGGGAGGGGGTCCCGGTTTCAATCTGCGGGACCCCCGAATGTCCGTCCGGATTGTCGGCTGTTCGGCAATCCAAGAAACAGCCGATTTCGGGAATCTCCGTCCATTTGGGGATTTTTGGAAGAGGACGTTTGAGTTTTGCGAACATTCAGAAATCCTCAAACGTTCGAGGATTACCGAAAGTATTGCACAGAAACCGGAAGTAGAGCATGTGGGCGCTATGTCTGTTTTTTATCCTGTTCCCTGCGCACAGACATGTTCCCCAGACCATCTCCCAGGTCCCAGAGGTCTAAGATAAGTTTACACTGCAGTATTCATACTATTTACCCCCATTGAAGTTCGAAAATGGACCGAACTTTACGAGTCCGGCCATCTCTATTTCTAACCTGTAAAGCTACTTTCACACAAGTGCCAATTCTCTTGAAGGGTCTCAAGCACTTCCAGAAAATGTGCCCCCGCTGGGGGAACACAGGAACGGCGAAGAAATTGAAAGACCTGAGTAATAGTAGTCAGGACAAAATTATTTTAGCATAGACTTTAAACTGTATCTGTACCTCCCAAAATTCAAATCCCCCATAAGTTCTGTAATTAAAGGTAAGGTATCAACTGCTTTCCCTACCTTTCCTTTTGCATGCTCAAGTATTTACTGTAACATCTACATGTTTAGTTAATACTGTTTCTTTAAGGCATAGAGGCAAGCTGGGAAAAAGGGGCAGTATCAGGAAGTAAGCTAGGGAATAGCATGGGATAAGAAAGTGTGATGTACCTGTTGCTCTGTGTGAATAAATCAAGTTCCCTCTACATTCCAAGTGTTTTCTTGCTCTTGAACAATACAACAAGGGAGACATAACATTTACCATACAATAGATTAGTGTGACATTGCGTTGTGGCATGCAGTTGGCTGCTTAGGCCCCTTCCTCCCCTTAGACACGCATTTTGCTCAAAGTCAAAATGGCCCTGTAGGGGAGGAGCTAGCACAATGCCCCCTTTTTACTTTAAAAAGTAAAGTAGGAACAGTAGTTCATGCCTTTCCTTTAATAATAAAACTATTGTTGTTATGTATCATGCTTGTCTAAGAATACCAAAACATTTTGTCTGGTGTGCCCAGAATCTTTTCTATCTCTTATTTGCTTTGGGTAACTCCTTTATTCCTTTAAAAGACAACTACACTGTAAAAATGATCTTTTTAAAAATGAAAAGTACCTGTGGTGGGGAGTTAGGATTAATTATTCCTACCTCCCAATATAATTTTGTTGAGAAGTGCCAGCATGTACAGTTTCCATCTGCCAGGTGGCTTTCCTGTATTAAAGATAGGGCAGATGCACAGAGGAAGCCTGGCAGAAGCAGTTTTCCTCTTGCTGGTGCTACTCACAGAAAAATATTTGGAGGTAGGTATTACCAATCCTACCTTCCTGCCCCAGGTACTTTTAACTGTTTGTTTTTTTGACTTTATATGCTTTATAGTTCTCCTTGAATTCTATAACCATTAACCCTTGGAGATTTCTTTTTTGGTAGTTGCCCATTAAATGGGTAACTATTTTTCAGGAAATGGAATTTTGGAAACCATTGTACCTGCTTCTCTGTATTCACATAAAAGTGATGAAAAGTCAAACAGTAAAAACCAACAGTAAGTATTAATTTTCCCGTATTTTATTTCCTTCCTGCAAATTCCATTAAAGGGCGTCTCCAGTCAAAAATAGGTTTAGATAGAAATGTAGATCAACCCCTCCAATTTTGACAAATATTATTAATATTTGTCAAAGATGCCCCTGAAGTAGTTCCTTACCTGACAGGTCCCTTGCCACTCCTCCTCTGCTTTGCAGCTGACAGCTGCTCCACTTTCTGGCTGCGGCTGTCAGTAAAGGCGTGACGTAACATCAGGGCCAATCACCTGAGACCTGCGACCAGGAAGAAGAGCGGCTGCCAGCGCAGAAACCCCCTTCTACTGTTTTTGCTCAAAACAAGCTCGGAACAGGAGCAGGGAGCAGCGCCTAGGCAGCGGGGGACTGGGTCATGTAAGTGCCTTCCAGGGAATATTTTCCACATATTAATAATGTGCAAATTATAAATAAGTTAATTAATAAAGCTAAACTTATTTTTTGACTGGACATGCCCTTTAAAGGGCAACTGTGCTCTCCGAATATGTTTTTTGTTAAATAATAGACTGCGGTCTTTCCTTTAAAATGAGGATCCCTGGATCACATCTCTGGCTGCGGTGAATGTTTAAAGGGTATCTCCACTCGTTTTTATAAGTTTTGGTAATCCAGTTCTATTGAAGAACGGGAGCGCATAGAAGACAAGGTCCGTCAGGACCTGTCAGACCAAGCACCGGGGGAGCGAGCGAGCGGGTAAGTTTCTTACCTTGTCTCCTGGCTCCTGTGTGTTCTATTGAAGAACGGAAGGTAAGGCACAGCTCCTTTACCTCCCGTTCTTCAATAGAACTGGATTCACAAAACTTATAAAAACGAGTGGAGATACCCTTTAAGTTTCCTGCTTCCGATAGTTTGAGTGACATCACCTGACATTCTGCTCCTCCCCCCCGCCCCAGGGGAGAAACATGCTCACTTAAGACCTAATGCTGAGAAAAGCAGGAAGTACCTGCACAAACATAAAAAAATAGTTGAGAGAAGTAGAGCCTATTAATGCAGGCATATGCTGGTCACATAACTACAAGCTGGTCACATGCAGGGTTGCCAGGCGTCCCTATTTGGGAGGAATTATCCCGGCTGCAGAAACAAATTTCAGAGTCCCATGGTCTGGGCTGAAATCCGCTCCAAACACCGGCCAAGGCAGCCCCGCTCCCGAACGCCCACTCCCTGCCCCGGAACACCCCTAATCCCACCCCCTATATTTGTATACGCCTCCACTTCACCCTTGCCACACCTCCTACTCTGCCCTGCAGCGCTCTCATCCGGTTGGGGCGCAGGGGATTGCTGACAACCATGGTCACATGGCTGAAAACAGGAAGTATTTAAGCAGGAAGCAATATTGATGAACATTTCCAGCAGTAACAAATTTTACCAAGAGATGTTATTTAGGGTACCTTGGAAGGCTTTTTATATCAACCTAACAGTGACTAGGAATGACTGGGCCCCCCAACAAAACTATGACGAGGCCCCTATCCGTGCTTCATCCACAGTGGTTTTCTGGGAGGAGTCTATACCTGTCATAGGAAAAATAAGAAGATGGGGCCCCCTTGGCTCTCGGGGCCCCCTGCAGTTGCTCCCCTGGTTGTTACGCGCCTGAACTCTAACTAGCTTGGAACAATTGGAGACCACAGTTACAATGAAAGAGAGAGAGAGAGGGAGGAGCTGATCCTCCCAGAACTGATGTTCTGTTTTTAGGGGTGAGTAGAAATGAATTCCATGTCAATAGACATCAATCGTTCCTACCATGTAAAATTCCTCTTTTTACACCACAGGCAGCAGGATTGCCTGGATTTCCCTTAGAAAAAAAAGGAACAAGAATGTAAGAAAATCATTATCTCAAATGGATACATTTTCCACAAATACGTTGAGGTGTTATGGACTATCAGAGTTGTTAATGTGTACATGACGTTGTGAAGACAAATACAAGTGTGATAAATATAAATATATGTATTCCATTCAACATGTAAGCAGAGAGTTTCCTGGACACCTCCATTACTTTATATTAAGTAGGAAATACCAATATACTGATACCAAATACCATAAACACTGACATCATGACATCATCCTGGACATCATGAAATGAATGTGTTAGAGAGAACTTCAGCCAAGTAGCATAGGGGTGAACAAAGACTAGAGGGCCCCCTACATTGCATTTCAGCTCAAGCAACGTAAATGGTTCCTCATTGTGGGGTTAGTAACTATGTGGAAATGTTGTGTTGGCTGAATCTCTGAACACATTCAACGGATGTTTAGATGTCTTCTTGGATAAGCCAGAATATCCAGGGATATACATGGTGACTGTATCCATGTGTGACTGGTTGTGCTCTTGGTCAGTTTGGGTGCCGGTGGACATGGACCATATGGGCAGAGGAAACTGTATTTTTTGTTGAGTTAGGGATGCTTGAATTTTGTATGGAGAGGTTGAACACAATGGTGTTTTTTCCACTCAAAATAACTAACTATACCTGTTAAAGGAGGCAGATGTTTCTCACTGGTGGCCTTTAAGTATTTGAGAAATCCTGGCTAACATTTTCCTCCTCTCTCTATATATATCCCACAAGAGACTAGAATAAAGTACATGTATACCTTCCTTTATTTTTTAGAATGCGGAATTCATTTTGGAGGATGCATAGAAGGCCAGATATCATGTATACATTGCGAGGATGATTTTCAAGGAAACATAACCGCAAAGTGTGAGCAGAACGAGTGGAAGCCAGTTGTGGAAAGCTGTGTATCGCCAGCCTTGCAGAATCTTGTGTCTGTAAGTAAAGGAAACGCAAAGACAAGATGTAGAAATTGAATTCCATTACTACTGTGGGACCAATACGAGTAACTGAAGCTGTCTGGGTCGGTTTATTTTACGCCTGTTTCAGGTTTTGAAAGGAAAGATCGCACTTGTGATGTTCTAAGTTTAGTAGAAGTCTGATTCATTGCAATTAGTGTCACTAATTCAAACAGATTCAACACATTACTAATTAAAATAAATATGGCCTTAATGCTATGTGATGTTTCTGCCTGTCCTCTCCCAGATTAAAGAGGGAAACAAACCTAGAAATTAGATAAATCACAAAATGAACTATGTAAATTCTAATGAATGGTGCAGGTTTGTATATATCACTCAATGCAAGTATTTTTGCAATACAGTAGCACCATGAAATTGATACAACTTAATACAACAGCACCGTCAATACAACTTAATACAACAGCACCATTAATACAACTTAATACAACAGCACCTTTAATACAATTTGATACAACAGCACTGTTAATACAACTTGATACAACAGAGCCGTTAATACAATTAGATACAACAGCACCTGTAATACAACTTGATACAACAGCACCATTAATACAACTTAACACAACAGCACCGTTGGGGGTGGAATAGGGTCCACTACACTACAGAAAAAGTCAGTGTTGTAAAAGATTAAATATTACACTATATAGAATATACTTCCTATATGTCTGGATAAGTCCAATGTTTCATAAGAGGAAACCCTGGTGCATTTTAATACATCGTGTTTGCACAGTTTAGAAATGTAGAATCCTGTGTAGAATGACAGTGGTGGTTTGTCAATCATACAGTATTTGTGGTACACACAACTGCTAGTCACAACTGCTAGTCAGGAAATCTTGCCCAATCCAACAGGATTTGGTGATTAGGATACATGCATGGGTGCGTATACGTTAAATATACAGCATGAGCCCCTAACAGCTACATTTCTTTTCTCTTCGCATAATGCTCTTCTATTTCTTTATTTTTTCTAGACATTTAAACCCAACACTAAATTAAAATTGCCAGTGGTTTTAATGAGCCACTCGCCTGTGTTTGATCTGTGTCAAGAGGTTTCATTCATGTCTAAGACAGTTTGTGAAGAAAGAACAACGGCAGGAAACATCGCAACCATTGTAAATTTACTAGACGTCATCTCACAAGAATGTTTCAATGCATCGACACAGGTGAGGTGTTCAGAATAGACTCTCGTCTGTAATTGACCAGCCTTGTGAGGTTCTGGTTCTATGAGGGCCCAATGATAGAGAAAGATCTTCCTCGCTGTAGTCAAAAGCTGAAAGCAATGCTGTATCATGGTACAATATATTTACTTCCAGGTAGGTAGTGGTGAGAATTACAAGACAAGGAAGTAATCTAGCACCTTGCAATGCTGTCTTAGGCTGGGTACACATGGTAAGATATTGGCGAGTGGTCAGCTGGGAGGAATCAATGTTGGTCACTTCAAAAGTAGCCAAGGTTGACAGTTTGCCATGACCAATGATACAGATCCAATAGAAGGCCGCCCGATCACTCATGATTTACAGGCATGTCTGATCATTCGTTAATCCTATTGGGGTGAACGGGTGACTGTCATTTTTCATGGCAATACAAGTAAATATTACACGTAAATCTTAATGTGTGTACCGAGCCAAACAAACAGAGAAAAACTATATATATATATATATATGTATATATATAAACATATTAAAGGGCATGTTCACCCACTTCATAAACTTTTAAAAATACACCAAGCGCCCGCAAAACCCTATTTTCACAAAACGTACCCTTTTCCCTGGCTCTCCTGAGGCAAGATATCCTCTGGTCCCTTACCATACTTTCCCAGTTCTTCTGGGTTGCAGCCATCACTCAAGGCATTGACCTCAATGACTTATGACAACTGCCCTAGCCGGCTGCGGGAGCTGCGTAAAGGAGGCAGCAGAGAGCGGTGAGGGACTGTAGGACTTCAAGGTAAGATATCTTGATGAAAATGGGATTTAGGGGGAGTGCTTAGTCTGTAAGTATTGTAGGAAATAGAATTTGGAGCAGTGATTTGTCTATGTTTTAAAGTTTAGGAAGGGGGTGAATATGCTGTTTTCTAAAGTTTATATCTATAGTGCTAGTTTGATGCCTTATTTTATCCAGTTATTATGTTTGGTACTCCTTCATGTGTCAGGTTTGATTAGAAATGTTTCTTTCACTGGGCAGTATGGTAGCTTTTACCAGAAGTGAACCTAGGGGGAGCGGTGCTGGAACAGATTGTATTCAATGTTGCTCCCCTTTCAATAAAAATCAGTGGTGGAGCCATTGACTTATATTAGACCTGATCCCTGCGCCCTGAGCAGGATTTTCAACCTGCCTTATGCACGTGGCAGTCTTGGTTTTAACCAATCAGCAGTTCACTGATCTAAAGTTTAAAGGGTTGGTCCATAAGGATCGATAATTCCTGACAGACTACCTAGCCTAGTTGTTTGGTGAATCCATAATTTAGGACATGTCTGAATGAAATTGGCTGAAATCATCCTGTGCAAACCAATGATGAATATAACAATGTGGTGTTTTTTGTGTTTTTAAGGTTGTATCCGGAAAGACTCTAACGGTAAGCTATATAATTGTTTCTCATTTAGTAAGATAATTTAAGGATAATTGCATGAGAGCATGACCACCCTTACACTTGTCACTTGTCAGTTACCTGTCCCCAACGCCAACTGATATATTCAGAACTTTATCAGATGTATTACATAACAGATATTTAAGGATAAATATTGTCCCCATTCTGGTAGAGTAAGCTGTCTCCTCCCTCCACGCTGTCAATCAAGGCTGTAACTTCCGGCATCGAGACAATGATTGATTGCTGTTTCCCCTGCTGCCTCCACTGCTCATGCTCAAGCTTACAAAAAGCTTAATGAGCAGAGGGAGGAGGCAGATATCTTTTCCAGAACTGAAGATGACTTATTATTTAATATCTGGTTACAAATGCATGTAATAAACTGATATAAATAGCAGTTGGGGTTGCGGCCAGATGACTGACAAGCAACCATTTTTTTTAAGGGTGGACATGCCCTTAAAGCTTAATTACATTATACCCTTAGTGGTGTTGCCTTTCCTACTCCATATATACAATAATACAGTAACAGACTGTCTATATAATGTTAATTACCCATTGGAAATGTTTCCCAATGATTAATAAATGTCATTTTACATTGAAAGGATTACAGTAAAATGGCAAACCACATTCTCAATTCCTCAGCTATTCCCAACTGGTCATTAGTTCCCCAGAAGGACGCCAGCCCGGTACTGCTACATTCCATGCATACACTAGCATCAAGCTTGGCTTCTAACAGTTCAATAAATTCAACCATCAGAATACACAATGACTTCCTCCATGTCCAAGCTGAAACGGTCACTCGGGATACAGATTTGACATTTCAATTTAACAGCTCAACGCAACCTTTCAATGCCGAGATCTTTATTAAAAAAGAAAAGTTTCGAGAACTGTCGGAATTATCAGCTGTCGGTATTGGTTATTCCACCCTGGGAAACATTCTGCCCAGCGAATCAGAAAATTTAAGTGTGAATGGACTTGTGATGTCCGTAGCCTTCAGTGCTAAACCAAGTGAAATCGGGCTAAGGTTTGAAAAAGTCAACAAGTCCTCTGATATTAACACACACTGCGCCGCCTGGGACCAATGCAAAGAAAAATGGCTTCTGGACGTGTGCCGGGTAAAAGTAGACACAAGGGAGCACGTTATCTGCATGTGCAATTATTCAAATAGCTACTTGTCCTTCTCTATTTTAATGTCCCAGAAGACTAGGGACAGTCCTGTTCTATATTACATCACTATCATAGGCCTGGGAATATCAATAGGCAGTTTGTTCGTGTGTTTGGCCATCGAGGTTTTGGTTTGGAGAAACGTAACAAGACACAAAACTGCGTACATGAGGCACGTGTCCATAGTAAACATTGCTATCTCGCTGCTGCTGGCTGATATCTGGTTTATCGTCAATGCTACAACTTCCAAGTCCGAATGGTTGAACCTCTGCATAGCGTCAACTTTTTTTACCCATTTTTTCTACCTCTCCTTGTTTTTTTGGATGCTCATTATGGGTTTGTTGATATTGTACGGAATATTTCTGGTATACCATGATATGAACGGAACAGGGATGTTAGGGATTCTGTTTTTGATAGGCTACGGCTGTCCGTTTGTAATAAGCATTTTGACATTGGCCATTACTTTAAATAAACCAAACAAACCGTATACGAGGGACAATAGTTGCTGGCTGAACTGGGAGGATTCCAAAGCTCTCCTGGCCTTCATCGTCCCCTCATTCACCATCATTGCTGTGAACGCCATTATTACTTGTATAGTTATTATGGTATTACTAAGACCGTCTATAGGGGAAACACCAAGAACCAAAGAAAGAAGTTCCCTCGTCCAAATTAGCCGGTGTGTCGCTATTTTAACGCCACTCCTTGGACTTACCTGGGGGATTGGAGTTGCTACAATATTGGAAGACAGCTCTGAAGTGTTTCATTATTTATTTACAATATTAAATGGACTCCAGGTATGTAATTCCGCCTTTGGACATGTCAGCGTTCTTTTTGGCAATGGGAAAATCCTCCTGGCCATGTTTTTATAATTTGAACACCATGGGACTGATGCAATAAGAGGTGCAAAATATTGCCTGTGCTATTAATTTGCTGAAACCAATAAAATGTTACTTTTTAACTAGGTTACTACAGTTTAATAATATCTTATTGGTTGCTGCAGATCATTAGTACAGGGAAACTTTTATACCTTTTATTTTTTTCCCCTTTAAGAATAAGCCATTTGCTCCATCTCCACACTATTAGAAAAGACCCAACAGGTGGGTATGATGTTCCATTTTGCATACGACTAGTGGAAAATGAGCGGCCGACTGAACAGCCATACCGCATGATAATCGTCCCTGTATGGCCGATCGGATGGGAACATTTGCTGATCCTCCGGGTTGGACAACTGAATGTCCATACACTTATAATTATCATATGGTACGGCCTTTCATCTGGAGCATATTTGTTGCCCATTGTGTGCGAAATCCCACGTCTGTACAAAGCTTTAAGGGCAAATCCACCCCCAAAATAAAAGTTTCCACACAGGTAAAGCACCCCCACCAAAGGCTTAAAGAACAATACTCTCACAGCCAATAAGTGCTTGTAAACCGATATATCCTTCCCAATAATTGCTGTATCTGCTAAACATTTCCATACTTTTCCTAATATACGCTGCAGTCAGGGCCGTGACAGATGACTTTAGACTGATCGTCTTCTGAGCATCGTGAAAGCTCTCTGAGCTGTAGGTTGGGCGCCCACGATATATGCAGTTTGTGGTTAAACCTCACCCTATTTATACCACACAAATCCACCAGGTGATCCTTTTAATTGTTTTTTAATACTGCACCTTTCATAGCAAAAATGGTCTACATACCTCTTTATTATAATATAACATATTTTCTATAAGTTTGTTTAGAGAATTATAGTTTAACCACAGCCCAGTCCCGTAAAATTCTGGGCTCCTGCTCCTCTGTTTCTTCCCACAATTCCATACTTACCAAGAGCCCCAGAATCTGCAGGACAGTCCCAGCCTTTTAATTTCAGTCTCACACCTGCACTATCAGTAGATCAGTAACCGCAGAATGTAAATTACATTTTTTGCTATATTTTTGCTATTTGAAAGATGACTGAATACAATTTTGTTTTTTCAGTCTATGAGTAGCAAACTGATCTAATAATAAAATCCACATTAATAAATGCCAACACATATCAGCACAAATGTATGTCTCTATCGCAGAGCACAAGGCATTTCCATTGTTTTGCATATAACACTGTGCGTATCTCATTGCTGTGAATTTCTGGCCCATTGTGAGCAGTCAGATTATTGTAGATGTATGTAGAATGCAGCCACAACTCCACTGTGTATTATAGTTACCAGGCTAAACAGGTTACATGAGAGATATTGTACATATCCTGTCATTATAGAATCTGGGAAGTACCGTATATAGTCAAGTATAAACTGTCCCGAGTATAAACCGAGGTACCCAGTTTTTGCTAAAAAAAGGAGTAAAAGATATTGACTCGAGTATAAACCGAGGGGGTTTTTCAAACATCTTAAGTGGCAATTACTTACAAATAGGGGTAAATCCTCCTTTATTTGTGCATAATATGCACAAATAAAGAAGGTTTTACTCTTATTTGTAAGTATTTGCCACTTAATGTTTGAAAACTACAACTCCCAGCAATAAAGCATGCTGGGAGTTGTAGTTTCCAAACATCTTAAGGGGCAAATACTAACCCCCTCGGTTTATACTCGAGTCAATATCTTTTTCTCCTTTTTTTAGCTAAAACTGGGTACCTCGGTTTATACTCGGGACAGTTTATACTCGACTATATACGGTACTTCCCAGATTCTATAATGACAGGATATGTACAATATCTCTCATGTAACCTGTTTAGCCTGGTAACTATAATACACAGTGGAGTTGTGGCTGCATTCTACATACATCTACAATAATCTGACTGCTCACAATGGGCCAGAAATTCACAGCAATGAGATACGCACAGTGTTATATGGTGAGCAGTCAGATTATTGTAGATGTATGTAGAATGCAGCCACAACTCCACTGTGTATTATAGTTACCAGGCTAAACAGGTTACATGAGAGATATTGTACATATCCTGTCATTATAGAATCTGGGAAGTACCGTATATAGTCGAGTATAAACTGTCCCGAGTATAACGAGGTACCCGTTTTAGCTAAAAAAGGAGAAAAAGATATTGACTCGAGTATAAACCGAGGGGGTTAGTATTTGCCCCTTAAGATGTTTGGAAACTACAACCCCACATGCTTTATTGCTGGGAGTTGTAGTTTTCAAACATCTTAAGTGGCAAATACTTACAAATAAGAGTAAACCTTCTTTATTTGTGCATATTATGCACAATAAAGGAGGATTTACCCCATTTGTTAAGTAATTGCCACTTAAGATGTTTGAAAAACCCCCTCGGTTTATCCTCGAGTCAATATCTTTTACTCCTTTTTTTAGCAAAAACTGGGTACCTCGGTTTTATACTCGGGACAGTTTCTCGACTATATACGGTACTTCCCAGATTCTATAATGACAGGATATGTACAATATCTCTCATGTAACCTGTTTAGCCTGGTAACTATAATACACAGTGGAGTTGTGGCTGCATTCTACATACATCTACAATAATCTGACTGCTCACAATGGGCCAGAAATTCACAGCAATGAGATACGCACAGTGTTATATGCAAAACAATGGAAATGCCTTGTGCTCTGCGATAGAGACATACATTTGTGCTGATATGTGTTGGCATTTATTAATGTGGATTTATTATTAGATCAGTTTGCTACTCATAGACTGAAAAACAAAATTGTATTCAGTCATCTTTCAAATAGCAAAATATAGCAAAAAATGTAATTTGCATTCTGCGGTTACTGATCTACTGATAGTGCAGGTGTGAGACGAAATTAAAAGGCTGGGACTGTCCTGCAGATTCTGGGGCTCTTGGTAAGTATGGAATTGTGGGAAGAACAGAGGAGCAGGAGCCCAAATTTACGGGACTGGGCTGTGGTTAACTATAATTCTCTAAACAACTTAAGAAATATGTTATATTATAATAAAGAGGTATGTAGACCATTTTTGGCTATGAAGGTGCAGTATTAAAAAACAATTAAAAGGATCACCTGGTGGATTTGTGTGGTATAAATAGGGTGAGGTTTAAACCACAAACTGCATATATCGTGGGGCGCCCACCCTACAGCTCAGAGAGCTTTCACACGATGCTCAGAAGACGATCAGTCTAAAGTCATCTGTCACGGCCCTGACTGCACGATATTAGGAAAAGTATGGAAATGTTTAGCAGATACAGCAATTATTGGGAAGGATATATCGGTTTACAAGCACTTATTGGCTGTGAGAGTATTGTTCTTTAAGCCTTTGGTGGGGTGCTTTACCTGTGTGGAAACTTTTATTTTGGGGTGGATTTGCCCTTAAAGCTTTGACAGACGTGGGATTTCGCACACAATGGGCAACAATATGCTCCAGATGAAAGGCCGTACCATATGATAATTATAAGTGTATGGACATTCAGTTGTCAACCCGAGGATCACAAATGTTCCCATCCGATTGGCCATACAGGGACGATTATCATGCGGTATGGCTGTTCAGTCGGCCGCTCATTTTCCACTAGTCCGTATGCAAAATGGAACATCATACCCACCTGTTGGGGTCTTTTCTAATAGTGTGGAGATGGAGCAAATGGCTTATTCTTAAAGGTGAAAAAAATAAAGGTATAAAGTTTCCCTGTACTAATGATCTGCAGCAACCAAAGTATATTTAAACTGTAGTAACCTAGTTAAAAAGTAACATTTTATTGGTTTCAGCAAATTAATAGCACAGGCAATATTTTGCACCTCTTATTGCATCAGTCCCATGGTGTTCCAAATTATAAAAACATGGCCAGGAGGATTTTCCCATTGCCAAAAGAACGCTGACATGTCCAAAGGCGGAATTACATACCTGGAGTCCATTTAATATTGTAAATAAATAATGAAACACTTCAAGCTGTCTTCCAATATTGTAGCAACTCCAATCCCCCAGGTAAGTCAAGGAGTGGCGTTAAAATAGCGACACACCGGCTATTTGGATGAGGGAACTTCTTTCTTTGGTTCTTGTTGTTTCCCCTATAGACGGTCTTAGTATAACCATAATAACTATACAAGTAATAATGGCGTTCACAGCAATGATGGTGAATGAGGGGACGATGAAGGCCAGGAGAGCTTTGGAATCCTCCCAGTTCAGCCAGCAACTATTGTCCCCTCGTATACGGTTTGTTTGGTTTATTTAAAGTAATGGCCAATGTCAAAATGCTTATTACAAACGGACAGCCGTAGCCTATCAAACAAGAATCCCTAACATCCCTGTTCCGTTCATATCATGGTATACCAGAAATATTCCGTACAATCAACAAACCCATAATGAGCATCCAAAAAACAGGAGAGGTAGAAAAAATGGGTAAAAAAAGTTGACGCTATGCAGAGGTTCAACCATTCGGACTTGGAAGTTGTAGCATTGACGATAAACCAGATATCAGCCAGCCAGCGAGAATAGCAATGTTTACTATGGACACGTGCCTCATGTACGCAGTTTTGTGTCTTGTTACGTTTCTCCAAACCAAAACCCTCGATGGCCAAACACACGACAACTGCCTATTGATATTCCCAGGCCTATGATAGTGATGTGAATATAGAACAGGACTGTCCCAGTCTTCTGGGACATTAAATATAGAGGCAAGTAGCTATTTGAATAATTGCACATGCAGATAACGTGCTCCCTTGTGTCTACTTGTACCCGGCACACGTCCAGAAGCATTTTTCTTTGCATTGGTCCCAGGCGGCGCAGTGTGTTTAATATCAGAGGACTGTTGACTTTTTCAAACCTTCAGCCCGATTTCACTTGGTTTAGCACTGAAGGCTACGGACATCACAATCCATTCACACTTAAATTTTCTGATTCGCTGGGCAGAATGTTTCCCAGGTGGAATAACCAATACCGACAGCTGATAATTCCGCAGTTCTCGAAACTTTTCTTTTTTAATAAAGATCTCGGCATTGAAAGTTGCGTTGAGCTGTTAATTGAAATGTCAAATCTGTATCCCGAGTGACCGTTTCAGCTTGGACATGGAGGAAGTCATTGTGTATTCTGATGGTTGAATTTATTGAACTGTTAGAAGCCAAGCTTGATGCAGTGTATGCATGGAATTGTAGCAGTACCGGGCTGGCGTCCTTTGGGGAACTAATGACCAGTTGGGAATAGCTGAGGAATTGAGAATGTGGTTTGCCATTTTACTGTAATCCTTTCAATGTAAAATGCATTTATTAATCATTGGGAAACATTTCCAATGGGTAATTAACATTATATAGACAGTCTGTTACTGTATTATTGTATATATGGAGTAGGAAAGGCAACACCACTAAGGGTATAATGTAATTAAGCTTTAAGGGCATGTCCACCCTTAAAAAAATGGTTGCTTGTCAGTCATTCTGGCCGCAACCCCAACTGCATTTATATCAGTTTATTACATGCATTTGTAACCAGATATTAAATAATAAGTCATCTTCAGTTCTGGAAAGATATCTGCCTCCTCCCTCTGCTCATTAAGCTTTTTTGTAGCTTGAGCATGAGCAGTGGAGGCAGCAGGGGAAACGCAATCAATCATTGTCTCGATGCCGGAAGTTACAGCCTTGATTGACAGCGTGGAGGGAGGAGACAGCTTTACTACTCTACCAGAATGGGACAATTTTATCCTTAAATACTGTTATGTAATACATCTGATAAAGTTCTGAATATATCAGTTGGCGTTGGGGACAGGTAACTGACAAGTGACAAGTGTAGTGGTCATGCTCTTTAAAACAGTTCTCACTAGAAATAGTTGTCAACTCTCATTTATGATCATCTGTAATTCTGCAGGTTTGTGCATTTCCTGATTCCTGAATCCCTCCTGCCTTGGGAGGTACAAGTGTTTTCCTCACGCTCATTCTTGATTACAGAGAGCCATGGGTACAGTAGCTAACCCAATAGAAGCTTGACAGCACTGTGGTAAGGCAAAAGAGTGGAGGGGGTGCGTTGGAGAATTTCATGAGCATGTGACTGGGTCCGTGACCCACTATGGAGAAGACAAAAAAACTCAAATTAACAGATGGTTTTCCAGAATGTAGCAAGGTTCAGAGGTAAGGATCAGCTATCTGTTATTACTAATTATAATCATGCAGGGTCATTTAATATCACTTCAATTTCCTTAAATTATCTATAAATGAGAAACAATTATATAGCTTACCGTTAGAGTCTTTCCCGGATACAACCTTAAAAACACAAAAACACCACATTGTTATATTCATCATTGGTTGCACAGGAGATTTCAGCCAATTTCATTCAGACATGTCCTAATTATGATTCACCAAACAACTAGGCTAGGTAGTCTGTCAGGAATTATCGATCCTTATGACCAACCCTTTAAACTTTAGATCAGTGAACTGCTGATTGGTTAAACCAGACTGCCAACGTGCATAAGGCGGTTGAAAATCCTGCTCAGGCGCAGGGATCAGGTCTAATATAAGTCAATGGCTCCACCACTGATTTTTACTTGAAAGGGGAGCAACATTGAATACATCTTTCCAGCACCGCTCCCCCTAGTTCACTTCTGGTAAAAGCTACCATACTGCCCAGTGAAAGAACCTTTCTAATCAAACCTACACATGAAGGAGTACCAAACATAATACTGGATAATAAGGCATCAACTACACTATAGATATAACTTTAGAAACAGCATATTCACCCCCTTCCTAAACTTTAAAACATAGACAAATCACTGCTCCAATTCTATTTCCTACAATACTTACAGACTAAGCACTCCCCTAAATCCATTTTTCATCAAGATATCTTACCTTGAAGTCCTACAGTCCCTCACCGCTCTCTGCTGCCTCCTTTACGCAGCTCCCGCAGCCGGCTAGGGCAGTTGTCTAAGTCATTGAGGTCAATGCCTTGAGTGATGGCTGCAACCAGAAGACTGGAAAGTATGGTAAAGGGACCAGAGATTATCTTGCCTCAGGAGAGCCAGGGAAAGGGTACGTTTTGTGAAAATAGGGTTTTGGGGCCTTGTTGTATTTTTAAAAAGTTTATGATGGGGGAACATGCCCTTTAATATGTTTAATATATATATATGTTTTTCTCTGTTGTTTGGCTCGTAACACCATTAAGATTTCGTGTAATATTTACTTGTATTGCCATGAAAAATGACAGTCACCCGTTCCCCCCCATACGGATTAACGAATGATCAGACATGCCGGTACTCATGATGATCGGGCGGCCTTCTATTGGATCTGTATCTTGGTCATGGCAACTGTCAACCTTGGCTACTTTTGAAGTGCACCAACATTGATTCCTCCCAGCTGACCACTCGCCAATATCTTACCATGTGTACCCGCCTAAGACAGCATTGCAAGGTGCTAGATTACTTCCTTGTCTTGTATTCTCACACTACCTACCTGGAAGTAAATATTTGTACCATGATACAGCATTGCTTTCATCTTTTGACCTACAGCGATGGAAGATCTTTCTCTATCATTGGGCCTTCATGTCACGTGGTCAGGGGTCTGGTTCTCCGTTCTGTTGGTGCATTGTATACTGTTTTGCCGTGTTTCTTACCTTGCGATGGTTGGTGTGCGTGTCTTTCTTCACACTCTTAGACATGGAATCGCGAACACGAACAACGGCGAGGCAGGTTAAACAGGCGTGTTGGAGAATGTCCGAGAAGGAATAAGCAAGAGGGGGGGGAAATGTGGGGGGCTGTGTAGGGGCCGGCCAGGGGGGCAGGGCTAGACCAAACGGGGCGGAGTACAGAAGGAACCCGCAGTCACTAATCACACCAGGCCAGTTGGTCGGGCTCAGGAAACCACGTAGGACTAGGGGGAAGGGACAAGGGCAAAAACGATAGTAAAGAATACAGGCGGAGGCGAAGAAATAGGAAGACACCCAGGCGGGTAAGTGTAACGGGCCGGCCCCAGCAAGGTATCCGACACACCGGGGGAGGGGGGCAATTAGGAGCGGACGCTCAAGTTGTATATTTGTCAGGTGGTTGTACCACAAACGGGAAACACGGTGCAGCGAAGGGATACAGTGCGAACGAGGTGCAAACGAGGGAAAAAGGCACCAGTTGTAGGTGGACGTAGCAAAGAAACTTAGGGGAATATAAAAGCCACCCTAAGACAAGGCGGAAATAATGCTGGAGCCCAGGGGAGGACGGCGTTATCAATGGGAAAGGCTCGATGAAAGTAAGTGTATTAGAATGTCTGTGTTGATTAGTGTATAATGCGTGTTGTGTCTGTGAGTTGTGCGTGCTGTTGTATTAGTGGTATCAATTTATGTGCTTACTGTATTGCAAATCTTGATGAGTGATATATACAAACCTGCACCATCATTAGATTACATAGTTCATTTTGATTTAGTAATTCTGGTTGTTTCCCTCTTTAATCTGGAGAGGAAGGCAAATCACATAGCGTAGGCCATATTTTTTTAATTAGTAATGTTGATCGTTTTAGTACATAATTGCAATGAATCAGACTTCTACTAAACTAGAACATCACAAGTGCGATTTCTTCAAAACCTGAAACAGGCGTAAAATAACACCAGCCCAACAGCTTCATTTACTCGTATTGGTCCCACGAGTAATGGAATTCAATTTCACATCTTGGTCTTTGCGTTTCCTTTACTTACAGACACAAATTCTGCAAGGCTGGCGATACACGCTTTCCACAACTGGCTCCACTCGTTCGTGCTCACACTTGGCGGTTATGTTCCTTGAAAATCATCCTCGCAATGTATACATGATATCTGGGCCTTCTATGCATCCTCCAAAATGAATTCCGCATTCTAAAAATAAAGGAGGTATACATTACTTTATTCTAGTCTCTTGTGGGGATATATAATAGAGAGGAGGAGGAAAATGTTAGCCAGGATTTTCTCAAATACTTAAAGGCCACCAGTGAGAAACATCTGCCTCCTTTAACAGTATAGTTATTATTTTGAGTGGAAAAAACACCATTGTGTTCAACCTCTCATACAAAATTCAGCATCCCTAACTCAAAAAAATACCATGTTTCTCTGCCCATATGTCCATGTCCACCGGCACCCAAACGGACCAAGAGCACAACCAGTCACACATTGATACGTCACCATGTATATCCCTGGATATTCTGGCTTATCCAAGAAGACATCTAAACATCCGTTGAAATGTTCAGCCAGCACACAACCATTTCCACATAGTTACTAACCCCACAATGAGGACCATTTACGTTGCTTGAGCTGAATGCAATGTGGGGGCCCTCTAGTCTTTGTTCACCCCTATGCTACTTGGCTAAGTTCTCTCTCCACATTCATTTCATGATGTCCAGGGATGATGTCATGATGTCGTGTTTTATGTATTTGGTTCAGTATATTGGTATTTCCTACTTAATAAAGTTATGGAGGTGTCCAGGAAACTCTCTGCTTTACATGTTGAATGGAATACTATTATTTATTTTTCACACTTGTATTGTCTTCACAACTCAGTACACATTAACACTCTGATAGTCCTAACACCTCAACGTATTTGTGGAAAATGTATCCATTTGAGATAATGTTTTTCTACATCTTGTTCCTTTTTTTTCTAAGGAAATCCAGGCAATCCTGCTGCCTGTGGTGGTAAAAAGAGAATTTCTACATGGTAGGAACGATTGATGTCTATTGACATGGAATTCATTTCTACTCCTACCCCTAAAACCGAACATCAGGTCTGGGAGATCAGCTCCTCCCTCTCTCTCTCTCTTTCATTGTAACTGTGTCTCCATTGTTCCAAGCTAGTAAGTTCACGGCGCGTAACAACCAGGGGAGCAACTGCAGGGGGAGGCCGGGGCCCCGAGAGCCAAGGGGCCCCATCTTCTTATTTTTCCTATTGACAGGTATAGACTCCCTCCCAGAAAACCACTGTGGATGAAGCCGTTATGGGCCTCGTCATAGTTTTTGGGGGGGGCCCAGTCATTCCTATCACTGTTAGGTTGATATAAAGCCTCAAGGTACCCTAATACATCTCTTGGTAAAATATTTGTTACTGCTGAAATGTTCATCAATATTGCTTCCTGCTTAAATACTTCCTGTTTTCAGCATGTGACCATGGTTGTCAGCAATCCCCTGCGCCCCAAGCGATAGAGGCGCTGCGGGCAGAGTAGGAGGTGTGGCAAGGGTGAAGTGGAGGCGTATACAAATATAGGGGTGTGGGATTAGGGGTGTTCCGGGGGAGGGATGTGGGCGTTCGGGACGGGGCTGCCTTGGCCGGTGTTTGGAGCGGATTTCAGCCCAACCATGGGAACTCTTTGTTTCTGCAGCGGATAATTCCTCCCAAATAGGGGACGCCTGGCAACCCTGCATGTGACCAGCTTGTATTATGTGAACCAGCATATGCCTGCATAATAAGGCTCTACTTCTCTCACCTATTTTTTTATGTTTGTGCAGGTACTTCCTGCTTTTTCTCAGCATTAGGTCTTAAGTGAGCATGTTTCTTCTCCCCTGGGGCGGGGGGGAGGAGCAGAATGTCAGGGTATGTCACTCAAACTATCGAAGCAGGAAACTTAAAGGGTATCTCCACTCGTTTTTATATTTTTGTGAATCCATTTCTATTGAGAACGGAGGTAAAGGAGCGTGCCTTACCTTCCTTCTTCAATAGAACAAACAGGAGCCAGGAGACAAGGTAAGAAACTTACCCGCTCGCATCGCTCCCCCCGGTGCTTGGTCTGAGAGGTCCTGACGTACCTTGTCTCTATGCGCTATACGCGCATGCGCATGACGTCTCGGACTGTCATAACGTGACGAGCGCGTTAGTGTTACTTCTCCTCCTGTCATGACACAGGAGGCACAGCTTTACTCGTTCCAATAACTGGATCCACTAACGAGTGGAATCCTTTAAAACATTCACACCGCAGCCAGAGATGTGATCCAGGGATCCTCATTTTAAAGGAAAGACCGAGTTCTATTATTTAACAAAAACACATATTCGGAGAGCACAGTTGCCCTTTAAAGGCATGTCCAGTCAAAAATAAGTTTAGCTTATTAATTAACTTATTTATAATTTGCACATTATAATATGTGAAAATATCCACTGAAGGCTTTACATGACCCAGTCCCCCGCTGCCTAGCCTGCTCCCTCTCCGGTTCCGAGCTTGTTTTGAGCAAAAACAGTAGAAGGGGTTTCTGCGCTGGCAGCCGCTCTTCTTCCTGATCGGCAGATCTCAGGTGGATTGCCCCTGATGTTACGTCACGCCTTACTGACAGCCGCAGCCAGAAGTGAGCAGCTGTCAGCTGCAAAGCAGAGGAGGAGTTGCAAGGGACCTGTCAGGTAAGGAACTACTTCAGGGGCATCTTTGACAAATATTAATATATTTGTCAAAATTGGAGGGGTTGATCTACATTTCTATCTAACCTATTTTTGACTGGAGACGCCTTTAATGGATATTTGCAGGAAGGAAATAAAATACGGGAAATTAATACTTACTGTTGGTTTTTTACTGTTTGACTTTTCATCACTTTTATGTGAATACAGAGAAGCAGGTACATGGTTTCCAAATTCATTTCCTGAAAATAGTTACCCATTTAATGGGCAACTACAAAAAAGAAATCTCCAAGGGTTAATGGTTATAGAATTCAAGGAGAACGATAAAGCATATAAAGTAAAAAAAACAAACGTTAAAGTACCTTGGGCAGGAAGGTAGGGATTGGTAATACCTACCTCCAATATTTTTCTGTGAGTAACACCAGCAAGAGGAAAACTGCTTCTGCCTCAGGCTTCCTGTGCATCTGCCCTATCTTTAATACAGGAAAGCCACCTGGCAGATGGAAACTGTACATGCTGGCACTCTCAACAAAATTATATTGGGAGGTAGGAATAATTAATCCTAACTCCCCACCACAGGTACTTTTCATTTTTAAAAAGATCATTTTTATACGTGTGTTGTCCTTTTTAAAGGAATAAGGATTTACCCAAAGCAAATAGAGATAGAAAAGATTCGGGGGCACACCAGACAAAATGTTTTGGTTTAGACAAGCATGATACCTAACAACAATAGTTTTATTATTAAAGGAAAGCATGAACTACTGTTCCTACTTTACTTTTAAGTTAAAAGGGGGCATGTGCTAGCTCCTCCCCTACAGGGCCATTTTGACTTGAGCAAATGCGTGTCTAGGGGAGGAAGGGGCCTAAGCCACCAACTGCATGCCACAACGCAATGTCACACTAATCTATTGTATGGTAACTACTTGAGCATGCAAAAGGAAAGGTAGGGAAAGCAGTTGATACCTTACCTTTAATTACAGAACTTATGGGGATTTGAATTTTGGAGGTACAGATACAGTTTAAAGTCTATGCTAAAATAATTTTGTCCTGACTACTATTACTCAGGTCTTTCAATTTCTCGCCGTTCCTGTGTTCCCCCAGCGGGGGCACTTTCTGGAAGTGCTTGAGACCCTTCAAGAGAATTGGCACTTGTGTGAAGTAGCTTTACAGGTTAAAAGAGATATGGCCGGACTCGTAAAGTTCGGTCCATTTTCGAACTTCAATGGGGGTAAATAGTATGAATACTGCAGTGTAAACTTATCTTAGACCTCTGGGACCTGGGAGATGGTCTGGGAACATGTCTGGTGCGCAGGGAACAGGATAAAAAAACAGACATAGCGCCCACATGCTCTACTTCGTTTCTGTGCAATACTTTCGGTTAATCCTCGAACGTTTGAGGATTTCTGAAGTTTCGCAAAACTCAAACGTCCTCTTCCAAAAATCCCCAAATGGACGGAATTCCCGAAATCGGCTGTTTCTGGATTGCCGAACAGCCGACAATCCGGACGGACATTCGGGGGTCCCGCAGATTGACCGGGACCCCCTCCCAGTCCTTACAAGGACCATTGTGGGGCCCTTTGGGGCTTAAGGGGTCCCCACAGCTCTAACCGGGAACCCCCTCCCCGGCAACTTATAAGTGCCTTTTTGGCACGAGAGTGCCCTTGTGGCCCTTTGGGCTTAAGGGTCCGCAGCTTGATCCGGGCCTTTAGCAACGTCTTCTTTCTTCCATCTGGTGACACCACCTCCGCTGAGGCCACCAACCCCGAGAAGTACGCCTGCGTCCGCCAGGGGTGCCTCCGGCGCTGGTGGCCTCAACGGGGCCGATGTTACCGGCGTCTTGATCTGACGTCTTCGTTCTTCACAGCCTAGTGACACCAACACCACTGAAATCGCCGATGCCAGGCGGCTTAATGCTGACGCTCCACTTCAAATGAGCTGATGTTGCTCCCGGAGGATGCAGCTCTAGGTTTGCAGAAGGACCAATATCATTGTGATTGGTTAATATTTTAATGCTTGAAATCATTTGATCACAAATTAACCAATCATATTGGAATAAAGATTCAAATATGATGTTAATTTGTGATCATATGATTTCAAGCATTGAAATATTAACCAATCACAATTGGATTTGGTCCTTCTGCAAATCTATATAAAGGGCTGCAATCCTCTGCGGAACTCAGAAGTCATTGCGTAGATGGCAGAAGAAAGAAAAGGCTAGCTACATCGGCTCCGTTGAAGCCGGCGGTGTCCAGTGGGCTCACTGGCGGCCGCAGTGAGCCCGCCTGCATTGGTGACTTCAGTGGTGTTGTTGTCGCTAGCTGTGAAGAACGAAGACGTCGGATCAAGATGGTAACACTCGGCCTCGTTGGGCCCACCGGCGCCGGAGGTACCCCTGGCGGCAACAGGGGTAACTCTCAGGGTTGGTGGCCTCAGCGGTGTTGGTGTCACCGGACGGTGACATCAAGGGCCCAAGGGTCCATGTAAGGATCCGGAGGGGGTCCCGGTTTCGAGCTGCGGGACCCCCGAACGTCCGGGATTGCGGCGTTCGGCAACCTTCGAATAGTTTGAATAGTTCGAGTTCGTCCGAACTCATAAAGTTCGGCTTGAACTCGGGTTCGAGTTCGTTTTTGAGGTCTATCCCTAGTTAGAAACTGCTGAATAAATCAATGTAGCATTTGTCTGTGTAATTTCTAATAGAGGATGCTACATGGTTTGTCCCTTATACAGTATATATGTATTATCAAGGAATAATCAGCAAGAGGTCATGAAAGAACTAAGGCTTAATCATGAAGAAACGGACAATTAATCAGGTTTCTCCTACAGGAAGTTTTTCCAATTACCTCCATTTTTTATTCCAGGTAATGGCCCACTGTGTCACACCTGCTATTAAGAACAGCCAATCAACAATCTGTGAAATATTAAATTGATTTTCTAACCCTGATTCATATCCAGTCAGTAAAAGGCAATGAGAGCTAACACACTGGACGTGAGTTAAATCAATTCACCCACATTACAACCTGCATGGTCCAACCTTCTTAGACCAATCCAACCATCGGATTTCCTGTGCGTACTATAGGATCATGGCAGGTACTAAACAAACAAATGGTGGAATGAATTATATATGCGTCCCATTAGCAGCGTTGGTCTCATTAGTGTTGTTTGCTTGTCTGGTATGCCGATTACCCAGATTTATTATGGTTTGTTCTACTCCCATAATTACACACTGGTATCTGACCACGTGGACTGTTTGTATAAAGCATTAGGTCCATTTATTAGCTTAGAGACACGTGCCAAACACAAGTCCTGTGTGCCGAATAAGGCCCTTCTGCTGCTGTTTTTGTGGCCCCTGGTGACTGGACAGCATCCAAGACTACTACCACTGCTATCATTTGTGCAGTCCCAAGCAGTGCATAACTATAGATCTGCTGATCAGACGTTTTAAACAGCGAATCGACGCACCTTTACTAATTTATAAACGATCAGCTGTTAGTAAATGGTATCTAGCAGACTGATCTATCGTCACGCCGCTGATTGGGTCTGTCACAAATGGATAGCAGAGTAGTAAGGTTTTGGATACAGTCACTACTGGAACAACTGATCGAGGAAGGGAGGGAGGTGTGACATAGAGCCTTCCTTGAGTTTGGCCTCCATTCCACCGTGCTAGAAGAGTAAGGTGGGCGTTCCACATTAGCACATGTATCACACCATAGGCAGAACTCAGTCCTAAGCAGTGTGCTTCACACCCTTCCCCTGCGGAGACCCTGTACTAGGTTAAGCGTGACAGGGTACCAATCCTCACCTGCTAAGTATCTTAATAAAATTCCGGCCCACCACCCACCTGTCTGTTTGATGTTGGTCCCTATGCAATGAGTTTGACACCCCATTCATTTGCGATCACATGTCAGTAGAATAAGATCGGGAAAGGTGTTCCAGCAGGATCGTGAACATTGGCTTGAGCACTCGGTCGGGTTAGTAATATCACACTGATGTATGGCCACCTTTAATGTCTTTAAAGACCGGCCGCTACCCAAGACCTCAATGTTGTATTTTATGTTTAACAGGTGGGGTCCAGTTTTAGATCGTAATAATGATGTTAACTGCAATGGGCCTGAGGTTAAGTCAGGTCTAGTGATGTAACCTGCATGTTCTGTTATAGGAGGGATCTGTTTTATTAACCTGGTATGTGACCTGGTATGAGACTGTCTGGCCGGAACAAGGACTGTCCACTGCCTGCGAAAGCAGACAGTTTGGTGATTAAAATGCATGAAAATATTCTAGCCAACTGTAGTATCCCATTATTCACAATCCATTATCTACAAATGGACCAACAGCTTTTAATGCTGCTACATTCTTAAGGCCATTTACAATTACCGTATATACTCGAGTATAAACCGAGGGTTTCAGGCTTTCAAAAAAGCCTGAAATCTTACCTCGGTTTATACTCGAGTCAATCATCCTCCTACCTTGTCCCCCAGGGAGTTGTAGTTGTAGTTATCAAACATCTTAGTGGCAAATAATACAAATAAGAGTAAAACCTTCTTTATTGTGCATATGTATGCACAAATAAAGGAGGATTTACCCCTATTTGCAAGTATTTGCCACTTAAGATGTTTGAAAACTACAACTCCCAGCAATAAAGCATGCTGGGAGTTGTAGTTTTCAAACATCTTAAAGATGTCCACCCCAAAACTAAAATTTAACCCCTTACTGGCCACATCAAGTAGTTTAAAACAATCCTTACCTACATTCCTGCTCAAATAGTTCCCCTGCTGTGCCCTCCAAAGTCCAGGAAACTGCTGTGTAGGAGCAGTGTGTGACTCATGCTGTGCCTGAGACTTCCTCAACCTCATCAAGGTTGAGGCATGTCAGTGCAGCCCTCCCTGCCTCTCAGCCAATCAGGACGCGGCTGCGGTCCCGCCCCCTGCTTTCAATTCCATGCAAGCAGAGGGCCTGAACCTGCAGCAGGGGAGAGGGGCAGGTAAGTAAGATCCGGGGACTTTCTAACAATTATATTAATGCGGTTGGGGCTGGGGAGCATTGCCTCACATATCAAAGTTAAATTTTGGGGTGGACATGCCCTTTAAGTTTTCCATTGTTTTCCCAATGGGCCAGAAATTCACAGCAATGAGATACGCACAGTGTTATATGGAAAACAATGGAAAACTTAAAGGGCATGCTCCCCCAGCCCCAACCGCATTAATATAATTGTTAGAAAGTCCCCGGATTCTTACTTACCTGCCCTCTCTCCCCTGCTGCAGTGTTCAGGCCCTCTGCTTGCATGGAATTGAAAGCAGGGGGCGGGACCGGCAGCCGCGTCCGTGATTGGCTGAGAGGCAGGGAGGGCTGCACTGAGCATGCCTCAACCTTGATGAGGTTGAGGAAGTCTCAGGCACAGCATAAGTCACACACTGCTCCTACACAGCAGTTTCCTGGACTTTGGAGGGGCACAGCAGGGGAACTATTTTGAGCAGGAATGTAAGGTAAGGATTGTTTTAAACTACTTGATGTGGCCAGTAAGGGGTTAAATTTTAGTTTTGGGGGTGGACATGCCCTTTAAGATGTTTGAAAACTACAACTCCCAGCATGCTTTATTGCTGGGAGTTGTAGTTTTCAAACATCTTAAGTGGCAAATACTTGCAAATAGGGGTAAATCCTCCTTTATTTGTGCATACATATGCACAAATAAAGAAGGTTTTACTCTTATTTGTAAGTATTTGCCACTTAAGATGTTTGATAACTACAACTACAACTCCCTGGGGGACAAGGTAGGAGGATGATTGACTCGAGTATAAACCGAGGTAAGATTTTCAGGCTTTTTTGAAAGCCTGAAAACCTCGGTTTATACTCGAGTATATACGGTAATTGTAAATGGCCTTAAGAATGTAGCAGCATTAAAAGCTGTTGGGTCCATTTGTAGATAATGGATTGTGAATAATGGGATACTACAGTTGGCTAGAATATTTTCATGCATTTTAATCACCACTTTTCATGACACGAGAATAAAAGATGTTTTTTTCTTAAATATTTCCAGGGATTCCTTATATTGCTGTTGGGTACGTTGATGGATCCCAAGGTAAGGATGGTGACGGAGTTTGTTTGGGTATTGAGACTCTGGACCACTAATAAACTGAACTATTAAACTGACCGGTTAGTGATAAATATTGAATACAAAATCTTCACCTATCCTCCAGCATTTTCCTCTAAATTGCACAGAGCTGTGCTAAGATCAGGTCCAATTCATTAGCCTCTCCCTTCAGCTCTGTGCCATGTTGTTTCTAGAAATGTAACTATTAATGTTGGAGGGGGTGACTTATTAGCATTTATCTCTACTTAATATTAACATAATTGAAATAAGGTACAACGTATTTAACACCATGCACTCAATAATTACATTGGTTTCAGTGTATCCATACAGCATCCTGAATTGACACTTAGCCTTTCCGAAATTGGATTCCATAGTTGTTTAGTTTTAGAGGTGGTAAACCTGATCTCAGCCAATAATTTTATTCCATTGGATGTTTAGATGCTTGTGGGTAGTAATGTCTATGCTGAAGAACATCATTGTATTATTTAATTGCTATACAATGGTCAACTACTTCTGGTTACATTATTTCATGAAATCAGTAGAGTTACAGTTTGTTATGATTCTAGGTGCAAAGTGCTTTAAAATTGAGAATGCCATCATCCCCTCCGACATCAGAAACCAAGGTAAAACTGTTAAACAATGTATCTGTAAAGGGTCTGGGATAGGTAGGCATTGGGGTATATTTATTGTTTATTACACCTGTGATGTAATTATCGTGTCAGTAATAACACATTAATGGAATTTACTAGCACTGGAAACATTAGCTCTGCATTGAATCAGACACAGTTCTGTCCATGATTTTCATTATCCAAATGCTGTCAAATGGCCACCTGTCGGCAAGTAAAGCTATGAGATGTGTCAGGCTAGATCACTTAACAATATTGGGAGAATAAGCATTGTTTTCCTGTCCTATGGTACAGAACAGACTGTCTGTCTCCTCCCCATAGTACAGAACAGACTGCCTGTCTCCTCCCCATAGTACAGAACAGACTGCCTGTCTCCCAGGGGTGCCCCTACCATGAAGCAAACTGAAACATTTGCTCCGGGTGCACCCCTGTGGAACACTTAAAAGTTAAAAAATCTTCCTTCCTGCAATACTGCATTTCAGCACCAATACACCAATCAGTGTTAAGTCAGCCCTCCAATCAGTGTTGGTCAACCACCACACCCACGCCTATGTTTCCTGATAAAGCCATGCCCGCTTCATGTGCCGCCACCCGTCTGCCAATAGGCGGCATTTAAAAGTTGTTTCAGGTGTCAAAATCCCTAGGAACACCCCTGCTGTCTCCTACCCATAGTACAGAACAGACTGCTTGTCTCCTCCTCCCCATAGTACAGATATTTTCTTTTCCTGGTCCGAGATGGCAGTGGACACACAATGGGTTAAATCCCCCTTCCCCACCCACGACAGGCTCCTCCCACAATCAGTGAATAAATTATTCTTCCGTGCCCCTCACCTCAAGTCCTTGATATTGTCCGAGCCCTGAAATACAGAAGACTACAGACAAAGAGAAAAAAGGGAAGGGTTATGTGTCCACTGCCATCTCGGACCAGGAAAAGAAAATCACCGTAAGTATGAAATAGATTTTCGTTTTTCCCTGGTTCTAATGGCAGTGAACACACAATGAGATTTGAAAAGCAATACCCACAAATAAACTCAAGGGAGGGAGACCAGATATGTTTAAACTATGATTTGCTCTTCACACATCTAGAACTCCCAGTTCCGAAACTCTTCGAGCCGATGTAATTGCTACCAGAAAAAGAGTCTTTAGTATCAGGTTCCTTATGGATATTGACTGAAGCGGTTCGAATGGATCTTTTTGAAGTAAGTTCAGTACCAGCTTTAAGTCCCAAGGGGGATCTGAAAACTTAACCTGAGGAAAAAGGTGATGTACTCCTTGGAAAAATCTGATGATTAGGGAGTCATCAGCCCAGCATTGACCTGTTAAGGCTAAAATTGCTGATACGTGTGTAGAAAGGTAGAAAGACTCAACTTCCTCTGAAGACCCAGTTGAAGGAAGTCTACAATTGACTCTACTGAAGTGGATAAAGGATCAGTTTGCTTAGATTTACACCAATTTACAAATTTTCCCCAAATTTTGTAGTATCTGGATGAAGTTGATGACTTAAGAGTGTTGACAGACCAACACTGTGGAGGACTGAAAACTCAGAAGACTTTTCACCAGCTTCGAAATCTCCTCCTTTTTCTGTTCTGGAAGGCATACCTGAAATTTCTCTGTATCTATAATGACTCCCAGAAACATGATTCTCCTCGTTGGATGTAATGTACTTTTCATATAATTCAATACCCATCCGTGCTCCGTCAGACACTTGATAGTCCTCTCTAAGTGTTTCCAACAATGGTCTGCTTTTATCAACAGATCTTCCAAGTATGCGAATATTTGAATGCCTTCCAGTCTGAGTTTTGCTATGAGTACTACTAAAACTTTTGTGAATACTCTAGGAGAAGAGTCGTTTGGTCTTATTTCAATCAACACTGATTTCAATGTCTCCATCCTGAATTTCTTCATTTTGAGGTGTTTGTTTAGAAAATTCAGATCCAAGACCCCTCTGAACTCGCCAGAAGACTTTCTTCTGAGGAAAAACACAGAATAAACCCCTGTTTTCTCTTGTTCCCTGGGAACTTCCTGAATAACTCCCAAGTTCTTCAGTTCTAAAATCATGTCTTCCTGGGGTGTTCCTAGGGTTTTTGACACCTGAAACAACTTTTAAATGGCAGACTGGTGGTGGCTTCATCCAGAAACATAGGTGTGCCTTGTGGTGGTGGGCTGACTAACACTGACTGGTGGACTGGAGTGCTGATTTAACACTGATTGGTGGACTGGAGGGCTGACTTAACACTGATTGGTGGACTGGAGGGCTGACTTAACACTGATTGGTGGACTGGTGCTGAAATGCAGTATTGCAGGAAAGAAGGTTTTTTCCCATAGTACAGAACAGACTGCCTGTCTCCTCCCCATAGTACAGCATAGACTGCTTGTCTCCTCCTCCCCATAGAACAGAACAGACTGCCTGTATCCTCCCCATAGTACAGAACAGACTGCCTGTCTCCTGCCCATAGTACAGAACAGACTGCCTGTCTCCTCCTCCCCATAGTACAGAACAGACTGCCTGTCTCCTGCCCATAGTACAGAACAGACTGCCTGTCTCCTCCTCCCCATAGTACAGAACAGACTGCCTGTCTCCTGCCCATAGTACAGAACAGACTGCCTGTCTCCTCCTCCCCATAGTACAGAACAGACTGCCTGTCTCCTCCCCATAGTACAGAACAGACTGCCTGTCTCCTGCCCATAGTACAGACAACTGCCTGTCTCCTCCTCCCCATAGTACAGAACAGACTGCCTGTCTCCTGCCCATAGTACAGAACAGACTGCCTGTCTCCTCCCCATAGTACAGAACAGACTGCCTGTCTCCTCCCCCATAGTACAGCAGACTGCCTGTCTCCTCCCCATAGTACGAACAGACTGCCTGTCTCCTCCCCATAGTAACAGAACAGACTCTGTCTCTCTCCTCCCCATAGTACAGACAGACTGCCTGTCTCCTGCCCCTTAGTACAGAACAGACTGCTTGTCTCCTCCTCCCCTAGTACAGAACAGACTGCCTGTCTCCTGCCATGTACAGAACAGACTGCCTGTCTCCTCCCCCATGTACAGAACAACTGCCTGTCCCTCCTCCCCATAGTACAGAACAGACTGCCTGTCTCCTGCCCATAGTACAGAACAGACTGCCTGTCTCCTCCCCATAGTACAGAACAGACTGCTTGTCTCCTCCTCCCCATAGTACAGAACAGACTGCCTGTCTCCTCCCCATAGTACAGAACAGACTGCCTGTCTCCTGCCCATAGTACAGAACAGACTGCCTGTCTCCTCCCCATAGTACAGAACAGACTGCCTGTCTCCTCCTTGTACCTACCCATAGTACAGAACAAACTGTGTGACAATGATGTTGGCCATCCTTTATACACCATTGGTATTTAAGTCAATGTTTGTTGGTTCGTCATGTAATAAAATGCTGTTTTCTTCATATAAACGCAGAATATGTCAAACAGTCCTAAAACGGAATACCAGGCACCAGGCGCGATCAAGACTTCAGAGGAAGGTGAAATATGTTTCTGTACACATTACATTACAAGGCTTATAGCCATGTCAGGGCTATGTGGCTAACCGAGTTCTGCTACAAATTAGCCTGAATTTATTCTATAAATTCAAATTTCAACAACAATAGGCAACTAATACTAATATAGCAGTTTCCATCATCATTACACATAGAATCACATGAAATTATTTTATTATTTGACTTTAATTCTTCTTTAAGAACAAATCCATTTTTTATTTCTATCTTCTAGAAATGACTGGACAGACATAAAGTGATCATCTGGCATGAACTGCGCCTGGAGGCCCTTTCACCCCCCTCGCCTTTATATCTCTCTCATATCTTCAAAGTTTTCCTGTCCCTTTTATTTTAAAATCGTAGATTTAAAGGACAACTGTATTATATGTATTATAAGTGGCTTTGAACTCTCAACTGGCCCTTTAAAAACATTACTGAAATGGAATTCAAAAGGATTAAACTGAGACCCTGCCAGGGTTAAAGTGATGTACTTACTCCAGTGATCAGTTCATAAAGAGTTATTAAAAAAATAAAATATAAATCACTGACAATACAAGCTTCAAAAACATTTATTTTAATCTATGGCTACCGGCTTTAGCAGAGACGTATTGTAAGGATGATCCTTCCATGTTATTATGGCAGCCTAGAGGATGTGCTGCAGCTAGATCCACACAGAAGGTGTAGTATATACAGTATATTAATGTACATTCATACATTCATCTTTTATATTAATAAATGGGACTTTTAAAGGGATCAGAACTGGAGAAATATATTTTCCAAGAAGAAGCCACATGATTGGCTGTTTTTATCAGAATATTTCTATACATGTATGAAAAAGAGTGTAGCAATGTGTTACTTTAAAGGGACAGTTCAGTGGAAATGATCAATATTTGTTAAATTGTTAGTTTGTGTAATGCCTTCTTAGTTATTCTACATATTCTCTCCCATTTTGAAAAATCAGTTGATTTCATACCCTTTGCTGTTCCCTGCTGTTGACATTAGTGAGCTGACATTTCAGGTTCTAACGGTCCTTCTTCTTCCCAGGATGCACCACTTCCTTGGAATGTTCCTAACAGTAATTTCTACTGATTGGCTGTTGGATGGGTCAAAGATGCTCAGATCTCTACTGAGCAACTGAATCAACCCAGGCGCTGGGTCAAGGGCAAGACCATAACGGTCTCTACTAGGGGTCCTGCAAACAGGAAGTCAGCATTTCGGTTGCATTTATTTATACACAGACAAAATGCTGAATTGGCAGATTAAGGTCATTGGGATGGAAAAATACTGCTCTTTTTTTCTGAAAAGCATATGTATTTGCACTGAACTTCCCCTTTAATGAATATTTACATTTTGTAACAATTTTCTCCTTGGAATGTACTGCCATAGTGATTGGTTACATACTGATTTCATAATTCCCTCTCAGTGAAGACATCATCATGATATTTAGGTTAACATGGCTATTTCTACTTTCAAGCAGTAGAAAAAAATGCTCAAATATAACCAGCCATAAACTGGAGACATTCCGCTAGGTCCTCATCCCTGAATTCACATCGGTTCAGAAGATATACTTACCTAAAACTGCGCTCCCCTGGTGCGGTCTGCACCACCTCTTGACTGTGTCTGGGCCACACTCTGCAACAAAGCACATTGGCCATGCCTGGACACAGTAAGGGGCTGAGCAAACTGGACTTAGCAAGCACAACCGTAGGTAATTATAACTTCTAAACTACTATAAACCCAGGGGTGACACAAATCTAACAGCAGTGACATCACGATAGGGAGTTCCTGTGACCACCCCCCTTTCGAGTGCTTCCTATACCACCATATGGAGACACCAATATAAGTGGTGCTGCTTTCCTGTGCAGAATTTTCAGTCTGCCTCATGAGCTCAAGGGATATGGTACATTTTTTAGATGTCCTGATTATGATCAAAAGTGGTGAGATACACACGACTCTCTTCACGAAACCGACGGATCGGAATACCATCTTACATGGGGGAAGTTTCCATCCAAAGCATGTGTTTAAGGGTTTGCCCAAATCACAATTCATTAGGGTAAACAATATATGTTCAGACCCTAAGGATAGGGCCAATCACATGGTATGCATGGCCAAAACATTTGAGGACCGACATTATTCTCCCTCTGTTGTTAAACGTGCATTGGATAGCATAACTAAGCCACCGAGAAAAAATGAACGGAAATTTGGTGTTCCGTTTGTTCAAAAAATTTCTACAGGGTCAGAGGTTATCAAACGTTATCTTACTAAGTTTTGGCCTACAGTTGAGGGTGATACCTCCTTAGGACCTGACACACGACAAAAGCCCCTGTGTGTATATACAAAGGGACGATCGTTATACACTGCACTTGTACGGCCTGATCCAGTGGACAAATGTAAGAAAAAATCATTTGTCTTTTCCAATAGGAAGGGCTGTTACAAATGTTACAAGTGCAGTAATTGTAATGTTTGCAATTCGTTAATTACTGGTGAAGGATTCACACATCCTTATACTGGACGTGTGTATAAGATATCTTCATACTTTAACTGTAATACAGAATTCTGCATACACATGTTAAAATGTCCGTGCTCCCTTGTATATGTGGGTGAGACGCAAGGCCCCTTTAAGCGTAGATTTCAACGTCACCGTAGTGACATAAAACTGGCTCTGGTCAAACCTGAGTCTACCACATTGAAATATGAAGATCCACCGGTTGCCAGTCATTTCAGAACATCAAAGCACCAGGTTGCCGATCTGCGTGGGATGGTGATTGATCATATTCCCCCTCTATCACGTGGTGGTGATCGTGGGAATATCCTCCTACGCAGAGAGGCTTTCTGGATCTTTACACTAGATACGGTACAACCCAGAGGACTGAATATGAATCTGGGTCTAGCATGTTTCTTATCTAAGAGATGACATGCTATAACTACCAATTGTGTGTTTTCCTGTTTAAATACAATGTTACAGTTGTACAGATAGATTGTTATATTGTGTTGTCTTGGATGTATATAATTGAAATTTTGTGTGAGATTCACCACATGGTGGCAGTATAGGCACTGTCTCTAGCCTTTTTAAGGGTTCTTCCCTATTTTAATCATTTGTATGTGTCTGATGAAGGTGCGGAGGCACCGAAACGTCATAAGGTGTTTCTTGATGTTCCAATAAACACCATTTGCATCAAGACTGGTGTGCACAGTGTTTCTACATTTCGTGCCTCAGGAGCTAGGTGCCACTGCCTAGTGGTTGAGGCCACTCAACCTAGGTACTTCAATGGGGGAAAGGAACCAGGTGTGGTCTGAAGTTGTCCTTTAATGTCTTTTTATTTGTAATTTGATACAATCTGTCTATACTTCCTATATTACGCAAATGTCTAGACCTTGAGGAACTTTACATAGATTACTGTTATCTTCATTGTATATTAGAAAGAGGTCAGAGGATGTGCAGTCTTCACTGTAGATGCTACAGTGTCACATGATGCAAATTTTGTCATTCCAGCCTGTCAAAGATCAATGCTCATTACAGACAAAATCAATTCATGTTCACAAGTACCTGAGATGTAATGATACTGACCGTAACCTTATATATATCCCAGTGTCTCTCTTTAGCAATAATCACTACCAGTGTGTTGGTAATAGAGTCTGAATGCTGACAGATAATTATGAACATTATCTTCTCAGAAAAATAGGTTCACACTGGGAAAAATACATTAAAGGTGAGAACAAATGTGTTCAAATTAATATTGATTGGTGCAGTCAGAATTTATAGCTATATAATTGTAATGTAAGAATGTGATTCTATATAATGGTAGCAGCCACATAGATAAACCAAATACTATCATATGATGTATGATACTATACCACTAGAGAAAGTAATGAAAACATGCTTGTAGAATCTTGAATGACATAGCAAGGTGTCAGGGGCCTCCTGAATGCATTGTAGCTAAGAGGTGTTATTAAGCTGCCCAGGGTAGGGTGACAAAACAGTATAGTATATGTTAGTCTAGTTCTGTTCTGCTGCCAAGGGTGTTGTCTAGGGATGAAGTCCGGTCGAAGTCGAAACTAAAGTTACAATAATTAGCGAATAATCAAGAATAATCGAATATACGGGCCATTTTCAAAAAATATCGAACTTGTTAAAGGGACACTACTGAAAAAATGACTTTGCCTCATCTTAATCTATAATTCAATACATGTAGCACTTACTCTGATTTGCGTGTGTTGCTGCATGCCTTCAATCCAGCACACATTTTGTTTAGAAGCAGTATCCCCCTCCCTCTTTTAACCACTCCCACTTCCATCCGACCTGACTTTTCCCCCACAAACCAACTGTCAAGCCTGCACACAGCATACAGCATTCCAACTGTCAAAACTCTGTCACCATTCCAGCTACAGTAAAACTACTCACAGAAGAATAGTTTTTGAGAGCAAGGAACTTGATTGACAGCTGAAATATAAGAAATTTTAGATTGGATATCTAAAGAAATAGGGGGCAGATCAACAAAAAAATGATACAGTGGTGGTGGGAAGAATTATAGTTTCCAGTTATGGTCAATTTAAAATAACTTATTTTTCAGTATAGATGCCCTTTAACCCTTGATTCTGAATACGTGAATCCCTATCAAATACACAATCCCTCGGTTTGGAATGTTCATAAAAAAAAATCGAAAATGTGATGTGGAAACTCAAAAATAGCTCTCCAGCCACAGCATAAAGTGGTCCACTTTTTGGTTGCAGCAACGTCTGGACCACTTTATGCCGTGGTTGGAAAGCAATCGCCATCTTAGAAAAGACTTCAACTTATGGCTCAAATACGGCCCAACATGTTACATTTATTTATCTGGCCCTTATTACCTAGGGAACCACCTTAGATTCAACTATTATTTTACTTTAATTCTCCTTGAATGAGATTGTGAAATTCTGTCATATAAATCCACAAAGAATCATTTCTATCTGTTCTTTCCAACTCTCTGCCACCCGTCTGGGTGTCCCACGTCGTCAATTACCACAGAACAGCATTGGGATCAGAATAAACAATAACAGAAACAGTTGAAAGCACGAGAATTACAAAGTAGACAATGGGATACAGATAATTCAAATGGTGTTTGTGTTTCCGTGTTTATTTGCTTGTTGGTTTCTTTTGCGACGTGGTTAGTGCATTGGTTTGTTTCTAAAGCAGCGTGACAGATTTTGCAACTTCTTCACAGATTTGTTCACAGAAGTTCACAAATTAAAAAAATACTTGTCAAAAACTGTATAAGGGCCACTGAACATGACAGAAAGCTGCACAATATGGTACAACTCTCAGTGTTGGAGGGGAGAGAGAATGGACACAGGTAGGGCATTCCGGCCTCCTGCATCCAGACCATCTATCCTTGCCTATGGGCCAGCAGGACATATGAATAAATTAATAAATGTACTTATTTCTGTAGACATAGGGGCATATTTATAAACGAGCGGTAACTTTTCGTGGCCGGTTTTCCCGCCGTTTTCGCCATTACAGGTAACATGATTTATAAAACAATACCCACATCTCCTGCCCTCCTGCCCAGTGGAAGGCAAAAAAAAATTCCTTCCAGACTCCAAGTGGCAATCGGAAATTTCACTGGATCAACTCTACTTTATGTATCAATACCAGTAACTTGCAACATTCCTTGTTTGCAGAAACTAATCCAGCTTTTTATTAAACTGACCAATGAACCTGCCATAACAACGTCCACTGGAAGACAGTTCCATAGCTTTACCGTTCTCACAGTGAAAAACCCTTTCCCAACTCTACTTTATGTATCAATACCAGTAACTTGCAACATTCCTTGTTTGCAGAAACTCATCCAGCTTTGTTTTTAAACTGACCAATGAACCTGCCACAACAACGTCCACTGGAAGACAGTTCCATAGCTTTACCGTTCTCACAGTGACAAACCCTTTCCCAACTTGAAGATTTAACTTCTTTTCTTCAAGTCTTAAGGGATGTCCCTGTGTCCTCTGACATGTTCTATTGGTGAACAATGCCCCAGATAGTTTATTGTATGGCCCGTTAATGTATTTATACACAGTAATCATACCCCAACGCAAGCGCCTTTTCTCCAGCGTACATAATTGTAACTTTTCCAGTCTCTTCATATTCAAGCTCCCCCAATCCCCTTATTAATTAATTGCCCTTATCTGAACCCTTTCCATTTCCAAGATGTCCTTTTTGTACAAATGATTTCAAAACTGCACTGCATATTCCAGCAGTACTAGTGGTATTTAATTACCACGATAATCAATACCGTAAAATACCTATCGATCCTTTATACATACTGTCCTATAATAAATAAATAAACTATACATATGTGATAAATCTCAGATATGGGATTCCTTCTCAGCAAATCATTTCCTTACCAGACAGTGACTGTCCTCCAATCACATGAACAGGGCATACCTTTGAAGATTGTAATGTTAACATATTGGCAAAAGAATGTGACTGGTTCAAGAGAGGGGTTAAGGAGGCCATTTATGTGAAAATAAAGAAACCAAGCCTAAATAGAGGTGGGGGGGTTCGACACCAACTGTCTGCCATGTACAATGCTGTTTTGACACCTTACTCTGGGCGTTCCTATAACACCTCTTAGCCACTATCCAATCACGCCCTTAACACCTGGCTGTGATATGCTAATTGGGATTTTCCAGGGTACATAATTGCCACAGATTCTTGTCATTCTGAATTGAGAGATCCAGTCGGATGACTAGCGAAACGTCTTTAAGAACTAAACTTCAAGTCCAGTTGAGGTAATTGAATACAACAGATATTGTAAGGGATATTGGTAATTTGTGACCGCACACATACACGGTAGTTTCGACAGCTATTGTAGATTTAAAGGAGAACTAAACCCAATTTTTTATACTCCAGGGCCCTATTTATAAAAGATCGGTATCGTTATCGTAAAATACCGATCGTTATCGTAAAATAACGACCGGGTTTTTACCGGCAACGACCGTTATTTACCGATAACGACCGTTATTTACCGATACCGGTCGTTATTTACCGATAACGACCATTAGTTACCGATATCATTAAATACCGGTCTTTATCGGTAAATAACGACCGGTATTTATCGGTAACGACCGGTATTTAACGATATCGGTAAATAACGGTCGTTATCGGTAAATACTGGTCGTTATCGGTAAATAACGGTCGTTATCGGTAAAAACCCGGTCGTTATTTTACGATAACGATCGGTATTTTACGATAACGATACCGATCTTTTATAAATAGGGCCCCAGAATCTGAAAACAACCCCCCTAAAAACACCAATAAGCTATAAAATCCCACTTCAGTAAATTGTATTAAAGTAAATGTAAGCCTGTTATGAACTGGATGAAGTATCTGTGTGTATGTGCAGTGTCAGACCACACCTCCTGACCTCAGTCACATTCTTCCTTGCTTTATCTGTCCTGTAAAAGGATTGGCTAGAGATTATTAATGGGTGTGACCAACTGTAACAAGTTTGTGCCATAGCTAAGGACTGAGCATGAGCAGAACATAATGGTCGTTGACCAAACTGTGTGATACTAGAATGCTGGGAAGTAAAGCACAAACCATATGTTATTTAGGTAAATTTCCCAGTACCCGTATCAAAATGAGAGGTAAGACACAGATTACTGGTTTTATATCAAGGTGTTCTGCCTTCTGGTTCAGTGTTGTTCTGTGGCTTTAGTTGCCCTTTAAGGCAACGATCGTTAAGGGCACGGTATCACAAAACAGCAATACTTTATAAACATGTCCCCTAAAAGAGTTTCCTACCTCTATTACATCGCGTTCTAGGTAATACAATTCATAGGTAGGAGTCCTGATCTGAACCCAGAAATGTATTATTTATGATGATAATCAAACACAGCAGATTTATGGATAAATGTATAGATTGTACTGCCCTCTAGCTACAAACAAAATAATTTGGTGTCAGGCTCTAGATTAACAAAAACAGCAAATACCAGCTGCATTAGCTGTGTCCAAGTCTTTGCGCTTTCATCTCAGGAACTCAGCCAGGGTTTAACACTTAATCCCACCAAAAGATGTTCCACATTTCTGTCCTCTCAGCTGTGTTAATGCTGTTTTCTGGCACCTGCAGGGAAAATTCATCCCAGCGCTTGCAGAGGATAGACAAGGCTTCTGTGATTTTACTATGTACCTTGTATTGTGTCTAACAGTAGAGGGCTGTACTGCTATCCATGTTTGAAGCAGGATGAGGTTTTCATTAATTGATACTTTATATTGGCTAAATAACCATTGTAGAAATTGCAGACATGTGTGTATGTATTTTATTTCTTATATAGCGCTACATATTCCACAGCGCTTTACAATTATTTCCTAACTCACATCAGGCCCTGCCCCGAAGAGCTCACAATCTAATCACTTTATGTACATATACGACCTATCAGTATGTCTTTTGCGATTGTGGGGGAAACCAGAGGAAACCCATGGGGGGAGAACATACAAATTTCTTGCAGATTTGTCCAAGGGTGGAATCGAACTCAGGTGGTAGCACCAAGCTTGGAATTTGTACATTATTTATTTAGCCAATAAGAGGGTTTGATTTTATTTTAAAGGTGTCCAGGCAGAAATAATTTTGGAACCTACAAAAAGGACTGGGCAGTAACAGACCAGAAGTGGAAGGTTTCTGGATCTAGTCACGTTATTAGATTTATGTAGGTTCCTGGTTTTCCCAGTGCTGATACACTTTCATTTAACATTACGTGGTTTTATGACCACATGTCCATGCATGAAGGGATGCCTGGTATTTCTGGAAGATGCGCACAGAGGCATGAGGAATTCCAAATGTAGGAGGCATATGGATAATTAAATACACACAGGCCATGGGATTAGCGAGCAAAGGAAAATCAAAGACATCGCGGCTATAATTTTTGCGCTTGAATAAACAAATCAGGCCACAAGCTGAGATAATGACAAAACACGGGCGCAATCAGGATGCATAAGCACAGATCAAGTGAAGTCCGAGCTCAGATCTATATGACCAGTTTATAGGATTATTGGTCCTTGACTGTAAGCAGATTTATAATCCATGGATAAACGATACACGCTGCGCTCACAAAAAGACAAGGAAGACATTTGATAGATAATCTGACATTCGTGTGGTAAAGACTGGCTTTACCAGGGGTGAATTCTACATTAACTGTCCTGGCCCAAAACGTTGATTACAAAAAAGATCAGACGTTCATGTTCATGGGTCACAATCTCTGTACAGCCATCTTACAAAATGTGACCATGTTAGAATTATTCAAAGTAAAAAAAACTAAAGATAGTAAAACAGTAATCAGGGTTGATTTTAATTACCGCCATTATTTATTGTACATGGACAGCCCAGTACACTACTATAAACACTGGGCTGTATTTAATAAAGGATCGATATTGGTATCAGCCACATATTATTTTACCATATCACATTGGTTAAATTGCTTGTGAAGGTTCTCATTCATCCAGGTCATGGTATATCTAATATTATTCCCAGGTCATGGTATATCTGTAATATTCATTTATCCAGGTCACGGTAATATCTGTAATATTCATTCATCCAGGTCATGGTATATCTGTATATTCATTCACCAGGTCATGGATATCGTAATATATTCATCAGGTCTGGTTTATGTATATTCATTCATCCAGGTCATGGTATATCTGTAATATATTCATCCAGGTCATGGTATATCTGTAATATCATTCACCAGGTCATGGATATCTGTAATATTCATTCATCCAGGTCACGGTATAATCTGTAATATTCATTCACCAGGTCACGGTATATCTGTATATTCATTCATCCAGGTCACGGTATATCTGTAATATTCATTCATCAGGTCACGGTCTATCTGTAATATTCATTCATCCAGGTCATGGTATATCTGTAATATCATTATCCAGGTCGGTATATCTGTAATATTCATTCATCCAGGTCATGGATATCGTTAATATTCATTCATCCAGGTCAGGTATTCTGTAATATTCAATCATCCAGGTCACGGTATATCTGTAATATTCATTCATTCAGGTCGGGTCTATCTGAATATTCATTCATCCAGGTCACGTTATCTGTAATTCATTATCGGTACATATCGTAATATTCATTCATCCAGGTCAGGTTATTGTAATATTCATTCATCCAGGTCATGGTATATCTGTAATATTCATTCATCCAGGTCACGGTATTCTGTAATATTTATCCATCCAGGTCAGGTATATCTGATAATATTCATTCATCCAGGTCATGGTATATCTGTAATATTCATCATCCAGGTCATGGTATATCTGTAATATCAATCCATCCAGGTCATGTATATCTGTAATATTCATTCATCCAGGTCATGGTATATCTGTAATATCCATTCATCCAGGTCATAGTATATCTGTAATATTTATCATCCAGGTACATATATCTGATATTCATTCATCAGGTCACGGTATATCTGTAATATTCATTCATCCAGGTCATGGTATATCTGTATATTCATCATCCAGGTCAGTATATCTGTAATATTCATTCCTCCAGGTATGGTATATCTGAATATTCATCCATCCAGGTCATTGGTATATCTGTAATATTCATTCATCCAGGTCACGGTATATCTGTAATATCCATCCATCCAGGTCATGGTATATCTGTAATATTCATTCATCCAGGTCACAATATATCTGTAATATTCATTCATCCAGGTCACGGTATATCTGTAATATTCATTCATCCAGGTCACGGTATATCTGTAATATTCATTCATCCAGGTCATGGTATATCTGTTGTGTTCAATTAGATCAACTGGACTTGAAGTTTAGTTCTTGAAGACGTTTCGCTAGTCATCCGACTGGCTTTCTCAATTCAAAATGACTTGTACAAGAATCTGTGGCAATTATGTACCCTGGAAAATCCCAATTAGCATATCACAGCCAGGTGTTAAGGGCATGATTATTATAAAAAAAATAAAAAAAATGCTATAGCATATTTCTTGCCCTTCCTCCAATCTTACACCTTTACATTAATTTATGGACTTTAATCCACTTCTCTATCCTTGAGTCAATCCTTGCAGTTTGTTCGGGGCTGTTACTTTGAAAAAAAGGTAGGCGGTTCACATTACAGAGCACATTTTTGCTTGTAAATTGCATTTGAGCAGGCGTCCCCTTTGAGCTATTGGGGCCATGTCTCTGTGTGCAACCACACATTGGCATATACCGTTTGATTCATACATGGTTGGGAGATTGAGATATTTAGTTTGGGTGGTTTATTTGCGGGGGCAATTTGCAAGTTTGGGGCTTTTGAAATTACAGAGCACTTTGATTTTTTTCTTGTAATTACACTTGTGCATGCGTCTTTGAAGCTAGTTGGTGGCCCCGTCTCTGTGTGCACCCACCCATATGCCTACCGTTTGATTCATGAGGCATTTGTAAGATTGATAATGGACCAGTTTTTTAATGTTCCATGGAATTTGCCATGATTTTTAAGTTTTGACTGAAAGTTGTATTTTATACATTTTCCTAAAATCTGGTAAGAAAGCGAAATTGTACCACGAAACTCGCCCGCACCATTGGTGGTATGCATAAAAGATCACAATCATTGTGTAGTCTGAAAGGTGTGAGAGTTCCAAGAATAATAGTTTTGTGGGGGTATTTTCTAATATGAGGGGTGTTTAGAAGTCTGACCAAATCTGAAAAGTTGCTGTAATTGGGCCCACGGTTCATTGGCTCACTTTGTGGCTAGTTGATTCCCACGTCTGCGTGGTGGTAAACCCATCCATATGGCAATACCATTTGATTCAAGGAAACATTTTGGGAGATTGATATTTGTTACTTTTTTTTACATTACCGGTACTTTTTTGGATTTTGGCTGATTTTTTTACCTTTTTGAGATTGTTTTTTTTCATTTTTCAAATTTTTTTTGAAAATCTGCTAAAACTGTGACTTCATAACGAAAACTGCACCCACACCATTGAGGGTATGAAAAACAAACTACAGAATTAACGTAGATAAGGTGTGTAGATTCGAGAAATATATGGTTTGTGGGGGAAAACTGCAGACTGTTTCCATTCAGATTTGGCTGAAAATTTTTTCTGTTTCTGAGATTTGTGCCTTTCTCACTCATGGCCCTCGCTGTCCACGTCCGCGCTGTGTAACCATGCATATGACATACCGTTGATTCAGAAATTTTGCGAACTTTATACTAAGAACTGCGCCCACACTTATGAATTGGAACAACTACAAATGGCATTAAATAGCTTCAGGTGTGTAGAGTTCATTCACGAATATAATAGTTGTGTAAGGGTATTTCCTGATTTACGGGGGTGTTTCTGTGGAATGAACTGCAGACTGTTCAATTCAGAGTTTGCTAAATATTTTTGCTTATTGTGGGAGCCAATCGTGGCCAATTTTCTCACTCAGGCTATTTGCTTCCACTCCGCGTGTGGTCATTGTCTCACTTGTGCTTTACGCTCCACGTCCGCGTGTTTAACACACATATTGCATACTGTTTCCATTCAAGGACATTGGGAGATTGATATTTTGTAATTTTTTTTTACATTCCATGAGGTTTTGTATGATTTCTACATTTTTAATTGTTTGTTGTCATTTTTTCAGACAATGCGAACTTTCTACAAAGAAATCTGCGCCCCACACCATTTATGGTATGATAAACAAACTACAGTGTTACATAGCTGAATGTGTGTAGATTTAAGGAATATATAGTTTTGTGGGGGTTATTTCTAAGTTATGGGTGTGTTTTGTGAAAAAACTGCAGACTATTCAAATTCAGAGTTGGCTAATGTATTTCGCTTATTGTGAGCCATCGGCAATTGTCTCCTTCTGCATATTCGTCTTCCCACGTCTGCATGTTAAAACCACACATATGGCATATAAACCGTTTTGATTCATGACATTGGGTAATTTTTTACATTCCATGGAGTTTTGGCATGGATTTCTACCGTTTTGAATTTTGTTTGATGTTCATTTTTTTTTAAAAAGTGTTAAAAAGTGCAAACCTCTACGAAGAACTGCGCCCACACCATTGATGGTAGAAAGAACTAACTACAGCATTAACTAGCTGAAGGTGTGGAGATTTCAGAATATATAGTTTGTGGGGTATTTTCTTCAGTTGGGGGGGTGTGTTGGTGGGTAAAAACTGCAGACTGTTCAAATACAAAACTGGGCTAATTTTTTTTGCTGCTACCTGACATTTTTGCACTGGTCACGCTCTTGGGTTAGTGGGTAGCCATGTCTCTGGGTACAACCTCTGAATGTGGCCAATACCGTTTTATTTACGGGAGGGGTTAGGCTTTTCATATTTGAGATGCGTTGAACTTTCCTCCATAGTTTGTAGCTGAAATTCGCATTTTGATTTTGTCTCTGTTTTACAGTTGAGGAAAAAAGGAAAATGTGAGAAAATAACTTACAATTGGACGAAGGAGCTGCTCCCGGGTATCTGCATTTTGATCAAAACTAACCCTCACTCTTTAAAATCCTGCAGTTGTGTAGTTTGTTCTAAAATAGTCTCCTTTGTGGGATATTTTAGTTAATTTGGAAGATATTCTATGTTAACAGGTGAGAAGTGGTTATAACATTTTAATGTGGGTGTAAGTTTTAGTTTGGGGGGTCTCCTGTACAGGAAAGTGGGCTACCTACATATATCTGGTATCGTTGTACTCGGGTTCAGGAGCTTTTAGATAGAAACAGTAAGATTTTTTGTGCGTAACCTTAAGATAACTTTAAGTAAAAATGGGGAAAATCCAGAAACTTTTGCAATTTTTTAATTTTTTTTTTTTTTTACATACTTTACCATAATTCCAGGAAATTTCCAGAAAAGTTACAAAATTCTGTTACCGGTTAAAGTAAACCTTTGTGCTGGAAAAAACAATGTATGATATTCCTGATTTCACTGCAAGGTTCCTACTGTAAATGAGTCCCAAAGCACGTGAAGTAAAAGGGTCAATCAGCCCTAGAAAATTGCTGCTGTTGGCAGGTACTTCTGGGGTTTAAATGGATCCACAGGGCAGTAATGCCATTTTCAGTCATTACCCTCTAGCAGGTTAATTAGTGTCCAGATTCTGTGCTGTGTGTGGTGTGGACACCATGTCAAATGCGATCTGTATAAATGGATGTGTCGCGGCAGTTCACGTGCGTGCGACTTTTTGATACACTGAGCAAGCATTCGTGTTGTGTGCGACCGATGTTTGCCCCCTTACTTACGCTACTAAAAAAAGGCGGAAGGTTGATACCCACACTAGATCAATGGATTAATAGGGTGCTGGTGTATCCTCGCACACTTCCGGGCTGCGCGCGGCCGAACGGGTAGAGGAGCACGCGAAATTAAAAAAATACTTGTCAAAAACTGTATAAGGGCACTGAACACATGACAGAAAGCTGCACAATATGGTACAACTCTCAGTGTTGGAGGGGAGAGAGAATGACACAGGTAGGGCATTCCGGCCTCCTGCATCCAGACCATCTATCCTTGCCTATGGGCCAGAGGACATATGAATAAATTAATATGTACTTATTTCTGTGACATAGGGGCATATTTATAAACGAGCGGGGTAACTTTTCGTGGCCGGTTTTCCCGCCGTTTTCGCCATTACAGGTAACATGATTTAATAAAACATACCCACATCTCCTGCCCTCCTGCCCAGTGGAAGGCAAAAAAAAATTCCTCCAGACTCCAAGTGGCAATCGGAAATTTCACATGGATCAACTCTACTTTATGTATCAATACCAGTAACTTGCAACTTCCTTGTTTGCAGAAACTAATTCCAGCTTTCTATTAAACTGACCAATGAACCTGCCATAAAACGTCCACTGGAAGACAGTTCCAGTATCTTACCGTTCTCACAGTGAAAAAACCCTTTCCCACTCTACTTTATGTATCAATACCAGTAACTTGCAACATTCCTGTTTGCAGAAACTCATCCAGCTTTGTTTTTTAAACTGACCAATGAACCTGCCACACAACGTCCACTGGAAGACAGTTCCATAGCTTTACCGTTCTCACAGTGACAAACCCTTTCCCAACTTGAAGATTTAACTTCTTTCTCAAGTCTTAAGGGATGTCCCTTGTCCTCTGACATGTTCTATTGGTGAACAATGCCCCAGATGTTTATGTATGGCCGCGTTAAGTGTATTTATACACAGTAATCATACCCCAACGCAAGCGCCTTTTCTCCAGCGTACATAATTGTAACTTTCCAGTCTCTCATATTCAAGCTCCCCCAATCCCCTTATTAATTAATTGCCTTATATCTGAACCCTTTCCATTTCCAAGATGTCCTTTTTGTACAAATGATTTCAAAACTGCACTGCATATTCCAGCAGTACTAGTGGTATTTAATTACCACGATAATCAATACCGTAAAATACCTATCGATCCTTTATACAACTGTCCTATAATAAATAAAATAAACTATACATATGTGATAAATCTCAGATATGGGATTCCTTCTCAGCAAATCATTTCCTTACCAGACAGTGACTGTTCCTCCAATCACATGAACAGGGCATACCTTGAAGATTGTAATGTTAACATATTGGCAAAAGAATGTGACTGGTTCAAGAGAGGGGTTAAGGAGGCCATTTATGTGAAATAAAGAAACCAGCCTAAATAGAGGTGGGGGGGTTCGACACAACTGTCTGCCATGTACAATGCTGTTTTGACACCTTACTCTGGGCGTTCCTATAACACCTCTTAGCCACGATCCATCACGCCCTTAACACCTGGCTGTGATATGCTAATTGGGATTTTCCAGGGTACATAATTGCCACAGATTCTTGTCATTCTGAATTGAGAGATCCGTCGGATGACTAGCGAAACGTCTTTAAGAACTAAACTTCAAGTCCAGTTGAGTAATTGAATACAACAGATATTGTAGGATATTGGTAATTTGTGACCCGCACACATACACGGTAGTGTTCGACAGCTATTGTAGTATTTAAAGGAGAACTAAACCCAATTTTTTATACTCCAGGGCCCTATTTATAAAAGATCGGTATCGTTATCGTAAATAACCGATCGTTATCGTAAAATAACGACGGGTTTTTACCGGCAACGACGCGTTATTTACCATAACGACCGTTATTTACGATACCGGTCGTTATTTACCGGTAACGACCAGTAGTTACCGATATCATTAATACCGGTCTTTATCGGTAAATAACGACCGGTATTTATCGGTAACGACCGGTATTTAACGATATCGGTAAATAACGGTCGTTCGGTAAATACTGGTCGTTATCGGTAATAACGGTCGTTATCGGTAAAAACCCGGTCGTTATTTTACGGATAACGATCGGTATTTTACGATAACGATACCGATCTTTTATAATAGGGCCCCAGAATCTGAAAACAAACCCCCTAAAAAACACCAATAAGCTAAAATCCCACTCAGTAATTGTATTAAAGTAAATGTAAGCCTGTTATGAACTGGATAAGTATCTTGTGTATGTGCAGTGTCAGACCAACCTTCTGACCTCAGTCACCTGTAAGGTTAAACATATATTCTTTGACATTTTCTGTCACTCCAACGGCTAGTAAGTCTGTTTTAATGGATTTCAGAATGAACAAGTTTGTGCAGCTAGGTGAGCTGAGCTGGCAGAAACATAATGGTCGTTGACCAAACTGTGTGATACTAGAATGCTGGGAAGTAAAGCACAAACCATATGTTATTTGGTAAATTTCCCAGTACCCGTATCAAAATGAGAGGTAAGACACAGATTACTGGTTTATATCAAGGTGTTCTCCTTCTGGTTCAGTGTTGTTCTGTGGCTTAGTTGCCCTTTAAGGCAACGATCGTTAAGGGCACGGTATCACAAAACAGCAATACTTTATAAATGTCCCCTAAAAGAGTTTCCTACCTCTATTACATCGCGTTCTAGGTAATACAATTCATAGGTAGGAGTCCTGATCTGAACCCAGAAATGTATTATTTATGATGATAATCAAACAAGCAGCAATTTATGGATAAATGTATAGATTGTACTGCCCTCTAGCTACAAACAAAATAATTTGGTGTCAGGCTCTAGATTAACAAAACCAGCAAACCAGCTGCATTAGCTGTGTCCAAGTCTTTGCGCTTTCATCTCAGGAACTCAGCCAGGGTTTAACACTTAATCCCACCAAAAGATGTTCCACATTTCTGTCCTCTCAGCTGTGTTAATGCTGTTTTCTGGCACCTGCAGGGAAAATTCATCCCACAGCGCTTGCAGAGGATAGACAAGGCTTCTGTGATTTTATATGTACCTTGTTGTGTCTAACAGTAGAGGGCTGTACTGCTATCCATGTTTGAAGCAGGATGAGGTTTTCAGTAATTGATACTTATATTGGCTAAATAAACCTTGTAGAAATTGCAGACATGTGTGTATGTATTTTTTTCTTATATAGCGCTACATATTCCACAGAGCTTACAATTATTCCTAACTCACATCAGGCCCTGCCCCGAAGAGCTCACAATCTAATCACTTTATGTACATATACGACCTATCAGTATGTTCTTTGCGATTGTGGGGGAAACAGAGGAAACCCATGGGGGGAGAACATACAAATTTCTTGCAGATTTGTCCAGGGTGGAATCGAACTCAGGTGGTAGCACCAAGCTTGGAATTTGTACATTATTTTTTAGCCAATAAGAGGGTTTGATTTTATTTTAAAGGGTGTCCAGGCAGAAATAATTTTGGAACTACAAAAAGGACTGGGCAGTAACAGACCAGAAGTGGAAGGTTTCTGGATCTAGCACGTTATTAGATTATGTAGGTTCCTGGTTTTCCCCAGTGCTGATACACTTTCATTTAATTACGTGGTTTTATGACCACATGTCCAGGCTGAAGGGATGCCTGGTATTTCTGGAAGAAGGCGCACAGAGGCATGAGGAATTCCAATGTAGGAGGCATATGGGGATAATTAAATACCCACAGGCCATGGATTAGCGAGCAAAGGAAAATCACACAACATCGCGGCTATAATTTTTGCGCTTGAATAAACAATCAGGCCACAGCTGAGATATAATAACAAAACACGGGCGCATCAGGATGCATAAGCACAGATCAAGTGAAGTCCGAGCCAGATCTAATATGACCAGTTTATAGGATTATTGGTCCTTGACTGTAAGCAGATTTTAATCCATGGATAAACGGATACACGCTGCGCTCACAAAAAGACAAGGAAGACATTTGATAGATATCTGACATTCGTGTGGGTAAAGCTGGCTTTACCAGGGGTGAATTCTACATTAACTGTCCTGGCCCAAAACGTGATTACAAAAAGATCAGACGTTCATGTCATGGGTCACAATCTCTGTACGCCATCTTACAAATGTGACCATTTAGAATTATTCAAAGTAAAAAAAACTAAAGATAGTAAAACAGTAATCAGGGTTGATTTAATTACCGCCATTATTTATTGTACATGGACAGCCCAGTACACTACTATAAACACGGGCTGTATTTAAAAGGATCGATATTGGTATCAGCCACATATATTAATTACCATATCACATTGGTTTAAATTGCTTGTGAAGGTTCTCATTCATCAGGCATGGTATCTGTAATATCATTCCTCCGGTCAGGTAATCGTAATATTCATTAATCCCAGGTCACGGTTATCTGTAATATATTCATCCAGGTCAGGTATATCTGAATTCATTCATCAGGTCTGGTATATCTGTAATATTCTGCTCCAGTCATGGTTTTAATCGTATATCATTCATATCCAGGTCATGGTATATCTGTAATATACTTCATCCAGGTCATGGTATATCTGTAATAGTCATTCATCCAGGTCATGGGTTATCGTAATATTCATTCATCAGGTCACGGTATATCGTAATATTCATTCATCCAGGTCACGGTATATCTGTAATATTCATCCTCCAGGTCACGGTATATCTGTAATATTCATCACCAGGTCACGGTCTATCTGTAATATTCATTCATCCAGGTCATGGTATATCTGTAATATTCTTCATCCAGGTCATGGTAATCTGTAAATATTCATTCATCCAGGTCATGGTATATCTTAAATTCATTCATCCAGGTCACGGTAATCTGTAATATTCATTCATCCAGTAACGTATATATCTGTAATATTCATTCATCCAGGTCATGGTCTATCTGTATATTCATTCATCCAGGTCAAGTCTATCTGTAATACATTCATCCAGGTCACGGTTCTACTGTAATATTCATCATCAGGTCATGGTCTATCTGTAATATTCATTCATCAGGTCATGGTATATCTGTAATATTCATTCATCCAGGTCACGGACGTATTTCTGTATATTTCATCCATCCAGGTCATGGTATATTCTGTAATATTCATTCATCCAGGTCATGGTATATCTGTTAATATTCATTCATCCAGGTCATGGTATACTGTAATATCCATCCATCAGGTCGATAGTATAGCTGGTACATATTCATTCATCCAGGTCATGGTATATCTGTAATATCCTCCATCCGTCAGAGTATATCTGTAATATTCATACCATCAGGTCACCATATATCTGTAATATTCATTCATCCAGGTCACGGTAATATCTGTAATATTCATATCATCCAGGTCATGTCTATCTGGTAATATTCATTCATCCAGGTCACGTATATCTGTAATATTCATTCATCCAGGTCATGGTATATCTGTAATATTCCACATCCAGGTCAGGTATATCTGTAATATTCATTCATCCAGGTCTGGTATCTGAATATTCATCATCCGGTCATGGTATATCTGTAATATTCATTCATCCAGGTCATGGTATATCTGTATATCCATTCCATCAGGTCATAGTAATAGTCTGTAATATTTCCATTCATCCAGGTCACTGTATAGGGGCTGTATTATCCATCCATCCAGGTTCATGGTATATCTGTAATATTCATTCATCCAGGTCACAATATACTGTAATTCATTCATCACAGGTCACGGTATATCTGTAATATTCATTCATCCAGGTCAGGTATATCTGTAATATCATTCATCCAGGTCATGGTATATCTGTGTGGTTCAATTAGATCAACTGGACTTGAAGTTTAGTTCTGAAGACGTTCGCTAGTCATACCGACTGGCTTTCAATTCAAACATGACTTGTACAAGAATCTGTGGCAATGTTGTACGCTGGAAAATCCCAATTAGCATATCACAAGCCAGGTGTTAAGGCATGATTTTAAAAAAAAATAAAAAAATGCTATAGCAATATTTCAGGCATTCCTCATGCAATCTTACACATGTACAAATTTATTGACTTAATCACGATCTTCTATCTGAGTCAATCCTTGCAGTTTCTGGATGAATTTATTGGAAGCTTTACAATCATATACATCTTCCTAAGTTTTATCTACAAATCCTTAACCTTCCATGTTTCAAGAGACATGTTTGATGTCCACTGCTTCTGGTTATGGTCTCTCATTATCCTCCTCCTACCGTACAATAACATTAAACGTGATAATCCCTCTTGCTGTGAAGAGTTTCCAAAGCTTTTGCTGCACAAAGAATGTGGTTTATCCCTTGATTGAAAGATACAGTGTCAGTGGGGAAATTAAGTCACGGTCCCTCTGTTCCCTTTATGGCAACAACACCCAAGGTCTAGGAGAAATGCAGCAGAATGTACTTTGTATAAACATGTTGTTTCAGATAATAGTGGGAGACCCTCTATAAAGTAATAACAAACGTTTTTATTTTTAGTCTATGAAACCCCTTAGCACAGACTCATATCTCCCGATGTACAACCAGAGGCAGGGCCGCATCTATCATTAGGCACACTGAGTCATGTGACTCAGGTGGCATTCCGTGGCCCTAAGAACCAAAGCGGCAGATTGTGGGGGAAAAAATTGTACCATAACATGCGGCCGTTATAATGCGTGTGCGCGACCGGCACAAGAAGTGCTGCTGCTGATCTTTGCTCCCTTCCTTGATTCTGGTCACGCAGTGCTCCCTGTGTGCGCGCATACACTACCACCTTGCTTTCAAACAGCGTACAGACAGAGGATTATAGAGTGTGCAAAGAAACGTGGAGGTTCGGGCAAAGTTTCTTTCTTTTTTTTTTAAGGAGCAGGCATGGCAAAGGCAGATTGCATGCCCACCACAACTGCTACTTATCGCTGGCTTGATTAACAGTGGTAAGGGGTAGCACCAGGACCGTTCTGTATGCCTCCGGATTGGCTGAGGGTGTTTAAGGATCTGATTGGCTGGTGGTGCTGCCACTCAATGCAGGTGATTTGCTGGAATTGGCTGCATTCAGTTGATCTTAACTTACTGTTGGCTGCCTTCCCGTTCAGTGTTTTCTGCTAACCGGAGGAAGGGCCAGGGATAGAGGTCAGTCAGTGATACAGACCTTCTTGATTGATGTGCAGCTTCAGGATATATTAACAGTAAAACACTCCACTCCCGAAACTGTGGACTTCTTATCTTTTCTGACAGTCAGCAGCTCCCACCCCCCCTCTCCCCATCCTATTAGCCCAATGTTCATGGTGGGAGCAGCACTTCTAAAGGTGATGCTGTCTGGCAGTATGGCACAGTATATATGGTAACTGTGGGCAGTAAACATTTCATTTTAACAGTCTGTCTGCCTGTCTATGCTAATATATGTTTATTTTTCTGAATCTTTCATTGTATCATTTATCTTTTTGTTTTTCTGTCTAACTAACTCAATCTGTCTGACAGTCTGACTGTCTGTCTAACTCTGTCTATCTATCATCTAACTCTCTGTCTGCCTGTCTATGCTAATATATGTTTATTTTTCTGAATCTTTCATTGTATCATCTGTCTTTTTGTTTGTCTGTCTAACTCTCTCTTGAAAAAGTCAAATTACTGTTCTTTCTATTTCTTCTTTTTCTTCTTCCGTTTTCTTCTTCCGCTTTTTGGACCGTATCTCCTCCCACAGTTTATGAGCTAGAGACATGAAATTCAGTACAGACGTGCGGGGCATATAGGAGAAGTGTGCTATCTTCTAGCTAAGGAATCCGTGGAAGCGTTACGGCGTTATCTGTGAATTTCCGGACATTTTTTCCCATAGATTATAATGGTAACAATCCTCAAATGTGGATATTTCAAAACAGTTTTTTTCATGATCATAAATACAAATGGTGATACCCCCAACCCCCCACACAGACCCAGGTACACCCACCTACTGACCTACCTTTCCATTCCCATGGAAGCCATATTTAAAGGGTAACTAAAGTCAAAAAAACTAATTTAGATTTATCCTCAATAAAAGATAGTTTTATGGTTATGAACACAAAAAAGACATACCCCCTCAACCAGACCCAGGTACACACACCTACTGATCTACTTATCCATTACTGTGGCAGCCATACTTAAAGGGTAACTAAAGTAAAAAAACTAATTTAGATTTATTCTCAATAAAAGATAGTTTTATGGTTGTAAACACAAAAAAGACATACCCCCTCAACCAGACCCAGGTACACACACCTACTGATCTACTTATCCATTATGGTGGCAGCCATATTTAAAGGGTAACTAAAGTCAAAAAAACAAATTTAGATTTATCCTCAATAAAAGATAGTTTTATGGTTGTAAACACAAAAAAGACATACCCCCTCAACCAGACCCAGGTACACACACCTACTAATCTACTAATTCATAATGGTGGTAGCCATACTTAAAGGATAACTAAAGTCAAAAAAACTAATTTAGATTTATTGTCAATAAAAGATAGTTTTATGGTTGTAAACACAAAAAAGACATACCCCCTCAACCAGACCCAGGTACACACACCTACTGATCTACTTATCCATTACTGTGGAAGCCATACTTAAAGGGTAACTAAAGTCAAAAAATTTTAATTTTGATTAATAATAAAAAAAGGTTTGTTTTTTTAACCCCCGTGTGGCACAGTTACATACACCTACTGACCTACCCTTCCATTACTGTTGCAGCCATACCTAAAGGGTAGCTAAAGTCAAAAAAACTAATTTTGACCAATCATCAAAAAAGTTTGTTCTTTTAACCCCCAAGCCGACACAGGTACACACACCCACTGATTTACTTATCCATTACTGTGGCAGCCATACTTAAAAGGGTAACTAAAGTCAAAAAAACTCATTTTGATTAATCATCAAAAAGATTCAAGATTTAATAAAAGTTTTTTTTGTCCCTAACAAGCGCTCACTACAAACTCATCATTCCCATTATTGAGTTGTAAAATCTGCAGCAAACACACAAATTCCCTTCCAAAATGCAGCCCTTCAAGCCAAATTCAAAGTTTATACTTAAACTTTCCCTTTCTAGTTGTGACTTGCAGTGCCCAATGTTTCGGGGTTTCCCCCCTTCCTCAGGTGCATGTGAAGGTATGCAGGGAGAAACATACCTTTGTATAAAGGTTTATGAAATTTACCTGTGGGTACTAGGGGTCAGCACCCATAATCTACCTTAGCTGGGTAAACCCCCAGCTAAGTGTCGCTGTACATGCACATACTCTGTAGTGCATATGTATGTCACTTGTTGCTTTTTGATCTATCTCTCACCCTGTCTCAATGACATGTGACTAGTTTCCCCAGTAGTAAATAAACAGCACAAATATTCCATATACCAGAAAAACTGGCAGCCCGGGAGATCTACTGCCTCACAAACCTAGATCTTGTCCAGCATTTGGCACTCGCCGCCGCCGGTCCCAATCATTTTGCTGGGATGTGCAAGTTAAAGCCCACAGAGAAATATTCAGCAAAGCTTACTATTAATTCATTGGTTATTAGGACTATGGCACCTGCATCACCCTTGGTACCTCCAGTAAACCAAGATGCGTGGTTCTCTACCATTAACATTTCTGGCCAAATTGGGGAGTGGTGCAGAAGCACAATTCCAGCCACTGATGCCCACCTCTTTCAAGACAGACACCTGCAAGAACTGTGTTAATTGCTTTTGGTGGTGTAACAGTTAAACCAAAAGCAGTCATGCTCCCTGCACAGCTGGTCCATACAGCTATGCTCTGTTTTATATTATCAACACAAATGACCCACCATTTCTTGGCCATTTCTTGCACCACACTTGTCCTCCTCTGGCATAATATCACTACACAGCTACCCTGCAGCAAAAACCAACTCTTGTGGCAATGATATTTTTGAAGGAGTGGGTACTCAGGGACTCGTCATATCTGCACAGACCCATCTATTCCACCAGCCATTCACGGATACCGGAAAGGTATGGGGGAGGTATAAGTTCAACAGGCTCCCATTCAGCATTTCCAACAAAAGAATCATGAATGCTTTGGTCATATTAAAGGAGTACGTATTATTGTGGATGCCATGATCATTGCTGGAGTTACAAAGGGAGAACACCACTCCACACTAAAGCAGGTACTAGATATGGTACTTCAGATGGGCGTGAACTTTAACAAAGATCGAATACAATATATGATAGATAAAGTAAATGGGTCACATCATATGCAAGGATGGAAAGCCAGATGATGCCACAAAAAGAGGCAATTTGTAATATGCCAGCACCCAGTGACAAGAAAGGCCATCAAAGGATTCTGGGATCAATCCAATTCCTGACACAGTTCATGTAATGAATCCACCTTCACTGCTCCAGTTAGAACTGTCCTCAGAGATAATGGGCCGAGTTACTGTCGCTGGACAAGTATATGGAGTTAAAGTCGCATTAACTGGTTCACTACCGATTAGCGAGACTTTAACTCCATATCAGTGTCGGTTGTGCAGGTTACGCAATAATCATCCGCACATCCGGTGCTTGCGATTCAATATCGTGTTTGTGCTAGTTTAAGCGCTGGATTTTAACGCCAGTAAATAGCTGGAGTTAAAGTCCCGCAGTGGGTAAATTCCTTACCGGGATTTTCCCACATTCGCAATCCCGATATCGTGAAGGGAGCATTTACCCAGAGCGATAGCGACACATGCTTATTGCAAAAACAACCATCCTGCAACACATGCCTCCAAGTCCCTAACACAGGCAGAACAGAACTATGCCCAAATTAAAAAAGAGCTACTGGCAATTGTGCTTGGACTGAGCACGTTCCATCAGTATACAGACTTTCCGTGTGAGAGTTCAAACTGATCACAACCCACCGGAGGCCACCAATAGGAAAAACCCAGAAAGACTTCAGCAAATGTTCTTACAACTTCAGAAGAATAATAAACAAATTGTCTACACAAAAGGCAAAAATATGTTCATTGCAGATACACTATCATGGGCACCACTACAGACGTCAAATGAGTGTTCGGACTTCCCACAGGTGCTACACAAAACGTGCTGCGGTGCCTTCACTTACCACCCCGAGGCATCCAAAGATCTAAAGCCCGAGCTTGCACAGTGATGTTTTGGCCAAGTATGAACAAAGACATTAAAGGGCATGTCCACCCCTTTTAACATTTTTTGTTATATAGTAGGTCTCCCTCCCCCAGCCCCAACCGTTATAATAGATTTTCCAGAAAATCTCCCGATCTTTATTTACCTTCCCTCTTTCCTCCGCCGTACTGCTCGGCCCTCTGCTTACATGAAACTGCAAGCAGGGGGCCAGACCGGCAGCCGCGTCAGTGATTAGCTGAGAGGCAGCCAATTACGGAAGCGGATGCCGGCTGCACAGAATGCCGGGGGAGAGAGGTAAGGTAAGAAGAGTTCTGGGGAGTCTCTGGAAAATCTTATTATAGCGGTTGGGGCTGGAGGAGGGAGAGCTACTGTATATCAAAGGGAACACTAGGGGGAGGGAGAGCAAAATGGGAGAGAGGGAGGGGGAGGAGGGCTGCTCTGAGCAAGTCAAAAACCTCTGAGGGGAAGCCTCAGAGGCGGAAACAATTTCCCTCCCTGCCAGGCTCCTGGTGGTCAGTTTGGAGGGACATTACAGGAGAACCATTTGGAGCTGGGATGTAAGGTAAGGTGGGCCCAGTAGTGGGGGGGATTATAGTTTTGGGGGTGAACATGCTCTTTAATCAGTGGATAGGAATCTGTTCCTCCTGCCAAGCTCTTCAACCCAGAAACGGCAAGGAACCCATGCAAAGACCCATTGCAGCTCAGCACGTAATGTGGCCATCCACATGCAATGGACTGTGATTCTCAAGCATTACATGTGCCATCATTATCTGGTGAGAAATCCCACTGGTGTGGCCTAGTCCGTACTGAAGTCATTTCGAATTTACATCTAACACAAGTTGATTAGTGCATGGCTACTTTTAGCTAGATGGGAATGGTGGGTAATGTGAGACTTGTAATTGATGGACTTAATGTCTTTTCCTTCTATATCTGTAGCAATCTCTCCAGTCAATGTTATAATAATTACCATGTCTATGCAAAAACACCGCTCCCTGTTCCACAGTTAGAGAGATTCAAGTAACATTTTCCTCATTATCATTTAGCATGAACAAACGTTACAAAACTCTTACTGAATTCTATCTCTATGACAGAGCATTAAAGGGGCCCAGACGGACATGTATAATATATGTGTCTATATTTAGCCTTTAATTAACAAACCACAACTTCACCGCAATCATATTTAATACTGAAAACCGCCATAAAAATGCAGGTAATGTTTCGAGTCACAAGGCAGTGGTACCTATTGGGTCTTGGTGATCGTCAAGCCATAAACGTTAATGGAATCAGATAGCAGCCGATAGGATATTATAAGGATAATTTTAATCGCTCACACAACAAAACTTAAGAATACAAAGTAATGAAATACATAATTTTACGCTTGCAGGGAAATAGCTCCAGGTTTTTCGAAATGAAAAGAAACTCTAAGAAGGGATGAGATAAACGGTCCCATATTTAAAGCAATTAGCCCAGAAATTGAAAGAGGTAAAGTTACAAAAATAATTCATCTGGTTATGTAGCAAAATTGTATTTAACTTTTTGAGTTGAGGATTTTTTGAGATATGCCTGACTCTACTTCCTTCAGCCTCTAGGGGCAGTATTTATAACTTCTTCACAAAGTTTGTTGTGTGATCAACACAGCATACCAACAAAAAATAGCCATTGGCATCGAAGATTTAGGTTTCTTCAGTTCTTCTTACCTTCCCAAAGTAGACAAACTAGTTACATAAAAAAGCTCCAATACTTGTTCAAATCTCACTAACAGATCCCTGCTGTTTTGGTGTCTACCAGTCTATGACTTGTTTGTATATTCACACCTTCCCCCTTGAAGTTAGACCCCTTGCTAGTCGCTAATTAACACCAAATGGCCCTGCCTTTGGGGAAAGGAAGCAGGGCTTACAGGTTAACACAAATTAACTCTGCGATTACCTGGGAACAGGGAACAATAGGAGCTGCCATACTGCTTCATCATGCCAATATGTCGAAAAAACAAAAATTAGGGTTCAATTTCAGATTTGTCTATGGTGTTTTACATCTCAATATTAAATAGTATCCCTGTACCAACCAGAACTACAGTATATTAATACCAGTAATTCTCAATATTATATAGTATCCCTGTACCAACCAGAAGTATATTCATAATCCCACTGTATTTCCCTATTCCACTGGATATTCCCCATCCCCCATCTCCCACTTATTCCTAATCCCATATAATTCCAATCCCACTGTAATATTCCATATCCCACAGTTATTCCATATCCCCCGTATATTCCATACCCAACCGGATCATATTCCACTCCCACCGTATATTTCCACATCCCACATTTTATCACGTATGTCCTCCCATATTTCTATCCCCAACGTATATTCTTCCCAGTATATCCCCACACGTATATACTTTCCCATCAGTATATTCCATACCCACCCAAACCGTATATTCCATATCCCACATTATATTCCCATACCCACTTATACCAAACCCCTTTATATTTCCATATCCCATCACCTTATTCTATCCACCATACCTCCACAGTATATTCAATAATCCCACGTATATTTCCATACCATCCCTATATTTCATATCCTCATCCCCTCGTTATTCCATATCCCAGTTTATTTTCCATATCCCACGTGTATTCCATATCCACCGTATATTCCACATCCCACATAATTCCATATCCCAACGTATATCCATATCCCACTTATATTCCATATCCCACTGTATATTCCATCATCCCAGTTTATTCATATCCCACCGTGATATTCCATATCCACCAGATCCCCCTGTATATTCACAGTCCACATATATTCCATATCCACCGTATATTTCCATCATCCCACCTTATATTCCATATCCCATGTATATCCATATCCCAACCGTATAGTCCTTCCATCCACGTATTCCCTATCACAGTATTTCATATCCCTCTATATTCCATATCCACCGTATATTCCACATCCCACTATCCCACAATATATTCCATATGCCACAGTAATATTCCATATCCCACAGTTTATTCCATATCCCACCGTATATTCCATAGCCCACCGTATATCCACATCCACCGTATATCCCACATCCCACAGTATATTCCATATCCCACAGTATATTCCATATCCCACACGATATTCCATCCCCCTACATACCATTCCCACAGTTATTCCATATCCACCGTAATATCCATATCCCACAGTTATTCATATCCACGTTATTTCCATATCCCACCGTATAATTCCATATCCCACAGTTTATTCCTATCCCACCGTATATTCCATATCCCACCGATTTCCATATTCATGATACCCATATCCCAGTCCCCGTATATCATATCCCAACTGTATATTCCATTCCACCACCACTTATATCCATTCTATGTTATAACAGTTAATAGTAACATCTATTGGAGGTTGTTATAGGCATACGTCCATCTAGTCCAACCTTTATACCATCCCCATAATGTCTGTATAACAGTTACAAGTAAACATAGTATTGGAGGTTGTATAAAGACATACGTCCATCTAGTCCAACCTTTATACCTACCCATATGTCTGTCTAACAGTTACATAGAAACATAGTATGGAGGTTGTATAAGAACATACGCCATCTAGTCCAACCTTATAGCCTACCATAAGGTTGTATAACAGTCTAGTAACATAGTATTGGAGGTTGTATAATACATAATTCCATCTAGTCCAACCTTTATAACCCTACCCATATTCCTGTCTAACGTGTACATAGTACATAGTATTGGAGGTGTATAAGACATATGTCCATCTAGTCCAACCTTTATACCTACCCATAATGTCTTGTAACAGTATCCATAGTAACATAGTATTGGAGGTTGATAAAGACATACGTCCATCTAGTCCAACCTTTATACCCTAACCATATGTCTGTATAAACAGTTACATAGTAACATAGTATGGAGGGTGAATAAAGACCATCCTCCATCTAGTCCAACCTTTATACCCTACCCACTATGTCTGTATAACAGTTACATAGTACATAGTATTGGAGGTTGATAAAGACTACGTCCATCTAGTCCACCTTTAACCCTACCCAAATGTCTGTCTAACATTACATAGTAACTGTATTGGGAGGTTGTAAAAGACATACGTCCACCTAGTCCAACCTTTATACCCTACCCATAATGTCTGTCTAACAGTTACATAGTAAACATGTATTGGAGGTTGTATAAAGACATAGTCCATAGTTCCACACTTTATACCCTAACCCATAATGTCTGTATAACAGTTACTAGTAACATAGTATGGGAGGTTGTATAAAGACATAATTCCATACTAGTCCAACCTTTATACCCTACACCCTAATGTCTATCTAACAGTTACATAGTAACATAGTATTGGAGGTTGTATAAAGACTAATTCCATCTAGTCCAACCTTTATACCCTACCCATAATGTCTGTCTAACAGTTACATAGTAAGATAGTATTGGAGGTTGTATAAAGACATACTCCATCTGTCCAACTGTATACCATACCCATAATGTCTGTCTAACAGTTACATTTAAGATGTTTGGAGGTTGTATAAAGACATAGTCCATCTAGTCCACCGTTATACACTACCCATAATGTCTGTCTAACAGTTACTAGTAAGATAGTATTGGAAGTTGTATAAAGACTACGTCCATCTAGTCCAACCTTTATACCCTACCCATAATGTCTTATAACAGTTACATAGTAACATAGTATTGGGGGTTGTATAAAGACATACGTCATCTAGTCCCACCTTATACCCTACCCATAATGTCTGTCTAACAGTTACATAGTAACATAGTATTGGAGGTTGTTAAAGACATACTCATCTAGTCCAACCTTTATACCCACCCATAATGTCGTCTAACAGTTACATAGTAACATAGTAGTTGGGGTTGTATAAAGACATACGTCTATCTATTCCAACCTTTATACCCTACCCATAATGTCTGTCTAACAGTTACATAGTAACATAGTATTGGAGGTTGTATAAAGACATCCGTCCATCAGTCCAACCTTTATAACCCTACCCATATGTCTTCTAAACAGTTACATAGTAACATAGTATTGGAGGTTGTATAAAGACTACTCCTCTAGTCCAACCTTATACCCACCCATAATGTCTGTATAACAGTTCATAGTAACATAGTATTGGAGGTTGTTAAGACATATGTCCATCTAGTCCAACCTTTATACCCTACCCAAATGTCTGTACTAACATTTACATAGTAACATAGTATTGGAGGTTGTTATAAAGACATATGTCCATCTAGTTCATCAACCTTTTATACCCTACCCATAATGTCTGTCTAACAGTTACATAGTAACAGGTATTGTACTATACTATGTAACTGTTATACAGACATTATGGGTAGGGTGGAAAAGTTGGACTAGATGGATGTATGTCTTTATACAACCTCCAATACTATCTTACTATGTAACTGTTAGACAGACATTATGGGTAGGGTGGAAAGGTTGGACTAGATGGATGGATGTCTTTATACAACCTCCAATACTATGTTACTATGTAACTGTTAGACAGACATTATGGGTAGGGTGTATAAAGGTTGGACTAGATGGACGTATGTCTTTATACACTCCAATACTATGTTACTATAATGTTATGACAGACATTATGGGTAGGGTATAAAGGTTGGACTGATCAGACGTATGTTTTATAAACCTCCAATACTATATGTTACTATTAAGCTGTTTGGAGATCAGACAGTTATGGGATAGGGTATATAAGGTTGGACTAGATGGACGTATGTCTTTATACAACCTCCAATACTATGTTACTATGTAACTGTTAGACGGACATTATGGGTAGGGTATAAAGGTTGGACTAGATGGAGTTATGTCTTTTACAAACACCTCCAATACTATGTCACTTATTGTAACTGTTTAACAGACATTATGGGTAGGGTAAAAGGCTTGGTAGATAGGGACGTATGTCTTTATACAACCTCCAATACTATGTTACTATGTAACTGTTGAAGACATATGGGGTAGGTATAAGTGTTGGACTAGAATGGACGTATGTCTTTATACAAACTCCAATACTATCTTACTATGTAACTGTTAGACAGACATTATGGGTAGTGGTATACAGGTTTGGGACTAGATGGATATGTCTTATATAACCAACAACTCAGCATCTTCAACTATGTAACTGTTAGACAGACAGATTATGGGTAGAGGGTTAAAAAGGTTGGACTAGATGGGAATATGTCTTTATACAACCTCCAATACTATGTTACTATGAACTGTTAGATAGACATTATGGGGAAGGGTATAAAGGTTGGACTAATGGACTATGGTCTTTATACAACCTCCAATACTATGTTACTATGTAACTGTTATACAGACATTATGGGTAGGGGTATAAATGTTGGAACTATATGGACAATAGTCTTTATGTACAACCTCGCAATCCTATCTTGCTTATGTACTGTTGAGACAGGACATATGGGGTGAGGGTATACGTTTGGACTAGGTGGACGTATGTCTTTATACAACCTCCAATACTATGTTACTATGTAACTGTTATACAGACATTATGGGTAGGGTATAAAGGTTGGACTAGATGGATGGATGTCTTTATTCAACCTCCAATACTATGTTACTATGTAACTGTTATGCAGACATTATGGGTAGGGTATAAAGGTTGGACTAGATGGACGTATGTCTTTATTCAACCTCCAATACTATGTTACTATGTAACTGTTATACAGACATTATGGGTAGGGTATAAAGGTTGGACTAGATGGACATATGTCTTTATACATCCTCCAATACTATGTTACTATGTAACTGTTAGACAGACATTATGGGTAGGGTATAAAGGTTGGACTAGATGGAATTATGTCTTTATACAACCTCCAATACTATGTTACTATGTAACTGTTATACAGACATTATGAGTAGGGTATAAAGGTTGGACTAGATGGACGTATGTCTTTATACAACCTCCAATACTATGTTTCTATGTAACTGTTAGACAGACATTATGGGTAGGCTATAAAGGTTGGACTAGATGGACGTATGTCTTTATACAACCTCCAATACTATGTTACTGTGTAACTGTTATACAGACATTATGGGTAGGGTATAAAGGTTGGACTAGATGGACGTATGCCTTTATACAACCTCCAATAATATGTTACTATGTAACTGTTATACATATGATATATGGATATAAGGTGGGATATGGAATATACAGTGGGATATGGATATACGGTGGGATATGGAATATACAATGATATATGGAAATACGGTGGGATATGGAATATACGGTGGGATATGGAATAAACTGTGGGATATGGAATATACTGTGGGATATGGAATATACGGTGGGATATGGAATAAACTGTGGGATATGGAATATACGGTGGGATATGGAATATACTGTGGGATATGGTATATACGGTGGGATGTGGAATATACGGTGGGATATGGAATATACTGTGGGATATGGAATATACTGTGGGATGTGGTATATACGGTGGGATGTGGAATATACGGTGGGATATGGAATATACGGTGGGATATGGAATAAACTGTGGGATATGGAATATACTGTGGCATATGGAATATATTGTGGGATAGTGGGATGTGGAATATACGGTGGGATATGGAATATACGATGGGATATGGAATATACTGTGGGATATGGAATATACGTGGGATATGGACTATACGGTGGGATATGGAATATACCATGGGATATGGAATATAATGTGGGATATGGAATATACGGTGGGATATGGAATATACTGTGGGATGTGGAATATACGGTGGGATGTGGACTATACAGTGTGTTGAACTTGGAATATACAGTGGGATATGGAATATACGGTGGGATATGGAATATACGGTGGGATGTGGAATATACAGTGGGATATGGAATATACAGTGGGATATGGAATATACAGTGGGATGTGGAATATACAGTGGGATGTGGAATATACAGTGTATAATCCACATCCCACTGTATATTCCCGTGCCATAGGTTCGCCACCACTGCTCTAGACACTCTACAAGATCCTCAAGGTGATCACATTCTAAATCTTCTGTGCTCAGTGAACAACTCATTCAAGCTCGTGCTGATGCAGAATCTGCTGAAATTCAGGTAGTCTTTGCACAGAAGAAAGCAGAAATGGAGACAGAAGTTTTAGAACAAGCTGCCAATGAGAATGAAAGAGGCAACATCAGCCTGTCAAGCAAAGAAGACCAACTTGTTGCAGATTATATGTTAAAGCATAACAACATAAACTATGCTGCATTTGATGCAAGAGAATCCTCAGACGTTCCTGCAGATTTGCAGTTTGCAGTTTCTGCAGATACTCCACTTAAACAAGGTCTGATCAATAGACAAACTAATCCTTGTGAACATCTGTACTTTCAGCCCAGTTCACCAAGTCAAAACAATTGAGCAAGCTGTGAATACAAGTATGCAGATTTCTGACAATCTACCCTACCATTATAATAACCAATTACTCTTATTCAGCCATACTGTTTCACAGCCACAAGTTAACACAACAATAGACACTAAGCCAGTTTCAGGATTGAATGCATTTGCTCCATCATATCTGCCACAATCATTCAACTATAGTGCACCAGTCAATGTGACTAGCTCTGTTCCTCCCGTAGCCTTACATCCAAAGTCTGATAACTCAGACATGCAGAGTTTGCTAAATACATACAGGGAGATTCAATAAAAGTTCTTATTTTTAAAAATGGTGCTTATTTTGCCCCAACCAATCAGATGTTAGCTTTCAAATGTTAAATAAGATCTGATTGGCTGGGGGAAAATTAGCACCATTTTTAACGATAAGACAAAAAACAGCACTTACTAAATTTAATGACAAATCTGAAAATTACAGAGGCTGGAAACCAACCTTCAAGTCTACAATGAGTGACTTAAATATCACGGCTAAAGAAGAACTAGACTTGCTCATTCGATGGCTTGGCCCTCAGTCTTCTGAATGTATTAAGAGTCTCAAAGCAGTTTACGCTGACGACACAGCTATAGGTCTTAAAGCTGCTTGGGACAGACTTGAAAAGAGCTTTGGCAGCCCTGAAGCCATTGAGGATGGCTTGCAAAGCTTCCCAAAGATATCTGGTAAAGACAATCTAAAGTTCCAAGAACTCCTCTTAGAGCTACAAATTGCCAGTGCCCATTTACCTGGTCTCAGTTACCTGGATACTGTCTATGGAGTCCAGCCAATAGTGTCCAAACTTCCATATAATGTTCAAGAAAACTGGGCCACACTTGGTTCAAGGTACAACGAAGAAAATAGTTTCTTTTACCCCATTTTGGCATTTCTGTGATTTTGTCAGAATGACTTGTTGAAGATCGTAGAGGTTTAGGGCCCTATTTATAAAAGATCGGTATCGTTATCGTTAAATACCGGTCGTTATCGGTAAATACCAGTAGTTATCGGTAAATACCGGTCGTTATCGGTAAATAACGGTCGTTATCGGTAAAAACGATCGGTATTTTACGATAACGATACCGATCTTTTATAAATAGGGCCCTTAATCCAAAAACTGTGAAGTTCTTGCAACAATGATCATCCAGATAGGTCAAAAAAAGATAATATGGCCCACTCCAGCAATTAGCATGAGGTCAAGATAGAGTCTGGACCCTTAGGTAACAGGTAGGAGGAGTTAAATTACAGTGGGGCAACATTTCTAAAAACTCAAACATAAAACAGACACAGTACTATAAAGTGTTACAATGCATGTGTAATATGACATCTACAGTATATGTATTAATACCAGTAATTCTCAGTATTATATAGTAACCCTGTACCGACCAGAACCACAGTATATGTATTAATACCAGTAATTCTCAATATTAAATAGTATCTCTGTACCAACCAGAACTACAGTATATGTATTAATACCAGTAATTCTCAATCTTAAATGTTCCTTACCACCAACCGAACTACGTATATGTATCATACCAGTAATTCCTCAATATTAGATGTAACCCTGTACCAACCAGAAACTACCAGTATATGTTTTATATACCCAGTTAAATTCTCAATAATTATATAGTATCCCCCTACAAACCAGAACTACAGAAATGTAATTAATACCAGGTTCATTCTCAATATTATATATATCCTGTACCAACTAGACACCACAGTATATTATTAATACCAGTAATTTCAATATTCTATAGTATCTCGTACCAACCAAACTACATGTATATGTATTAACATCCAGTAATTCTCAATATTATATAGTATCCCTGTACCAACCAGAACTACAGTATATGTATTAATACAGTAATTCTCAATATATATAGTATCCTGTACCAACCCAAACTACAGTATATGTATTAATACCAGTAATTCTCAATATTATATTATCCCGTACCACCAGAACTACGTATATGTTAATACATAGTCCATATAAATAGATCCGTACCAACAGACTACATATATGTATTAATACCAGTAATTTCTCAAGTTAATAGTATCCCTGTACCAACCAGTAACCACAGTATATGTTTATACCAGTAATTCTCAATATTATTAGTTCCCGTACCAACCGAACACAGTTTGTATTTAATACCAGTAATTCTCGCTAATATTATATAGTAGCCCTATACCAACCAGAACTACATTAATGTATTAATACTAGTAATTCTCAATATTATATAGTGTATCCTGTACCAACCAGAACTACAGTAAGTGTATTAATACCATAATTCTCAATATTATATAGTATCCCTGTACCAAACCAGAACACAGTATATGTATTAATCACCAGTAATTCTGAAATTATATAGTATCCTGTCACAACCAGAACCTACAGTAATGTATTAATACCAGTAATTCTCAATATTATATATGTATCCCTGCACCAACCAGAACTACAGTATATGTATAATACTGTAATTCTCAATATTATATAGTATCCCGTACCAACCAGAACTACAATATGTATTAATACCAGTAATTCTCAATATTATATAGTATCCCCGTACAACCAGAACTACGTATATGTATTAATACCAGTACTCAATATATATGTATCCCGTACCAACCAGAACTACAATATATGTTTAATACCAGTAATTCTCAATATTATAGTATCTCCCGTACCACCAGAACTACAGTTATATGTATTATACCAGTAATTCTAAATATTATATAGTACCCGTACCAACCAGAACTACAGTATATGTATTAATACCAGTAATTCTAAATATTTAAGATTCCTGTACCAACCAGAACTATAGTATATGTATTAATACCAGTAATTCTAAATATTATATAGTATTCCCATACCAACCAGAACATACAGTATATGTATTAAACCAGTAGTTCTCAATATATATAGTATCACTAACCAACCAGAACTACAGTTATGTATTAATACCAGTAATTCTCATTTATATAGTATCCCTGTACCAACCAGAACTACATTACTGGTTTAATACCAGTAAATTCTCAATATATATAGTATCCCCGTACCAACCAGAACTACAGTATATGTATTAATACCAGTAATCCTAAATATTATATAGTATCCCTTACCAACCAGAACTACAGTATATGTATTAATACCAGTAATTCTCATATTATATATTGTCCCCGTACCAACCAGAACTACAGTATATGTATTAATACCAGTAATTCTCAATAGTACATATAGTGTCCCCGTACCAACTAACACAGTATTGTATTATACCAGTATTCTCAATATTTATATGTATCCCTGTACCAACGAACTACAGTATATGTATTAATACCAGTAATTCTCAATATTAATAGTATCCCTGTACCAACCAGAACTACAGTATATGTATTAATGGCCCATACGTGAACTCTCTGGTGCATTGTTCACTATGGTCATATCGAGGTCACTCGTGGACATCCTTTAGGTTGGAAGAAAGAATTTCATCTTCAAGTTGGAGAGGTTTTCTTACGTGAGAACGGTGAACTGGGAACTGTCCTTCCAGCAGAGGTGGTAAGGCAAGTTCATTGAATTTTAAAAAGGCCTGGTAAGTTTTCTAAAACTAAAACAATATGAGAATTACTGTAGTAATGCTATAGATCTGGTTGATCCAGGGATACTTTCCGATTGCCGTTTGGAGTCAGGAAGGAATTTTCCCCCCTTTTTTAGCTGGGGTTTTTGCCTTCTCTGGATCAACTGTTAGGTGTAAAAAAAATAAAATAAATAAAAAAAAAAAGTGATAGTTGACTTGATGGACGATGTCTTTATTCAACTTAATTATATTTACGTATGTTTACTATGTATTAATACCAGTAATTCTCAATATTATATAGTATCCCCGTACCAGCCAGAACTACACTATATGTATTAATACCAGTAATTCTCAATATTATATAGTATCCCCGTACCAATCAGAACTACAGTATATGTATTAATACCAGTAATTCTTGTCACAAACCCCCGGTTCCAAAACGCCCCAACCACCTATCCGTTACCGGAAAACACACCCCAAGCAACCGACAGGCGGACGGAACAGATCAGACCCGGTGGGTTTGGTGAACAAACGATATACTACACAATTAATATTACTAAATATCAATATACTCTCTGCCACACATCCCGATTAACAGCGAAATGACTGTTACCTTATGGGGTACCATCCACACCCCTACTTCTAACACACCTATAAGAAATTGGTTATTCACCCCTAATATTCATTCACAGTACACAGTATCTCTATATACCTACACAAACTTCTTATAGTAGCGTACTTCGAAGAACAGGTTGTTTTTGGGATATACTCAGAATAGGACAATAGCCTATAAATGATTTTATATATTTATTAAAGTTGACAAAAATAGTGCATTAAAATATAAGAAAAATAAAATAAATCACTGAACATAAAGCGGTAACACAAGTGAGGGTAGAATTGGGTAAAAGAAGAATACTTAAGAATAATTGGCATCTGATTGTCCATAGAAAGAGTCCAAACTGATAATCCAGTTTTGGGAAAATAATCGTCCAAATGATAGTCCTGCGTTAAGCCAAGACGTCTGTCCAGTTGGCTAGATGTTATTCAAGATGTTCTTGTAGATGTTATGACAGACTCCTTGTGATGAGACCCAGTTCATTTTTATCCTTCTTCAGAAAATGGGAGTGGTCTGGTCCCTAGAGGGCGACTTGGTTCTCCCCTGAGGTTGGTTCCTAGTTTTGGAGGGAATTGTATATCAAATTCCCCTCCCGTCATAATCCATGAACCAGACATGTCACATTCAAAACAATGTCATGATGGTCCATAACTAATTTTTCCGAACGAACAAGACCCAAATACACATATCTGGGTATCCTAGGCTAAGAAGGATAATATCCCAAGTTTGGCTCGGGCTATGAATTGTGTCAGGTATCTATAAATGTAGAATTAATTACTGGATAAACTGGGATATTTGAAAACCTGAAATAATTTCTAATCCTGATTATTAAGAGTATGAATGACCTTTGATCTGCCAGTTGTTTTCTGTTCAAATCTCAACTAACAGATTCCCTGCTGTTTTGGTGCTACCAGTCTATGACTTGTTTTGATATTCACACCTCCTCCCCTGAAGTTAGACCCCTTGCTAGTCGCTAATTAACACCAAATGGCCCTGCCTTTGGGGAAAGGAAGCAGGCTTACAGGTTAACACAAATTAACTCTGCGATTACCGGGAACAGGGAAACAATAGGAGCTGCCATACTGCTTCATCATGCCAATATGTCGAAATAAACAAAAATTAGGGTTGCAATTTCAGATATTGTCTATGGTGTTTTTACATTCTCAATATTAAATAGTGTCCCCGTACCAACCAGAACTACAGTATATGTATTAATACCAGTAATTCTCAATATTATATAGTATCCCTGTACCATCCAACTACAGTATATGTTATAATACCTAGAATTCTCATATTATATAGTATCCCTGTACCATCCGAACTACAGTATATGTATTAATACCAGTAATTCTCAATATTAAATAGTGTACCGTACCAACCAAACTACAGTATATGTATTAATACCAGTAATTCTCAATATTATATAGTATCCCCTACCAACCAGAACTAAGTATATGTATTAATACCAGTATTCTCAATATTATATAGTATCCCTGTACCACACCAGAAACTACAGTATATGTATTAATACCAGTAATTATCAATTTATATAGTATCCCTTACCAACCAGAACTACAGTATATGTATTAATACCAGCAATTCTCAATATATATAGTATACCTGTACCAACCAGAATTACAGTATATGTATTAATACCAGTATTCTCAATATTATATAGTTTTAGAAACTTATCAGGCTATTTTTAAAAGCTATTCAATGAACTTGCCATTACCACATCTGCTGAGAGACAGTTCCACAATTTCACCGTTCTCACTGTAAAGAAACCTTTCATAACCTTAAATGAAACTTCTATTCTTCCAACCTTAAAGGATGTCCACGAGTCCTCTGATATACCTATTAGTAAACAATGCACCAGAAAGTTAATTGTATGGCCCATTAAATATTTTGTATAAGGGATCCTTTCCCCACAGAAACGTCGCTTCTCCAATTAAAACAGCCCTAACTTCTAATCTGCCTGCATATTAAGCCCCTCATTGCCCTTATTAATTTAGTTGCCCTTCTCTGAACTGTCCATTTCAAAGATGTCCCTTTTGTATTGGGATTCCAAAACTGCGCCACAATTCCAAATGGAGGCCTACCAGTGCCTTGTAAAGAGGGAGAATAATACTTTTCTCTCTTGAATCTATTCCCCTCTTTATACAGACATATCTTGCTAGCTCTAGCCGTTGCTACCTGGCATTGTTTGCACGCTAAGTCTGTTATCAACCAGAACCCCCAAATCTTTTTCCATTACAGATGAACTTAACACAGAGTTATTTATGGTGTAGGTGGCACAGGGATATTAAATCCAAATGCATCACCTTACATTTATCAACATTGAATCTCATCTGCCATTCTGCTGCCCCCATTTTGATAATCTATCTAGGTCTGCTTGCAGCACTTGCACATAATTTAAAGTTGCCAAAGCCTACATAGTTTAGTGTCATCACAAACATAGAGACCTTGCTCTCCATGCCCCTTCTAAGTCATTTATAAACAGATTAAAAATGTATAATAGCAAGCTAACCAACTCATAGTCACGGCTAAATTTCTACTTACCCCCCAAAGTTGCTCTCTTGGAAATATGTTTAATATCTTGAGAATACTGTATGAGAGAAGATTAGGGATCCACCAGCATCCTGGAACTTTCTAAAGACTGTAAACTCCCATAATCCATAAAAATAACGATTTGCCATTCGTTTCTATTATTCACAGGGAGGTGAGAAAGGCTTATTCTCACCTCCTGTGAATAATAGGACACTCGGTGGACCTGGAACTTACCTTACCGCTGCTCCACTGCAAGCCGCTCCTTCACTGAAAGCCGCTCTGTCCCAACCGCGCCCCTATCTTAGGCGCATGCGCGCCAATACAAGATAGGCGCGCGATCAGAGAGAACAGCTGTTCAGTGAAACGGCTTGCGAGTTGAGCGGTGGTAGGTAAGTTCCAGGTCCCACAGCATAATATTATTCACAGGGAGGTGAGAATAAGGTTTCTCACCTCCCTGTGAATAATAGAACGGATGGCAAATAGTTTTTTTATGGATTAGTGTTCCTTATGTGTATTTACCAGATCTGTCTCCGACAAATACAAGTGAATATTTCAAGGTAATGGCAGAAGTTTACATTTACTTTTTCAGAAATTCAATAGCACCAACAATAAATACATCAACACATTTATATAAAAGCAAATATACCACAGGAGATACTTATGTAACATTCTCCGTGATTCTGTTGGTCATTTGAAAAGGAAAGTATCGCACCTGCTGATTTTACAAATCAAAATGGACAACATCAGCGTGTATACTACCAAATTGAAAATGGTTTATACAGCAAAACAACTTTTTTAAAAACAAATTTAAATTCAGAAGAAGTCCAAGAATAAAGTAAATTTATGTTTGTCATAGTTTATCTGAAAATATGCATTCATCAGGTCATGTATATCTGTAATAGTCTTTCATCCTGGTCATGGTATATCTGTATATTCATCCATCCAGGTCATGGTATATCTGTAATATTCATTCATCCAGGTCATGTATATCTGTAATATTCATTCATCCAGGTCATGGTATATCTGTAATATTCATTCATCCTGTCATGGTATGTCTGTATAATTCATTCATCCGGGTCACGGTATATCTGTAATATTCATTCATCCAGGTCATGGTATATCTGTATTTCATTCATCCAGGTCATGGTATATCTGTAATATTCATTCCATCCAGGTCATGGTAATCTGTAATATTCATCCATCCAGGTCATGGTATATCTGTAATAGTCTTCATCATCCAGGTCATGGTATATCTGTAATATTCATTCATCCAGGTCATGGTATATCTGTAATATTCATCCATCCAGGTCACGGTATATCTGTAATATTCATTCATCCACGCACGGTATATCTGTAATATCATTCATATATCAAGTCATGGTATATCTGTAATATTCATCCATCCAGGTCATGTATATTCTGTAATATTCATCATCAGTCATGGTATCTTGTAATATTCTCATCCAGGTCATGTATATCTGTAATATTCATTCATCCAGGTCATGGTATATCTGTAATATTCATCCATCCAGGTCATGGGATATCTGTAATATTCTTCATCCGTCATGGTATTCTTATATTCATTCATCCAGGTCATGGTATATCTGTAAATTCATCCATCCAGGTCAAGTATAGCTGTAATATTCATTCATCCAGGTCATGGTATATCTGTAATATCATTCATACTCAGGTCATGGTATATCTGTAATATCATTCATCCAGGTCATGGTAATCTGTAATATTCATCATCCAGGTCATGGTATATTCTGGATATTCATTCATCCAGGTCATGGTATATCTGTAATATTCATTCATCCAGGTCATGTAATATCTGTAATATTATTCATCAGGTCTGGTAGCTGTATATCTTCATCAGGTCATGGTATATCTGTATATTCATGAATTAAGGAGACAGGTGTAGAGTGATAAAAATAGTGTCAATGTCTGTAGCTCCCTTCCTCAGGGTTGGCACTAGGATCCAGTTGCAACGCTGAAGCAATAGATTCTCTAGAGAGCACAATGTGGTAGATGTGTAGTCTTAGACATAATAGTACTTGTATTTTATGAGCTAACACCTCTGCTTTGTGACTGACTCTTGGAGGTAGAATTCCCTCAGATGAGCACCTGACTAGGGATGGCCAGTTCGCGGATCCGAACCCGGATCCGCCGCAGATTTATCCCGTTCGTGAACGGCGGATTTTTCCAGATTTTCCGCCTTCCGAACTTCCGATTCGCCGATTTTTCGTATTTTCGAAAATTTTCGAAAATCGGGAAAACACATATTTTTGAAAATTTTCGAAAATACAAGGATTTTCTCTTATTCCATACATACGTATTTTTGAAAATTTTCGAAATTACAAGGATTACTTGTATTTTCGAAAATACATATTTTCGGAAATACATGTAAACTCGTAATTTCGAAAATCCCCAAAAAAACGAAAATCTTGTTTATTTAATGGTATTTTTAATTTTAACGGGTCCGTCTCGCGGATTTTCGAATTTTCGAATTTTTTGTGCCTTCTGTTTTCAAAATTTTAAAAGCCCTTTTCTTTTTTTCCATTTCCCTTTTTACTAGCTAAGCCATGCAGGACTGGACTAATTTTTTTACACTTGTTACCTAAAGTACGATTTGGAAATGTATAGTTTAATATCCCTTTAAAAGTGTCCACATCTGCTCTTTCTATACCAGAAACTTTCCTCCTAGTCTATAGCAGCAGAAGCGATCTCTCTAACAAGCATAAAATTAGTTTCTATGTTTTCTTTAAAGTTAAAAGTTTTGTTTACAGTCGTCACTTTAGTTTTTTGCAACCTATATTAAATGACACATAATCATGGTACTATTCCCTTTCCCATTACCCTCATCTCCAAAATGAGCTCAGGGTTATTAGATATCACCAGATCCAACAACGCATTCTGTCTAGTAGGAACTTCTACCATCTGTGAAAGAAAATGCTCATATAGAAAATAAGAACTTTATCACTTTAGAGGTGCTGGCAGTTCCCTTACTCCAATCTATGTCAGGGTAGTTAAATCCCCCATGACCAGAACATGCCCATACCAGCAGCCTTCGCCAACTGCATATGGAGATTCTTTCCACCTCTTCCTTGGAATTTGGCGGCTTATAACATACTCCAACAATTAATTTACCTACCTTCTGCTTCCTGTACACAGTTCCACCCTAATGTTCTGCGCATCGTTTGCTCCCCCATCTATTCCATCTTTTAAATTGGCTTCAATTCCGTTTAACATACATACATACTCTCCTCCTCTTCTTATTAACTCAGTCATGTCTAAATAAGGAGTATCCTTCAATATTTACTGTCCGTCGTGTGAATCATTAAGCCATGATTCTGCTATACCAATTACATCATACCTTTCCTTTAGTGCTATATTTCAAGTTCGCCGGTTTTTCCAGCCAGACTCCTTGCATTTGTAAACATACATTTTAGATTATCATTGTTTACTTCTATACATGGTCGTACATGCCTCCTTATCCTCTATGCTCGCTCCCCCTACCCCTCCCTCTCTCCCTCCGTTGTGACTAGCCCCCAGATCCCTAACTTCTCTATCTACCCCTGTGTAGTTATACATTCCCTCCCCCCCATACCTAGTTTAAAATCTCCTCCAACCCCCTAGCCATCTTCCTCCCCAAAACAGCTGCACCATCGCCATTGAGGTGCAATCCGTCTCACTAAACCTGTAGCCAACAGAAAATCAGCCCAGTTCTCTAAAAACCCAAACCCCATCTCCTTACACCACCCTCTTGGCCACGCATTTATACTCCTGAGCTCCCGTTGTCTCCCTAGCGTAGCACGTGGCTGCGGTAGTATTTCTGAAATCACTACCCTGGAGGTCCTTGCTTTTAACTTGGCCCCTAATTCTCGGAAATCATTTTTAAGGACCTCACCTCCACCTCTAACTTTGTCATTGGCCCCAATGTGAACCAGACTGCTGGGTCACTCCCAGCCCCCCCAATAATCTGTCTACACGATCCACCATGTCGAACCCAAGCACCAGGCAGACAACACACTGTTCGGCATGTAGGGTCTTGGTGACAGATTACCCTATCTACCCTTCTATAATGGAGTCCCCTACCACTACCACCTGCCTATCCTTCCTAGCCCCCAGTTCTCCCTCCCTTGTATTGGAGATGGCCTCCCTGGGTGCTCAATGGAAAGGCCTGCTCCATACATGCTGCTTCCAGCCATCGTCCTCCACATCTTCGCCTAAAATGGCAAATCTGTTGGGATCGACCAGCTGGGAAGAAGTGCCCCTATCCTTCCTCCCCTACTTCCCCTGGTGACCCTTACAAATATATCTTCCTTCTCCCCTTATCTGCCCCATGTCCACCCTCCAGTTTACTGGCCCCTCTGCCAGTGACCTGCATTTCCCCCGATTTGCCAAGCCCTGCAATGCTGCAAGTTTACCTCCTCAGATTCTGGACCTCAGATTCCAAATGGGCAACCCACTCACATCTGACACATACATAGGTCCCTTGGGGCGGCTGCTCCAGATCCCATACATCGGCAGGATGCACATTGCACCCCCAACAAAACTGTCCATACTAAACACAATACACACCAAGACACACGAACAGCATACACAGCAGAGACACAGCAATACACACAAGACACAGCAATACACAGCAGAGAAATAGCAGTGTTGTTCTTAACGCTTTCTTGTTTTAAACGCTTTAGTTTTTTACGCTCTCAATTCCCTTAAAAAACGAAAAATCCCTTTAAAACAGAAAATCGCTCAAGAGCTTGATCGCTCTGGAGAAATGACTTAAATGAGGTTCAAAACCACAGAGCCAATAGCCCTAGCCAATTTAAACCAATTAGCTAACCCCCCATCCAATTAGTGAAAGAAAAAAAAAAAGCCTTTCCTTTGTCTCTTACCAACCCCTGCTCTAACAGGTAACAGTGCTGTTTAACACCAGTATTTGTTTCAGTAACCCAGTGCTCTGAGTTTACTCAAACAATTCCTACTACCTTATTCAAGCAGTAAGTAGTAAAAACAAAAAAACACACCAGTGATTAATTACTTACACAGGCACACTCCTAGAAATAATAGTTGGTTAGGTTAGTACATTTACCAGGCTGCAAACCACAGTTAATAAACGCTTTAGTTTTTTAACGCTCTCAATTCCCTTAAAAACAGAAAAATCCCTTTAAAACAACAGAAATCCGCTCAGAGCTTGATCGCTCTGGAGAAATGACTAATGAGGTTCAAAATCCATCCATAAATACAGTCTTATTTGACTGGTCATTTAATGAACCAATTGCTTTCATTTATCCAAGATAGAAGGGAAGAGAACACCACACGGATACAATGCGAACAGAGAATGAAAGCAATTTGACCTCGGTACATGTCAATACACGTTCCCTAGATGCCCACTGCATTGCTTTGGGTTATCTTTTTTTTCTTTCATTGACATTCTACAACATTTTGGATATTGTCTCATTCAAGTTTCAGTTTCTGAAAAGCACAAAATTGTTTTCTTAGGCTCCCCGTGAGCTTATATAAGTAATATCTAATGACTACGTCTCTCCAGCCTGTGAATAAATAACAAAATGTACTTTATTGCTTTTATGTTTCTGCAGTGCTACAGACACTTGGCTTCCATTTTCCATCTTCTATTGTCCACCAACAATTCGACTGGGATGTAATTTTTTTGCTGTCCGTGAAGTTTGCTTTCTTTTGTAAAATGTTAATCTAATGCATGGAAAAGACTATTTCACTTTTCTAGATTGTCATTTCATTCATTTGACAGTATTTTAATTATCGAACATATATCTAACCATTATAAAATGACAAAGCACTTTAAGGGCCTGATGCAATAAAACGTGCAAAGGTTTGCCCATACCAATTAATCTGCAGACAACCAATGAGATGTTATCTAACTGCAGTGACCCATAAAAAACTAACATCTAATTGGTTTGATGCAAATTAATAGCATGGCAAACTTTTGTCCTCCTATAGCATCAGTCCTTATTGTTTTATTATTGTAACACTGTAATACCAGTGGTAAGTAAAATAAAAAAGTCTCAATATTGTTCTATATAAGTTAAATTAAAAAAATAAATAAATAACATCCGCCGTGTTTGAGATTCCTTATTTATTAAAGCCTCCAGATAATTTAAAAGTACTAATATCTACCTTGAGCATATAAAAGGCTTCCTCTAATTCATATTTAACATTGACCAGTTTATAGTTTTTTGAATACGTATAGAAGTTATCTGATCCAATACATACAGTTGTAGGTTTGTATTATAGGATACCTTCCAATTAGAGACACCTATTGTTATTTAAAAAATAGAAATATACGCTGAAGCCTGTTAGTGGGGAGCACTTTTTTTTTTTTATCTAAACCCTTTATTTAATGTACAAATTCCAGCAGGGAGAAGGTACAACCTGTAATTTTCCATTCAATGTATTAAGATAAATATGTGAACTTTAAATATCTCCTAATTAATAAAAATTCTAATTAGGTTATTAGTGTCCAAGGGAATATACAGGCCTATGTAGGCTATGAAAGAAATCATTAAAAATGGTGCTAGTTTTGCCCCAGCCAATCAGATGTTATGTACCATTTGAAAGCAAAATCTGATTGGTTGGCAAAATTACCACCAATTTCAACCATAAGAACTTTTAATACATATGCCTGATAATACATGGTGTTTTTTGTTGACGGATCTTATTTGTTGAATGTTGTTTTTTTTAGTTATTTATTTTTGGAATTTTACTTTAGATATAAATATTAGAGAGATCTTCGCCCCATTTTAATATATTATTGAAATTTTAGTTCCGTATTTCTAGTAAAGTTGGTGAAAACCTTTCTGCTAAAGTTTGGCAATGATTTTAGGTCTGTAATTTCCTGGTTGAGTTAGTGTCCTTCTGGTTTGGTAAAATAAATGATTGTGGTCATTAACATTTCAGCAATTGGGCATTTTAATTTTAAGAAAATATTGAGGAGTATTAGTTTTTATAGTTTTTGTTAGGAAAAAAAATCAAGGTTATTTGTTAGATTTTATTCTTTAACATTCTGTTTCATGGCTCTTTTTTTTGTATAGTGCCAACACGCGATGTGTATGCACCGCCAATCAGCCAACACGCGATGTGTATGCACTGCCAATCAGCCACACGCGATGTGTATGCACAGCCATCAGCCAACACGCGATGTGTATGCACAGCCAATCATGCCTTGTATGGGAGGTTTGTCAGGCAGTTCGGTTGGGCTCATTGATTATCCGCCCAGTGAAATGACCGTGCATACTCATCATGCATTGTGGGTTGGCCCCGTGATCACACATAAGTGCTCCCTTAGTTATTGTACCTTTGGGGTAGCATATTGCTTTAAAGGAATGTCCACCCTTAAAACAACCTGCTCCAACCCCAACTTTTATATTATGCACTTTATTACCTACAATGCTAACCACTATATTAATGGAGATTAATTAGTCTCCTGATCCTGAGTAAAGCTGGCCGTACCAAATGCGATCTCACAGCATGTGTGCCCACAGATCGCATTGGTATCTGTTGGCACACATGTTTGGGAACAGCACACACGCACCCGACCAATCCCCATATGCAATATGGGGATCAGTCGCGTGTGGCCATACACCACACAATCGTACGTGGAGCCGATTCTGACGCGATGGAAATTTTACAGCATTCCGATCGACCGGAGTGCGACTAAGGTCGTTCGTCTGAACTCGATCGGACGGGAAAAGCCCCTACACACGAACGATATGGTAAATTATGTCGTTCCTTGATGGGATTTAACTATTATCGTTCATATGTATGGCCACCTTAAGATGGCCCCTCCCTCCATGCAGTCAATCGAAGCTGTGACAACTACATCACAGCCAAATTGCCTATTGTTTCACCTATAAATATCTGGTTACAAATACAGGTAATAACAGGAAAATAGCATTTGGGGGCAGATAACTGACATGTCCCCAGTTTTTTGTTTAAGATTGGACATGTCCTTTGAATCTGTGAAGTAACAGTCACTGATGAGGCCAGACTGGCACTACGATCGTTACTTACATCCGATCCTCACCCCCCTCCGCCCTTTAAATAAAATCTGGGTCACAAACTTCATCTCACTCACATTTGTTATTTCCTTTATTTATATCGATTGATGATTCTGAGAACAGACACGAACAGTATTTATTTCTATATACCCATCGTTATATCTTGTGTTGTTATTGACAAATACAGTCTGTGGGGGGACACTGGGTACAAACACTTAGAATGTTGCCTTTATTATCATTCTTTCTATTTTTCTGGGTCACACCTGGTGAAAACAAGCTTTGTGTATTGAAGCTTAGTGGGGAACATTAACAGCTCATTATATAGCCTACACATTAAGGGAACCACTCAGAGTGTAAGAATGTCAGTTTGGATGCACTTTGGATTCCTTTTCATGCACCGAATAAGGATGAGAGCGTTCTGTTAACAAGGAAAATAAAAAGGGATCTGAAAAATCCTGCCACCTAGGGGAGAACTGGGAACTTTTGACCATCTTAAAGGATAACCCTACTCTAGAAATTACCTTAAATTAAAAAAAAACAAAAAACTGGGTATGGAGGTTGGATTGATTATTTTTTACCTCCCAATATTGTTTCATTAAGGAGCTCACACATGCAGTTTTTATTGCCAGGTTAGTCCTGGACTATTAATGTATCGAATTCGTGCTGAAGCCAGGACTTGGTTGATACCCCTCACCATATTGGGAGTTAGGTGTTACCAGTTCTATATTCCTGTCCCAGGTACTTTTCATTTTAGAGATAGTTTGGGGGTGGGCTATTTTTCATTTTACTACACACGATAGTTCTGTAAACAACACCACAGTTTAATGCCTTACAAAGCCTTTTAGGCTTCTTTCATGTGAGTGGTCTTTAAATTGTATTTGAGGAAAGGTAAAGCAAAGCCAAGTATAAAAAGGAATGTATATTTTATGTACAATTTGCAGCAATAACAAAATGAAAAAATAAGTATTCAGTTTAGCCATTTTTAAAGGATATACACTGGAAAATGTATTTTATTTTTATTATAAATTGCCCAGTACAGTTAAACTATAATTCTTCCCAATTATCACTGTACCATTTGTTTTTTGATCTGACTCCTATTTCTCGAGATATCTAATCTGAACCATTTTACATTTCAGCTGTAAATTAAAAGACTTTTCATCATAACATCTGTTATGTGCTATTTTGCTGTTGTTGGAATGGTGACATTTGGTATGTGGAATTGCATGATGGGTATCCCTCTCCCAGTGCAGCCTCATAAGGATAGCTGATCATGCTTGCCTCCACAGATGTCAGTAAGGGAGGGAGCATTACTGAGCCTGAGCAAAACAATATCTGATTGGAAGGAATGCAGCAACACATAGACATCAGAGTACTGCTACTTAAAGCAACCAGCTATAGGGTTGAACCTTTAATTTTAATATACATCATAATAGTAATTAGGTCTGGCTGGTTTGTATGGATTATCGACCAATAATTTGTAAGTATTGACCGAAACTCAGCAGGTACTGCTCCCATTCTTTCAGTGACAAATCTGACAGCTACTTCTAGGCCACTGACTGTTGATTCCCTAGGGACAAGGCCCATGTTTAGTATTGAACCATGTAAATACAGTAGAGCACCTTCCCTCTCAAAGTTGTAAGTCCTAATGATATTATGTTGCAGCCTTCAGAGATATTGATTCTTAGAACTCTCTCAATGGGGCCTAATTTATCTTTTTTTGTCAGCTTAAAATATATCACCAAATTAGAAATTTCAGTTACTGTTGGACAACGAGCTGGCCTTCAATATACCTTTATTATGGCCTTCCTGCTTTAGTTTTACCACTCTTCCAAAAGCTACAACCTGTGTCAAATTCTAGAAAAGGGAACTGAAGTCAGAAGAAATACATGATACATCTCAACGTTCCCCAAACCATAATCCCTCCAAGTTCCTAACATTCCTGGTTACGTGACTAAACGTTAAGTCGTAAAATGATTGGAAGTAGGAACTTATTGTCACACAATGTCCACCATTCCATTCTGTTTGAAAATAGGTTCAAAACTCATAAACCTAAGCTTCCTTTCCTGCTCAGTGGCTAAAGGCTGTTCTACGGCCTTTCATTTCTGGTGATTGTATTGGTATATATGTTGTTGGAAGTCCTTACATTTCAGTTCCCCTATTTCAGGAGATAAAGCTAATGAACTCGATTTACTCTTGGCAAAGTTAAAGATCTTAAAGATTTGAAACCAGAGGCCACGGTTGTCATTTAATGTTCAAGGCGATTTAATACAAATGTCAAACTTAATAAAAGTGTTATTTGGTATACTTCTTTATGTTTTATTTTTTATTTTGCCTCCCTTCTTGACATTGAAAATGTTTTAAAATATTGTGTCATGGCCAAAGTACGAGAAGGTAACTTATATGTCAGATTTGGTTGTTTGTCTTGAATCATTTTTGATTTTTATTTTTTTAATTTTTTTTCTTCTTCAGTGTTTGGCCGATAAACTTGATTGGAATTTTAAGGGTCATCAAGTTGCTGCATATTCCAATTTTCTCCATAAAGACTCCCCACAAAAGGCTCCATTATAGCAGTGGCATCCCTTGTGGGGCCAAGGGAAGAAAACAGGGCCCCTTCTTTTAAACAATGTTGTAAGGTGCAGTCTCATCACTTTCCTTCTTGATCTCCAATGTATTGTTGATTTAAGAAAACTCCGCTCAAGCCAATCATGTTGCAGTTTACTGGCAGCAAGCTGAAATATAATGCCACTCATTCAGAACTGGAATTTAAACTGCTGCTGGTTAATAATAGAGTGCACACAACAGAATTCAGTGCAGTTAGTAAATGTGTAGCATATGTTACTATGAATCTCTATGGTAGCACCTGGGGACTTGTGAATTATATTGGTCATTATTCTCTGTATGGGTCTCTTGCTCCAGGAAATAAAATGCACCAATCACAAGTTGTAAGGAGCCCATAAGTGTCTGCAATGCCTAGAATTTAAACATGAATGAGGTTTTCCATGTGTTTGACTCTAGGATGGATGGTAACATATGTAATGTTTTCTTACGCTGTTCAATGTACAGTCTTGAGTTCCATAGAACAGAGCAAATAATTGTGTTGACGATAGCAAAACAACACAACATCCTTGTTTACACATGACCAATCCCCAGCTAAATGTATTTATCCAACAAGATGAACCGTAGAGCGCTACTGACCATGTGACTGATAAATACATGGAACGATCTTTATTTCTAGGAATTATCTGAAATACAATGTACAATACAGTAACCTGCTAGATGGTCCCATGATCCCATGTGTATTATATTCATTTTTAGATTCAATCATTAAAGGGGAGTTGAGTTCAAATATAAAAAAAAAATAGCATTTTTGTTTTACTAGCTGTTAATTAATGTGCCTATCCAGTGATCTCTCTGGTTAATAAATACATTGCTTTCGTTAGGCAGGAATCATGTAGTGTCCATTATTTTCTTGCCCTTTGACTAGCCCTGGGAGATTCAGTTTCTCTGTAGATTTCTGAGAAGGGCATAGCATATTTTAAAAGAGAATATACTAGTAGTGCGACAATAATAATTAGTTTCCCCCTGAACTTTCCCTTTAATATACATAGCCACTGAACATACAGCATGTTCATATAACCTGGTTATTCCTCTGACCTCCCCTTATATTGATCACTAACATGATTATAGATGATTATGATACAGAATATCTACAGTTGACTGAGAATCCTTCCTTAAATTAGGTAATCAATGACAGTTAAAGGACAACTCCACCCTCATCTTGGCCTCTTTAAAATATGTTGATATATCATACTTGTCCTATGAATTCATTACTGATGTCTGCTATGCTTCTGGATACTTGTGGAAACTGAGCATTTAGAAAACTGTACTGACCTGTACTGAGCCTGGGCATGCTCAGAAGAGGCAGACAGGGGATTAACATTCAATCATTAGCTGTGATGTCATCTGTCAAATCCATGACAGTTACTAACTGGAAGAACCAGAATCAGAACAGGGAACACAGGACATTGTGCAGGATTTCAGGTTAGACTTGTACTGTATATATTTTAGATTTCAAAACTATAATCGTTTGGGGGTGGGGGAGTGATTACCTGTTGTAAGTTTTCATTTCAGGGCTGAACTTGCCCTTAATTAGTCAGCTAAGTGTAGTGTGAAAGAAATGGAATTAATTGGTCAAAGATTGATGATGTCCTGGCTTGAATTAGTTTAACAGTGTTGCTCCTATTCTCATTACGACCCACACTAGCGTGTTTCTAATACGCTTGCGATAGTGTGTTGCATGAGAAACCCACGTCAGTGCTCACAATGTGGTGCATTGCGAAATGCATTCACCCAATTTCGGAATATGCACAAACCGCAACCCGAACGTAATAAACATCCTCAAGCTCATTACAAACATAGCTAATATTAAACATTAATGATAACCCTCTGTAAAGATTCCAAGATTCCTCACAAATGAATAATTCTACCCGAGCTCCCATTTATGTGAGATAAGCTGCACCATTGTATTATTCTGTGCAAACCAGGAAATAATCACAGTTAGTTATTATGCAGATTGGACATATTTAACGCACTGAGCTGCAGAAAATTCAACCCCTGATGTCTAACTCAATCAGAATACCAATTAATCGTTTTCAGGAATTGTACACCGGAAAAATGACTTACCTCATTTCAATCTATATGATTACATTTAAGCAGCACTTAATGTACGCTACATAGAAATTACCTGACGACCGGTCCAACCGCATGTAATCAATTCTCCGGAACTTTCTTTCCGGTTCTTCTTCACGCCAACATACGATCACATGTCTGTCACATGTCGGTCGCAAAGTAGAACGAAAGGCAGTTGTTTGAAGAATTGTTTGAATGTTGCTGGATCGGTCGGCAGGTAAGTTCTAATGTATGGGCAACTTTACTTTGATATGTGTGCTGCATGACTTCAATACAGTACTTGTTTAGCTCAAGCTCAGTCCCCCAGTCCCCCAGCCCCCTGCCAGACGATCTGAGGTCAAGCATTGGGAATTTTCCACCATTCAGTTAATGTACCAACTGTCACAATTCCAGCTAGAGTAAAACTATACATAACAAAAGGTTTATGATACAAGGCACTCGACTGGGGCAGCACGGTGGCGCAGTGGTTAGCACTGATCCTTGCAGCGCTGATGTCCTGAGTTTGATTCCACCCTTGGACACTGCAAGGAGTTTGTATGTTCTCCCTGTGCTTGCGTCGGTTTCCTCCAGTTTCCCCCACAATCTAAAGACTTACTGATAGTTTTGTATGTGTCAATAAATGGCTTAGATTCAGGGGCCAGGATCTGATGTGAATGTATACATGTAATTGTAAAGCGCTACGGAACATGTTGGCGGTATATAAATTACAATAATATAATATATAATAATCTGGATATCTAAATAGGGGACAACATAAAAAATGGTACAGGGATAGTTGGGAGAATTATAGTTTCCCATAATTGGCATTTAAAAAAAAATATTTCCCTTATATATATATATATATATACATCCTTTAAAGACTGATTACAAAACCTTTTGTTTTATGTTTATATTTTATTAGAAGCGCTACATATTCCACAGCAGTTACAACTATTTAATCATTCACATCAGGCCCTGCCTTAAAGGGCAGTCCACCCCCAAAATTTAACCCCATACTGGCCCCACTGTGTAGTGTTAAAAAATCCTTACCTTACATATCTGCTCCTTATGGTTCTCCTGCAATGCCTGTTCAAAGTCCAGGAAACTGAACTGTAGTAGCTGTCTTCCTGTGTAAAGTTTTCCGCTTTCCTCCTGAGAGGACAGTGGCATGTGCAGGGGGCTATTTCCCCCTCCCCTATCCCTCAGGAACCCTTTTTCTGATGGGTGCCCTACCTCTAAACCCTCTAAACATATAGTATGGCCCCTGTCCCAACCCAAACCGCTAAGTCTGTTGTTAAAAAGTGTGCAGAACTCTACTTGCAATCCTTTGTTTCCACGGCATTCTTTATTGCGGCAGCCGCATCTCTGATTGGCTGCCTCTCAGCCAATCAGAGATGAGGCTGCCGGTGCTGGCCCCCTGCTTGCAGTTCAAAGCAAGCAGGGCCGAGATAAGAGCAACGGGGGATCAAAGGATTGTAGTAGAGTTGTAAGGGCATGTCCCAGATGGACATGCCCTTTAAGCAAGGTACACACACTGCTGATAAAGCCCCCAATATCAGTATGTCTTTTTTTGATTTGAACATTATTTGTATGGGTGTTTGGGTCTCAGGTATCACTTTGTTCAGGGTAATAATGTGTTTTTATCAAAGTCGTTGGGAATCCCATAGTTAACCCCAATGCCAGTTACCTGGAGATTTTTGCCACAGCCTTGTGTGACCATGCGTGTACTTATAGATTGCCTTTGTGGTATAGATTGCCTTTGTGGTGCACAGGTGTGCTCCCTAGATTCTGAGTGATTGTATTCAGAATTAACCTGGATAACTTCTAAAATTAAAAAAATTATGGACGTATAACTTTATTTTACCCACCATACTATATAATATGTAACTGTTATACAGAACTTATAAGTAGGGTATAAGGTTGGACTAGATGGACGTATGTCTTTATACAACCTGCATACTATTTACTATGTAACTGTTATACAGACATTAGGGTAGGGTAAAAGGTTGGACTAGATGGACGTATGTCTTTAATACAACCTCCAATACTATGTTACTATGTAACTGTTAACAGGCATATGTAGGGTCCTAGTTGGGTGGACTAGATGGACATATGTCTTTATACAACCTCCAATAGTATTGTTCTATGTAACTGTTAGACAGACATTATGGGTAGGGTATGAAGGTGTACTAGATGGACGTATGTCTTTATACAACCTGCAATACATTTACTATTGAACTGTTATACAGACTATATTATGGGTAGGGTATAAAGGTTGGACTAGATGACGTATTCTTTATACAACCTCCAATACTATGTTACTATGTAACTGTGTCAGACATTGGTTGGGGTATAAGGTTGGACTAGATGGATGTATGTCTTATACAACCTCCATACTATGTTACTAGTAAACTGTTAGACAGGACATTATGTGGTAGGGTATAAAGGTTGGACAGATGGATGTATAGTCTTTATACAACCTGCAATACTATGTTTATTAATGTAACTGTTAGACAGACATTATGGGTAGGGTAAAAGGTTGGACTAGATGGACGTATGTCTTACAAACCTCCAATACTATGTTCTATGTAACTGTATATCAGACATTATGTTGGTAGGGTATAAACGGCTTGGGACTAGATGGCGGTATATCTTTATAACAACCTCCAATACTATGTTACTATGTAACTGTTAGACAGACATTTGGGTAGGGGGTATAACGGTGGATAGATTGACGATGTCTTTATACAACCTCCATACTATGTTACTATGGTAACGTGTTATACGACATTATGGGTAGGGTATAAAGTGTGGACTAGATGGACGTATGTTCTTTATACAACCTCTAATACTGTTACTATGTAACTGATAACAGACATTATGGGTAGGGTATAAGATTGGACTAGATGGACGTATGTCTTATACAACCTCCAATACTATGTTACTATGTAACTGTTAACTACAGTATATGTATTAATACCAGTAATTATCAATATTATATAGTATCCCTTTACCAACCAGAACTACAGTATATGTATTAATACCAGCAATTCTCAATATTATATAGTATACCTGTACCAACCAGAATTACAGTATATGTATTAATACCAGTAATTCTCAATATTATATAGTTTTAGAAACTTATCCAGGCTATTTTTAAAGCTATTCAATGAACTTGCCATTACCACATCTGCTGAGAGACAGTTCCACAATTTCACCGTTCTCACTGTAAAGAAACCTTTCATAACCTTAAAATGAAACTTCTATTCTTCCAACCTTAAAGGATGTCCACGAGTCCTCTGATATGACCTATTAGTAAACAATGCACCAGAAAGTTAATTGTATGGCCCATTAATATATTTGTATAAGGTGATCCTTTCCCCACAGAAACGTCGCTTCTCCAATGTAAACAGCCCTAACTTCTAATCTGCCTGCATATTTAAGCCCCTCCATACCAGTGCCTTGTAAAGATGGAGAATAATACTTTTCTCTCTTGAATCTATTCCCCTCTTTATACAAGACAATATCTTGATAGCTCTAGCCGTTGCTACCTGGCATTGTTTGCTACAGCTAAGTCTGTTAACTACCAGAACCCCCAAATCTTTTTCCATTACAGATGCACTTAACACAGAGTTATTTATGGTGTAGATGGCACAGGGATTATTAAATCCCAAATGCATCACCTTACATTTATCAACATTGAATCTCATCTGCCATTCTGCTGCCCATTTTGATAATCTATCTAGGTCTGCTTGCAGCACTTACACATCATTTAAAGTTGCCAAAGCTCTACATAGTTTAGTGTCATCAGCAAACACTGAGACCTTGCTCTCCATGCCCCCTTCTAAGTAATTTATAAACAGATTAAAAATATATAATAGCAAGCTAACCAACTCATAGTCACGGCTAAATTTCTACTTACCCCCCAAAGTTGCTCTCTTGGAAATATGTTTTTAAGCCATGGGGACTATGATTTGGTTAGCTTGCTATTATACTTTTTAATCTGTTTTATAAATGACTTAGAAGGGGCATGGAGAGCAAGGTCTCTATGTTTGCTGATGACACCTAAACTATGTAGAGCTTTGGCAACTTTAATGATGTGCAGTGCGCAAGCAGACCTAGATAGATTATCAAAATGGGCAGCAGAATGGCAGATGAGATTCAATGTTGATAAATGTAAGGTGATGCATTTGGATTAAATAATCCCTGTGCCACCTACACCTAAATAACTCTGTGTTAAGTTCATCTGTAATGGAAAAAGATTTGGGGGTTCTGGTTGATAACAGACTTAGCTTGTAGCAAACAATGCCAGGTAGCAACGGCTAGAGCTAGCAAGATATTGTCTTGTATAAAGAGGGAATAGATTCAAGAGAGAAAAGTATTATTCTCCCTCTTACAAGGCACTGGTAGCCTCATTTGGATATGTGGCGTTTGGAATCCCATATACAAGGACATCTTTGAAATGGAAGCAGTTCAGAGAAGGGCAACTAAATTAATAAGGGCATGGAGGGCTTAATATGCAGGCAGATTAGAAGTTAGGGCTTTTTTCATTGGAGAAGCGACGTTCTGTGGGGAAAGGATCACCTTATACAAATATATTAATGGGCCATACAATTAACTTTCTGGTGCATTGTTTACTAATAGGTCATATCAGAGGACTCTGGACATCCTTTAAGGTTGGAAGATAAGAAGTTTCATTTTAGGTTATGAAGGTTTCTTTACAGTGAGAACGGTGAAATTGTGGAACTGTCTCAGCAGATGTGGTAATGGCAATTCATTGAATAGCTTTTAAAAAATAGCCTGGATAGTTTCTAAAACTATATAATATTGAGAATTACTGGTATTAATACACTATACTGTAATTCTGGTTGGTACAGGTATACTATATATATTGAGAATTGCTGGTATTAATACATATACTGTAGTTCTGTTGGTAAAGGGATACTATATAATATTGATAATTACTGTATTAATACATATACTGTAGTTTCTGTTGGTACAGGGATCTATATAATATTGAAATACTGGTATTAATACATATACTGTAGTTTCTGGTTGGTACGGATACTATATAATATTGAGAATTACTGGTATAATACATATACTGTAGTTCTGGTTGGTACGGTACACTATTTAATATTGAGAATTACTGGTATTAATACATATACTGTAGTTCGGATGGTACAGGGATACTATATAATATTAGAAATTACTGGTATTAATACATATACTGTAGTTTGGATGGTACAGGGATACTATATAATATGAGAATTACTGGTATTAATACATATACTGTAGTTCTGGTTGGTACGGGACACTATTTAATATTGAGATGTAAAAAAACACATAGACAATATCTGAAATGCAACCCTAATTTTTGTTTTTTCGACATATTGGCATGATAAGCATTATGGCAGCTCCTTTGTTCCCTGTTCCCAGGTAATCGCAGAGTTAATTTGTGTTAACCTGTAAGCCCTGCTTCCTTTCCCCAAAGGCAGGGCCATTTGGTGTTAAATTAGCTGACAGCAAGGGTCTAACTTCAATGGGGGAAGTGTGAATATCAAAACAAAGTCATAGACTGGTAGACACCAAAAACAGCAGGGAATCTGTTAGTTGAGATTTGAAGCAAGGGGTTGTCTGTTCATCAGGGTTGTTGTTAAAGCCAGGGTTTTTTTGGGTTTTGGACCCCCACCTTCTTTCACGGTCACCCGCTCTTCCTCTGAGGAGGGGCTTTCCTACTGGAGGATGGGGGTCTGACAAGGGGAGGGGTAGGGTCTCAAACCAGTTGGTTTCGCACAGATCGTATGGACTTGGACCTAGGCAGAGTTTTTCTGTCAGTGTTTGGGTTTGAATCTCAGCTGGACTTTTCTCTGTCGTAGATTTACGCTTTATTCTCCACAGGGGTTGGATTATTACAACAATTCAGGTGTTTCTGGGGCAAGTTCAACACAGAATCCATGCTTCCTCAGTTCCTCTGAAAAAGCTCCTTCTCAATTTGCTTGCCAGGAGAAAGGGCACGAGGTTGTAGAATGCTGTCCCCCACCCGGTTGCAGCAGATGCTGTGGGACACTCTTTAGCCACCTGCCCCAGATTTAACACAAAAACACATTTCAGCTTGTCACAAAACATACTCACCTGCCTAACGACCCACACTTCCAGAATGCCTTGGGTGCCTGGGTAGAAACCATGTTGTGCGATTCTTTACCAATATAGGAAGAATTGGGACTGTGCTGGGGAAAATTGCGTATTAACATGTAACTTCAGATTACATCTCCAGCCTCCATCGCATATGCCAGTGTGGTCAAGTTCTTTGACAGATCATTCGGACAGTGCAGTATCTACAAGGCAAGGTTTTCAGGTCAGAGGGTGGAATGGATTCTATTAAAGACCTTAATGGTCCACCCTTTACAACACCGGGCTTGGAGACCGCCAATGCCCTGAAAGTGTTTCCACAGTGCAGGGAAATCCGTCAACCTCTCAGAAAGTGGCAGTTCATGGGCTATAGCAAACTCAAATCAATTCCCAGGATGGGGCCCAGAAATAATGAATAGATGTCGTGCCAGCGCATCGACCCAGCACGAATAGACGATCAATACATTGTCCCTCCCTGGCGCAGGACCCTCCCCGCCCACTTCAATTGACACATTCCTCCTAGATGGTCCATTGTTAGTTAATATGGACGGTGCAAGAACAGTATTGGGAATTATTGTAGCCATTCTTGCAGAAGCAACTGAGGCTGGAGAAGAAGTGGGTTAAAACAGGAACAGAGCTACCAGTTAGGGTTACCAGCAGGAGGGCAGGGTTCAGCGGGGACAGGTTACCAGAAGGGACAGGGTTACCAGCAGGGACAGGGTACAGACCTACCAGCCAGGACAGGGTTACCGCAGGGACAGGGTTACCGCAGGGATCAGGGTTACAGCAGGGACAGGGTTACCAGGCAGGGGACAGGTATACCAGCAGGGACAGGGTTACAGCAGTGACAGGTTTACCAGCAGTGACAGGGTACCAGCCTACGGCCCAGGACAGGTTACCAGATGAGAAGGGTCAGATACAGGGGTACCAGCAATGACAGGGTTATCAGATGAGACAGGGTTACAGCAATGACAGGGTTACAATGATCAGGGCTACAGTAGTTACAGTAGTAACAGCAGCAGATTACAGGTAATAGCAGCAGTCAGATTACAGGGTTTTTAAACACAGTATTCCTGGGGGGTATGGGATGAGTAGGCACAGACATAGGTTTAACATAGTCTACTGGGGGGTATGGGATGGGTAATGGGGACAGACAAGAGCAATCACGAGACCGGTGTCAAACTACCCCCACGTTGGTGGACCCTTCCATCTCTTTGGCAATAGGTGCAGTAAAACTTAGATATTACAGTTAGTCTATCATAGGGTCTATTACCCCGAATGTTTGAAGGAGCAAGGGAATGATGGAATCAGTGATAGCAGGTATACCCCGGAGAAGCATGGTGCAGCCTCTTCTGAACAACATCATGAACTGACATACAGGCGGCCCATCTTTGGATCCTCTCAGCACCTGGAAATGGGGACAGGTGTGTTTTCATGGATATGTGAAATCTGCAGTCCGGACATCACGGCACCTACCCCGTCAGGATTGTCGCAGGTTATTACCTCTGTCCGTGTAGCAGGTAAGTGTCATCCTCAGTATTTCCAGCAGGGCACCCGCAGGGTTATTCGTCAGCACTCGAACAATTTGAAAAAACTTTGAGTATTTTTTTTTTTGTCACAACTTGGCGATTGTTTGTTCTGGTTTATTTTTCATTTTCCTTTCTTTCCACTTGGTTCATCAGGACAGTTCGTTACCATAGAGAACACCAGATGTTGCTGCTTTATTGGGGAATCCAGATCACAATCTCTCTCAGGAGACCTGTGGAATTCTGCCCCTCTGGGGACCAGTGTCCCGATGTTTCTCTGCCTCAGGTTGCCAATTCAGGGGAATTGGACACTGGAACCACTAGGTAGGCCTTGACTTCTCCCCCTGTCAGGTTGTACCTCGAGGACACAGAGGCATGGGAATCAAGTAAGTGTCCTCGCGAACACTCACCGCCATGTGAAACACTCTCCTTCCCTCTTCTGTCTCTGCAGGCACGGTCTCTTCGGCGAAGCCTCAGCATAGGCACGATTGCATCAGACAGCTCCATTCTCTTTCTGATCAGCTTTCCAGGCTAACTTCCCATAATTGCTGATTACAACTTGCATCTTGGCCTATGTGTGGAGAAGGCCCTTGTGTGCTCGTCTTTCTTCCCTTCAGCTTGGAACGTAAGAAGGCGATTGCTTCTCTCACAAAAATGGTACCTTTTAGGTATTACACCAAGGCATTGCAAACCCTGATACCCAGGCTCAAGTTTTCTAGCATGGGCGACCGAGGTTGGAAGGCCCAGGCACTGGATCTCCGCTGGCGAGGCTTCCCAGGGCTCCTGGAGGCCATGCCCCTAGCCGAAAAAACAGCTCTCACAGTGGGAAAATCAGCAAAACTCAACAATGGTCAGGAGTCTGCAAAATACGTCCTCTCACCACAATGCTCAGTAACATAGTATGGAGTTACTAAAGATATACGTCCATCTAGTCCAACCTTATTAACCATACCCATAATGTCTCTGTAACAGTTACATAGTTACATGAGTAACATAGTATTGAGGTTTGATAAGGTATATGTCATCTAGGTCAACTTTTGCCCTACCTATGTCTGTCTAACAGGTCACATTAGTATTGGAGTTTATATAAAGATATACGTCCATCTAGTCCAACCCTTGAACCCTTACCATAATGTCTGTCTAAACAGGTACAACAGGAACATAATATGGAGGTTGTATAAAGTATAGTCATCTAGTCCAAATTTACTCCACTACCCAAATGTCGTTAACAGTACATAGTAATATAGTATTGGAGGTGCTATTAAAGTCATATGCCATCGATCCACTTTAGACCCTACCAGATGCATGTTTATCAGTTACATAGTAACCTAGTAGTGGGAGGATTGTATAAAGGTAAACGTCCATGCTAGTCCAACCTTTGCATACCATACCCATAATATCTGTCTAAAAGTTTACAAGCTAGGAACATATCATTGAGGTTGATAAAGACATGATGTCCCTTATCCAACCTTTAGACCCTACCCATAATGCCTGTTTAACAGTACATAGTTAAATAGTATGGCGGTCTGATAAAGACATACGTCCATCTAGGCAATCTTATACCCTACCCATAATGTCTGTATATCAAGTTACATAGTAACATAGTATGTGAGTTGTATAAAGACATACGTCCATCTAGTCCAACCTTTATACCTACCCATAAATGTCTGTATAACAGTTACATAGTAACATAGTATTGGAGGTTGTATAAGACATACGTCCATATAGTCCAATCGTTATATACCTACCATAATGTCTGTCTAACCGTTATAGTAAAATAGTATTGGAGGTTGATAAAGAGTATACCGCCATTTTTCTAGGGTCAACCTGGATACCCTACCCATAATGTCTGTAAACAGTTACATAGTAAACATAGTATTGGAGGTTGTATAAAGACATATGTCCATCTAGTCCAACCTTTATACCCTACCCAAAGTCTGTTAACAGTTACATAATAACATAGTATTGCAGGTTGTATAAAGACATAATCATCTAGTCCAACTTATACCCTACCCATAATGTCTGTCTAAACAGTTACATAGTAAACATAGTATTGGAGGTTGTTAAAGCATACATCCATCTAGTCCAACCTTATACCCTACAATAATGTCTGTATAACAGGACATAGTACACATAGTATTGGAGGGTTGTATAAAGACAAGGTCCATCTCAGTCCAACCTTTTACCCTACCCAAACTGTCTGTTAACCGTTACATAGTAAATATATGGCGGTTGTAAAAGACATACGTCCATCTAGTCCAACCTTCATACCCTACCCATATGTCTGTAAACAGTTAATAGTAACATTACTATTGGAGGTTGTTATAAATAGACATATGTCCTCTAGTCCAACCTTTAGACCCTATCCATAATGCCTGTTTAACAGTACATAGTAACATAGTATTGGAGGTTGTATAAAGACATACGTCCATCTAGTCCAACCTTTATACCCTACCCTAATGTCTGTATAACAGTGACTAGTAAAATAGTATTGCAGGTTGTATAAAGACATACGTCCCATCTAGTCAACCTTCATACCTATACGTAATAGTTCTGTCTAAACAGTACATTATTAATATAGTATGGTGGTAAAATAAAGTTATACGTCCATAATTTTTTTAATTTTAGAAAGTTATCCAGGTTAATTCTGAATACTATCACTCAGAACTTAGGGAGCACACCTGTGGCACCACAAAGGCAATCTATACACACAAAGCAATCTATAAAGTAACACGCATGGTACCACAAGGCTGTGGCATAAAAATCTCCAGGTAACTGGCATTGGGTTAACTATGGGATTCCCACGACTTTGATTAAAAAACACATATTACCCTGAACAACAGTGATACCTGAGACCCCAAACACCCATAACAAATAATGTTCAAATCAAAAAAAGACATACTGATATTGGGGGGCTTTATCAGCAGTGTGTGGTAACCTTCTTAAAGGGCATGTCCATCTGGGACATTGCCTTACAACTCCTACTTACAATCCTTTGATCCCCCGTTGTCTTATCTCGGCCCTCTGCTTGCTGGAACTGCAAGCAGGGGCCAGACCGGCAGCCTCATCTCTGATTGGCTGAGAGGCAGCCAATCAGAGATGCGGCTGCCGCAATAAAGAAGTGCCGTGGAAACAAAGGATTGCAAGTAGAGTTCTGCACACTTTTTTTACAAACGAACTTGGCGGTTTGGGTGTGGGACAGGGTGCACATACTATATTGTTTGAGGGGTTTAGAGGTAGGGCACCCATCAGAAAAAAAGGGTTCCTGAGGGATAGAGGGAGGGGGAAATAGACTCCCCTGCACATGCCACCGTCCTCTCAAGGACAGGAGAGGGGGAAACCTTTCACACCAGGAAGACAGCTACTACAGTTCAGTTTCCTGGACTTTGAACAGGCATTGCAGAGGAACCATCCGGAGCAGATAGTAAGGTAAGGATTTTTTAACACTACACAGTGGGGCCAGTATGGGGTTAAATTTTGGGGTGGACATGCCCTTTAAGGAGGCTGATGTGAATTGATTAATAGTTGTAAACTGCTGTGGAATATGTAGCGCTATCTAATAAAATATAAACATAAAACGAAAGGTTTGTATCAGTCTTTAAGGATGTAGTATATATAAATATATATACAGGGAAATATTTTTTTTTTATGCCATTATGGAAACTATAATTCTTCCCAATACATCCTGGTACCATTTTTTAGTTGTCCCCTATTTAGATATCCAGTATTATTATTATTATTGTGATTATATAACGCCAACATGTTCCGTAGCGCTTTCAATTTACATGTATACATTTACATCAGGCCTGGCCCCTGAATCTAAGCACATTTATTTGACACATAACAAACTATCAGTAAGTCTTTATGATTGTGGGGGAAACTGGAGGAAACCGACGCAAGCACAGGGAACATACAAACTCCTTGCAGATGTCCAAGGGTGGAATCAAACTCAGGACATCAGCGCTGCAAGGTATCAGTGCTAACCACTGGCCACCGTGCTGCCCCAGTCGAGTGCCTTAGTATCATAAACTCTTTTGTTATGTATAGTTTTACCTAGCTGGAATGTGACAGTTGGTACATAACTGAATGGTGGAAAATTCCCAATGCTTGACCTCAGATCGTCTGGCAGGGGGCTGGGGGACTGGGGGACTGAGCTTGAGACTAAACAAGTACTGTATTGAAGTCATGCAGCAACATATCAAAGTAAAGTTGCCCATACATTAGAACTTACCTGCCGACCGATCCAGCAACATTCAAACAATTCTTTCAAAACTGCTTCCGTTCTCATTTGCGACCGACATGTGACAGACATTGTGATCGTATGTTGGTCGTGAAGAAGAACCGGAAAGAAAGTTCCGGAAGAATTGATTCATGCGGTTGGACCGGTCGTCAGGTAATTTCTAATGTAAGCGTACATTAAGTGCTGCTTAAATGTAATCATTATAGATTGAAATGAGGTAAAGTCATTTTTCCGGTGTAAATTCCTGAAAACGATTAATTGGTATTTCTATTGAGTTAGACATCAGGGGTTGAATTTTTCTGCAGAGCTCAAAGTGATTAAATAGTCCATCTGCATAATAACTAACTGTGATTATTTCCTGTTTTGCAACAGAATAATACAAAATGGTGCAGCTTATCTCACAATAATGGGAGCTCGGGTGAATTATTCACCTTTGTGAGGAATCTTGGAATCTTACAGAGGGTTATCATTAATGTTTATATATTAGCTATGTTTGTAATGAGCTTGAGGATGTTTTTACGTTCGGGTTGCGGTTTGTGCATATTCCGAAATTGGAGTGAATGCATTTCGCAAATGCACCCACATTGTGAGGCACTGACGTGGTTTCTCATGCAACACACTATCGCAAGCGTATTAGAAACACGCTAGTGTGGTCGTAATGAGAATAGGAGCAACACTGTTAAACTATTCAAGCCAGGACATCATCAATGTCTTTGACCAATTAATTCCATTTCTTTCACACTACACTTAGCTGACTAATTAAGGCAAGTTCAGCCCTGAAATGAAAACTACAACAGGAATCCTCAAACCCCCAAACGATTATAGTTTGAAATCTAAAATATAACAGTAAGTCTAACCTGAAATCCTGCACAATGTCCTGTTTCCCTGTTTCTGATTCCTGGTTCTTCCAGTTAGTAACTGTCATGGATTTGACAGATTACATCACAGCTATGATTGAATGTTAATCCCCTGTCTGCCTCTTCTGAGCATGCCCAGGCTCAGTACAGGCTCAGTACAGTTTTCTAAATTGCTCAGTTTCCACAAGTCATCCAGAAGCATAGCAGCATACAGTAATGAATTCATAGGACAAAGGATATATCAACATATTTTAAAGAGGCCAAGATGAGGGTGGAGTTGTCCTTTAAACTGTCATTGATTACCTAAATTTAAGAAGGATTCTCAGTCAACTGTAGATATTCTGTATCTAATAATCAGATTATCATGTTAGTGATCAATATAAGGTGGAGGTCAGAGAATAACCAGGTTATATGATACATGCTGTATGTTCAGTGGCTATGTATATTAAAGGAAAGTTCATGGGGGAAACTAAATTATTTATGTCGCACATACCTAGTATATTCTCTTTTAAAATATGCTATGCCCTTCTCAGAAACTACAGAGAAACTGAATCTCCAGGGCTCAGTCAAAGGGCAAGAACATAATGGACACTACTATGATTCCTGCCTACAGAGCAATGTATTTATAACCAGAGAGATCACTGGAAGGCACATTAATAAACGTAGTAAACAAGAAAATGACTATTTTTTTTTATATTTGAACTCAACTTCCCCTTTAATGAATGAATCTAAAATGATATAATACACATGGGAATCATGGGACCATCCTAGCAGGTTACTGTATTGTACATTGTATTTCAGATAATTCCTAGAAATAAAGATCGTTCCATGTATTTATCAGTCACATGGTCAGTAGCGCTCTACGGTTCATCTTGTTGGATAAATACATTTAGCTGGGATTGGTCATGTGTAAACAAGGATGTTGTGTTGTTGCTACATCCGTCAAACAATTATTTGCTCTGTTCTATGGAACTCAAGACTGTACATTGAACAGCAGTAAAGAAAACATACATATGTTACCATCCATCCTAGAGTCAAACACATGGAAAACCTCATTCATCCTGGTTTTAAATTCTTAGGCATTGCAGCACTTATGGGCTCCTGACACTTGTGATGGTGCATTTTATTTCCTGGAGCAGAGACCCATAAGAGATAATGACCATATAATTCACAAGTCCCCAGTGCTACCATAGAGATTCATAGTAAACATATGTCACACATTTACTAACTGCACTGAATTCTGTTGTGTGCACTCTATATTAACCAGCAGCAGTTAAAATTCCAGTTCTGAAATGGGGCAATTATATTTCAGCTTGCTGCCAGTATAACTGCAACATGATTGGCTTGAGCGGAAGTTTTTTCTTTAATCAACAATACGATTGGACTCTAAAGAGAATGATGAGACTGCACATCTTACAAACATTGTTTAAAAGAAGGGGCCCCTGTTTTCTTCCCTTGCCCCACAAGGGATGCCTACTGCTATAATGGAGCCTTTTGTGGGGAGTCTTTATGGAGAAAATTGGAATATGCAGCAACTTGATGACCCTTAAAATTCCAATCAAGTTTTATCGGGCCAAACAATGAAGAAGAAAAAAAATTAAAAAAATAAAAATATAAAAATGATTCAGACAAACAACCAAATCGACATATAGTTTACCTTCTCGTTACTTTGGCCATTGACACAATATTTAAAACATTTCAATGCAAGAAGGAGGCAAAAATAAAAAAATAAAACATAAAGAAGGATACCAAAAACACTTTTTTATTAAGTTTGACATTTGTATTAAATCGCTTGAACATAAAGACAACCGTGGCCTCTGGTTTCAAATCTTTAACGTATCTTTAACTTTGCCAAGAAGTAAATCGAGTTCATTAGTTCTATCTCCTGAAATAAGGGAACTGAAATGTAAGGGACTTCCAACAACATATAATACCAATACAATCACCAGGAAATGAAAGGCCTAGAAAGCCTTAGGCTCCACTGAGCAGGAAAGGAAGCTTAGGTTTATTGAGTTTTGAACCTTATTTTCAAACAGAATGGAACTGGTGGACTTGTGTGACAATAAGTTCCTACTTCCCAATCATTTCTACGACTTAACGTTTAGTCACGAACCAGGAATGTTAGGAACTTGGGGGATTATGGTTTGGGGAACGTTGAGATGTAATCATGTATTCTCTTCTGACTTCAGTTCCCTTTTCTAGAATTTGACACAGGTTGTAGCTTTGGAAGATGTGGTAAAACTAAACCAGGAATGGCCATAATAAAGGTATTGAAGGCCCATCGTTGTCCACATGTAACTGGAAATTTCTAATTTGGTGATATATTTTAAGCTGACAAAAAGATAAATTAGGCCCCATGTGAGAGATTCTAATAATCAATATCTCTGAGGCTGCAACATAATATCATTAGGATCTTACAACTTTGAGAGGGAAGGTGCCTCTACTGTATTTACATGGTTCAATACTAAACATGGGCCTTGGTCCCTAGGGAATCAACAGTCAGTGGCCTAGAAGTAGCTGTCAGATTGTGTCACTGAAAGAATGGGAGCAGTTACCTGCTGAGTTTCGGTCAATACTTACAAATTATTGGTTGATAATCCATACAAACCAGCCAGACCTAATTACTATTATGATGTATATTTAAAATTAAAGGTTCAACCCTAAGTGGTTGCTTTAAGTAGCACTATCTGCTGTCTATGTGTTGCTGCATTCCTTCCAATCCAGTACTTGTTTTGCTCAGGCTCAGTAATGCTCCCTCCCTACTGACTATCTGTGAGGGCAAGCCATGATCAGCTATCCTTATGAGGCTGCACTGGGAGAGGGAATTACCCATCATGCAATTCACACATACCAAATGTCACCATTCCAACAACAGCAAATAGCACATAACAGAATTGTATATGATGAAAAGTCTTTTAATTTACAGCTGAAATGTAAAATGGTTCAGATTAGATATCCGAGAAATAGGAGTCAGATCAAAAAACAATGGTACAGTGATAATTGGGAAGAATTATAGTTAACGTACTGGGCAATTTATAAAAAAATAAATACATTTTCCAGTGGTATATCCTTTAAAAATGGCTAAACTGAATACTTATTTTTTCATTTTGTTATTGCTGCAATTGTACATAAAAATTACATTCCTTTTTATACTTTGGCTTTGCTTTACCTTTCCTCAAATACAATTTAAAGACCACTCACATGAAAGAAGCCTAAAGGCTTTGTAAGGCATTAAACTGTGGTGTGTTTACAGAACTATCGTGTGTAAGTTAAAATGAAAAATAGCCCACCCCCAAACTATCTCTAAAATTGAAAGTACCTGGGACAGGATATAAAACTGGTAACACCTAACTCCCAATATTTGTGAGGGGTATCAACCAAGTCCTGGCTTCAGCACTGAATTCGATACATTAATAGTCCAGACTAACCTGGCAAATAAAAACTGCATGTGTTGTAGCTCCTTAATGAAACATATTGGAGGTAAAAATAATCAATCCAACCTCCATACCACAGTTTTTTTGTTTTTTTTTAATTTTTAAGTTAATTCAGAGTAGGGTATCCTTTAAGATGGTCAAAAGTTCCCAGTTCTCCCCCTAGGTGGCAGGATTTTTCAAGATCCCTTTTATTTTTCCTTGTTAACCGAACGCTCTCATCCTTTCGGTGCATGAAAAGGAATCCAAAGCTGCATCCAAACTGACATCTTACACTCTGATGTGGTTTCCCTTTATGTGTAGGCTATATAATGAGCTGTAATGTTCCCCACTAAGCTATCAATACACAAAGCTTGTTTCAACGTGTGTGACCCAGAAAAATAGAAAAGAATGATAATAAAGGCAACATTCTAAAGTGTTTGTACCCAGTGTACCCCCCACAGACTGTATTTGTCAATAAAACATCAGATATAACGATGGGTAATATAGAAATAAATACTGTTCTGTGTCTGTCTCAGAATCATCAATCGATATAATAAAGGAAATAACAAATGTGAGTGAGATGAAATGTTGTGACCCAGATTTTATTTAAAGGGCTGGAGGGGGGTGAGGAATCGAGATGTAGTAACGATCGTGAGTGCCAGTCTGGCCTCACTCAGTGACTGTTACTTCAGATTCAAAGGACATGTCCAATCTTAAAACAAAAAACTGGGGACATGTCAGTTATCTGCCCCCAAATGCTATTTTCCTTGTTTATTACCTGTATTTGTAACCAGATATTTATAGGTGAAACATAGGCAATTATTGGCATGTGCATGTTATGGCCATCAAGGAACGACATAATTTACCTATTATCGTTCGTGTGTAGGGGCTTTTCCCGTCCGATCAGAGTTCATACGACACGACCTTAGTGGCACTCCGTCGATCAGGAATGCTGTAAAATTTCCATCGTCGGAATCGGCTCCGATACGATTGTGTGGTGTATGGCCACACGGCCGACTGATCCCCATATTGCATATGGGGATTGGTGGGTGCGTGGTGTGCTGTTCCCACAACATGTGTGCCAAAGATACCAATGCGATCTGTGGGCACACATGCTGTGAGATCGCATTTGTACGGCCAGCTTTACTCAGGATCAGGAGACTAATTATCCTTAAATATTGGTTAGCATTGTAGGTATAAAGTGCATAATATAAAGTTGGGGTTGGGGCAGGTGTTTTAGGGTGGACATTCCCTTTAAAGCAATATGCTACCCCAAGGACCATAACTAAAGTGCATACTATGTTGATCACGGGGGCACCCACAATGCATGATGAGTATGCACGGTCATTCACTGGGCGGATAATCAATGAGCCACAACGAACTGCCGACAAACCTCCCATACAAGGCATGATTGGCTGTGCATACACATCGCGTGTTGGCTGATTGGCTGTGCATCACATCGCGTGTGGGCTTGGCAGTGCATACACATGCGTGGTTGGCTGATTGGCGGTGCATACACATCGCGTGTTGTGGGGTGCATACACATGCGTGTTGGCAACTATACAAAAAAAAGGCCATGAAAACAGAATGTTTAAAGAAAAAAATCTAACAATAACCTTGATTTTTTCCTAACAAAAACTATAAAAACTAATACTCCTCAATATTTTCTTAAAATTAAAATTGCCCAATTTGCTTAAGAAATGTTAATGACCCAATCATTTATTTTACAAAACCAGAAGGACACATAACTCAACCAGGAATTACAGACCTAAAAATCATTGCAAACTTTTAGCAGAAAGGTTTTCACCCAACTTTACTAGAAATACAGGAACTAAAATTTCAATAATATTAAATGGGGCGAAGATCTCTCTAATATTTATATCTAAAGCTAAAATTCCAAAAATAAATTAACTAAAAAAACAAACCATTCACAAATAGATCCGTCATACAAAAAACACCATGATATTATCAGGCATATGTATTAAAAGTTCTTATGGTTGAAATTGGTGGTAATTTTGCCCCAACCAATCAGATTTTGCTTTCAAATGGTACATAACATCTGATTGGCTGGGGCAAACTAGCACCATTTTTAATGATTTCTTTCATAGCCTTACATAGGCCTGTATATTCCCTTGGACACTAATAACCTAATTAGAATTTTTATTAATTAGGAGATATTTTTAAGTTCACATATTATCTTATACATTGAATGGAAATTACAGGTTGTACCTTCTCCCTCTGGAATTGCATACAAAATAAAGCACGACAATGAACAGATCAGACTATAAACCAATAATTTTTACCTTATTTGATTACGGATTTATCAATGTGTGCTACTTTACTATAGTATAGACATGTCGACATAGTCTGCCATGCCTTTATGGACAACTTTACAGTTGCACACCTTATATATTAGCAATCTTTCAGCATAAGAGAGCATTTGATGAGTAGGAGGGTTACACGGTACACAGATTTCTCAGTATTACAGCTTATTACTTACAGTTTCTGTGCATTTTTATATGTGTATTAGGGGGTTTTCAGATTGGGGATAAAATAATGGTAGTTCCTTAAATAAAGGGTTTAGAATAAAAAAAAAAAAGTGCCCCACTACAGGCTTCAGCGTATATATTATATTTTTAAATAACAATATGTGTCTCTAATTGGGAAGGGTATCCTATAATACACAACCTACAACTGTATCGTATGGATCAGATAACTTACTATGTATTCAAAAAACTATAACTGGTGTCTAATGTTAAATATGAAATATAGAGGAAGCCTTTATATAGCTCAAGGTAGATATTAGTACTTTTAAATATTGGAGGCTTAATAAATAAGGAAATCTAAACACGGCGAATGTTATTTATTTATTTTTTTAATTTAACTTAATAAGAACAATATTGAGACCTTTTTATTTACTTACCACTGGATTACAGTGTTACAATAATAAAACAATAAGGACTGATGCTATAGGAGGTACAAAAGTTTGCATGCTATTAATTTGCATCAACCAATTAGATTGTTAGTTTTTAGTGGTCACTGCAGTTAGATAACATCTCATTGGTTGCTGCAGATTAATTGGTATGGGCAAAACCTTGAACGTTTTATTGCATCAGGCCCTAAAGTGCTTTGTCATTTTATAATGGTTAGATGTGTCGATTAATTAAAATACTGTCAAATGAATGAAATGACAATCTAGAAAGTGAAATTAGTCTTTTCCATGCATTAGATATAACATTTACAAAAAGAAAGCAAAACTTCACGGACAGCAAAAAAATACTCTCCAGTCGAATTGTTGGTGGACAATAGAAAGAGGAAAATGGAAGCCAAGTGTCTGTAGCACTGGAAACATAAAAGCAATAAAGTACATTTTGTATTTATCACAGGCTGGAGGACAACGTAGTCATTAGATATACTATATAAGCTCACGGGGAGCCTAGAGAAAACATTTGTGTCTTTTCAGAAACTGAACTGAATGAGACAATATCCCCAAAATGTTGTAGAAATGTCAATGAAAGAAAAAAAAAGATAACCCAAAGCAAATGTCAGTGGGACATCTAGGGAACGGTTATGACATGTACCGAGGTCAAATTGCTTCATTCTTGTTCGCATCTTGTATCCGTGTGTTGTTCTCTTCCCTCTCTATGGATAAATGAAAGCCATTGGTTCATTAAATGACCAGTCAAATAAATAGGACTGTATTATATGGAGGATTTGAACCTCATTTAAGTCATTTCTCCAGAGCGATCAAGCTCTTGAGCGATTTTCGTTTTAAAGGGATTTTTCTGTTTTAAGGGAATTGAGAGCGTTAAAAAACTAAAGCGTTTATAACTGTGGTTTGCAGCCTGTAAATGTACTAACCTAACACTATTTATTCTAGGAGTGTGCCTGTGGAAGTAATAATCACTGGTGTGTTTTTGTTTTTTACTACTTTCTGTGAATAAGGTAGTAGGAATTGTTTGAGTAAACTCAGAGCACGGGTTACTGAAACAAATACTGGGTGTTAAACAGCACTGTTACCCTGTAGAGCGGGGTTGGTAAGAGACAAAGGAAAGGCCTTTTTTTTTCTTTTCACTAATTGGATGGGGTGTAGCTAATTGGTTTAAATTGGCTGAGGGATTGGTCTGTGGTTTTGAACCTCATTTAAGTCATTTCTCCAGAGCGATCAAAGCTCTTGAGCGATTTTCTGTTTTAAAGGGATTTTTCTGTTTTTTAAGGGAATTGAGAGCGTTAAAAAAATAAAGCGTTTTAAAAACAAGAAAGCGTTTAAGAACAACACTGCTATTCTCTGCTGTGTATTGCTGTGTCTCTGCTTGTGTATGCTGTGTCTCTTGCTGTGTATTGCTGTTCCTGTGTCTCTGGTGTGTATTGCTTGTTAGATGGACAGTTTTGTTGGGGCCGTGAATGGGCATCCTGCCGCATGTATGGGATCTTGGAGCAGCCGCCCCAAGGGACCTATGTATGTGTCAGATGTGAGTGGGTTGCCCATTTGAATCTGAGGTCCAGAATCTGAGGGGTAAACTTGCAGCATTGAAGGGCTTGGGCAAATCGGGGGAAATGCAGGTAGTGCAGGGGCCAGTAACTGGAGGGTGGACATGGGGCAGATAAGGTGAAGAAGGAGATATTTGTAAGGGTCACCAGGGGAGTAGGGGACGGAAGGATGGGCGGCTTTTCCCAGCTGGTCGATCCCAACAGATTTGCCATTTTAGGCGAATGGGGACGATGGCTCGGAAGCAGCATGTATGGAGCAGCCTTCCATTGAGCACCCAGGGGACGGCCATCTCCAATACAAGGGAGGGAGAACTGGGGGCTAGGAAGGATAGGCAGGTGGTGGTAGTGTGGTAGGGACTCCATTATTAGAAGGGTAGATAGGGTAATCTGTCACCAAACCCTACATGCCGAACAGTGTGTGTCTGCTGGTGCTAGGGTTCGACATGTGGTGGATCGTGTAGACAGATTATTGGGTGGGGCTGGGAGTGACCCAGCAGTCTGGTTCACATTGGTGCCAATGACAAAGTTAGAGGTGGAGGTGAGGTCCTTAAAAATGATTTCCGAGAATTAGGGGCCAAGTTAAAAAGCAGGACCTCCAGGGTAGTGATTTCAGAAATACTACCGCAGCCACGTGCTACGCTAGGGAGACAACGGGAGCTCAGGAGTATAAATGCGTGGCTAAGAGGGTGGTGTAAGGAGATGGGGTTGGTGGTTTTAGAGAACTGGGCTGATTTTCTGTTGGCTACAGGTTTAGTAGGACGGATTGCACCTCAATGGCGATGGTGCAGCTGTTTTGGGGGAGAAATGGCTAGGGGGTTGGAGGAGATTTTAAACTAGGTATGGGGGGGAGGAATGTATTAACTACACAGGAGGTAGAAGAGAAGTTAGGATCTGGGGGCTAGTAACACACGGAGGGGAGGAGAAGGGGGAGGGGGGATAGAATAGAGGATAGGGAGCATGTACGACCATTGATAGAAGTAAAACAATTATGTAAAAATGATGTTTACAAATGCAAGGAGTCTGGCTGGAAAAACCGGCGAACTTGAAATAATAGCACTAAAGGAAAGGTATGATGTTAATTGGTATAGCAGAATCATGGCTTAATGATTCACACGACTGGACAGTAAATATTGAAGGATACTCCTTATTTAGGACATGACGAGTTTAATAGAAAGGAGGAGGAGTATGTATGTATGTTAAACAGGGAATTGAAGCCAAATTTAAAAGATGGAATAGATGGGGGAGCAAACGATGACGGCAGAAACATTATGGGTGGAACTGTGTACAGGAAGCAAGGAGGTAGGTAAATTAATTGTTGGAGTATGTTATAAGCCGCCAAATTCAAGGAAGAGTGGAAATGAATCTCCATATGCAGTTGGCGAAGGCTGGGTATGGGCATGTTGGTCATGGGGGATTTTAACTACCCTGACATAGTGGAGTAAGGGAACTGCCAGCACCTCTAAAGTATAAAGTTCTTAAATTTTCTATATGCGCATTTCTTTCACAGATGGTAGAAGTTCCTACTAGACAGAATGCGTGTTGGATCTGGTGATATCTAATAACCCTGAGCTCATTTGGAGATGAGGGTAATGGGAAGCTTAGGGAATAGTGACCATGATATAGTGTCATTAATATAGGTTGCAAAAACTAAAGTGCACTGGCTTAACAAAAACTTTTAACTTTAGGAAAGCTAATTTTATGTTTTTAAAGGAATCGCTCCTGCTCATAGACTGGGGGGAACGTTTCTAGGTAAAGAACTGAGCAGATGTGGCCACTTTTAAAGGGATATTAAACTATTACATTTCCAAATCGGTACTTTAGGTACAAGTGTAAAAAATTAGGTCCAGTCCTGCATGGCTTAATGCTCAGGTAAAAGGGAAATGGAAAAAAAAGAAAAGGGCTTTAAAATTTTGAAAACAGAAGGCACAAAAAATTCGAAAATCGAAAATCCGCGAGAGGACCCGTTAAAATTAAAATACCATTAAAATAACAAGATTTTTCGGATTTCGGGATTTTCGAAATTACGAGTTTACATGTATTTCCGAAAATATGTATTTTCGAAAATACAAGTAATCCTTGTAATTTCGAAAATTTTAAAAAATACGTATGTATGGAATTAAGAGAATCCTTGTATTTCGAAAATTTTCAAAATATGGGTTTTTCCTGTATTTTCGAAATTTCGAAAATACGAAAAACGGCGAATCGGAAGTTCGGAAGGCGGAAAATCTGGAAAAAATCGCGAAAATCCGCGTTCACGAACGGGATAAATCTGCGGCGGAGCGGTTCGGATCGAACAGGCCATCCCTAGTCAGGTGCTCATCTGAGGGAATTCTACCTCCAAGAGTCAAGTCACAAAGCAGAGAGGTTGTCAGCTCATAAAATACAAGTACTTATATGTCTAAGACTACCACATCTACACATGTGCTCTCTAGAGAATCTATTGCTTCAGCGTTTGCAACTGGATCCTAGTGCCAACCTGAGAAGGGAGATACAGACATGACACTATTTTTGATCAATTACACTGTTCCTTAATATGATCGATACCCTGACGAGACATTACAGATACACTGACCTGGATGAATGATATTACAGAATACCTACCTGGATAGAATATACGATATACCATGACCTGGATGATGAATATTACAGATATCCATACGATATTACGACATACCGTGGATCAGTATACCATGACCGTGAAAAATATTACAGATATACCATGACCTGGGCTGAATATATTACAGAATACCATGACCTGGATGATGAATATTACAGATATACCATGACCTGGATGGATGATATTAAAGATATACATGACCTGGATGGATGAATATTACAGATATACCATGACCTGATGATGAATATTACAGAATATACCATGACCTGGATGAATGAATATTACAGATATACCATGACCTGGATGAATGAATATTACAGATATACTATGACCTGGATGATGATATATTACAGATTACCATTGACCTGGATGAATGAATATTACGATTATACCATGACATGGATGCAAGGATATTACAGATAACCATGACCTGGATGAATGAATATTACAGATATACCATGACCTGGATGAATGAATATTCAGATATACCATGACCTGGATTGGATGAATATTAAGTATACCATGACCTGGATGGATGAATATACAGATATACCATGACGGGATGAAATGGAATATTACAGATATACCATGACCTGGATGATATGATATTACAGATATACCATGACCTGGCATGAATGAATATTACAGATATACCATGACCTGGATGAATGAATATTACAGATATTACCATGACCTGGATGGATGATATTACAGATATACCATGACTTGGATGATGAATATTACAGATATACCGTGACCTGGATGAATGAATATACAGATATACCTGACGGATGAATGAATATTACAGATATACCGTGACCTGGATGAGATGAATATTACAGAATACCATGACGGATGAGATGAATATTAAAAGATATACCATTACCGGATGGAAAGATATTACAGATTACCATGACTGGATGAGATGAATATACAATATACCATCCTGGATGGATGAATATTACAGACTAGCCATGACACTTGTGATATGAAACTAGATCTATACCGACCTGCGAGAAGGATGAATATCAGATAACTTGACAACATAATTTATTATTCTTGGACTTCTCTGAATTAAATTGTTTTAAAAAAGTTTGTTTGCTGTATAAACCACATTTTCAATTTGGTAAGTTACACGCTATGTGTTTCCATTTTGATTTTATAAATCAGCAGGCGATGACTTTCCTTTTTCAAATGACCAAACAGATACGGAGAAATGTTACATAAAGTATCTCCTGTGGTATATTGCTTTTATATAAAGTGTGTGATGTATTTATGTCCTTGGTGCTATGAATTTCTGAAAAAGTAAAATGTAAACTTCTGCCATACCTTGAAATATTCACTTGTTATTTGTCGGAGACAGATTGGTAATACATTAAAGGAACACTAAATCCATAAAAATAACTATTTGCCATCCGTTTCTATTATTCACAGGGAGGTGAGAACACTTATTCTCACCTCCCTGTGAATAATATTATGCTTGTGGGACCTGGAACTTACCTTACCACCGCTCACTCGCAAGCCGCTTCTTCACTGAACAGCTGTTCTCTCCTGATCGCGCGCCCTATCTTTTGTATTGGCGCGCATGCGCCTAAGATAGGGCGCGCGGTTGGGACAGAGCGGCTTTCAGTGAAGGAGCGGCTTGCAGTGGAGCAGCGGTAAGGTAAGTTCCAGGTCCACCGAGTGTCCTATTATTCACAGGGAGGTGAGAATAAGCTTTCTCACCTCCCTGTGAATAATAGAAACGAATGGCAAATCGTTATTTTTATGGATTATGGGAGTTTACAGTCTTTTAGAAAGTTCCAGGATGCTGGGTGGATCCCTAATCTTCTCTACATACAGTATTCTCAAGATATTAAACATATTTCCAAGAGAGCAACTTTGGGGGGTAAGTAGAAATTTAGAATATCTTGAGAATACTGTATTTAGAGAAGATTAGGGATCCACCCAGCATCCTGGAACTTTCTAAAAGACTGTAAACTCCCATAATCCATAAAAATAACGATTTGCCATTCGTTTCTATTATTACAGGAGGTGAGAAAGCTTATTCTCACCTCCTGTGAATAATAGGACACTCGGTGGACCTGGAACTTACTATACCGCTGCTCCACTGCAAGCCGCTCCTTCACTGAAAGCCGCTCTGTCCCAACCGCGCGCCCTATCTTAGGCGCATGCGCGCCAATACAAAGATAGGGCCGCGATCAGGAGAGAACAGCTGTTCAGTGAAGAAGCGGCTTGCGAGTGAGCGGTGGTAAGGTAAGTTCCAGGTCCCACAAGCATATATTATTCACAGGGAGGTGAATAAGTGTTCTCACCTCCCTGTGAATATAGCAACGGATGGCAATATGTATTTTTATGGATTTAGTGTTCCTTTAATGTATTACCAGATCTGTCTCCGCAAAAACAAGTGGAATATTTCAAGGTATGGCAGAAGTTTACATTTTACTTTTTCAGAAATTCAATAGCACCAAGGACAATAAATACATCACACACTTTATATAAAAGCAATATACCACAGGAGATACTTTATGTAACATTCTCCGTGATCTGTTTGTCATTTGAAAAAGGAAAGTATCGCACCTGCTGATTTTAAAATCAAAATGGAACACATAGCGTGTAACTTACCAATTGAAAATGTGGTTTATACAGCAAACAAACTTTTTTAAAACAATTTAATTCAGAAGAAGTCCAAGAATAAGTAAATTTATGTTGTCATAGTTATCTGAATATTCATCCCTTATCGCAGAGTCCAGTTAGTCTAGTATATCATATCATCAGTGTCATGGTATCTGTAATATTCATCCATCCGGATGGTATATTGTACTATTCATCTATCCAGGTCATGGTATATCTGTAATATCTTTCCATCCCGGTATGGTATATCTTAATATTCATGCTCATCCGTCATGGTATTCTGTAATATTCATCATCCGGTCACGGTATATCTGTAATATTCATTCATCCGGTCAGGTATATCTTGTATATTCATTCATCCAGGTCACGGTATATCTGTAATATTCATCATCCAAGTCATGGTATATCTGTAATTCATCCATCCAGGTCATGGTATATCTGTAATATGTCTTCATCCAGGTCATGGTATATCTGTAATATTCATTCATCAGGTCATGGTATATCTGTAATATCATTCATCCAGGTCATGGTATATCTGTAATATTCCATTCATCCCGTCATGGTATATCTGTATATTCATCCATCCAGGTCATGGATAGCTTAATATTCATCAATCCAGGTCATGGTATATCTGTAATATTCATTCATCAGGTCATGGTATATCTGTAATATTCATTCATCCAGGTCATGGTTATCTGTAATATCCTTCATCCAGTCATGGTATATCTGTAATATTCATTCATCCAGGTCAATGGTAATCTGTACATATACATCATCAGGTCATTTATATCTGTAATATTCATTCATCCAGGTCATGGTATATCTGTAATATTCATTCATCCAGGTCATGGTATATCTGTAATATTCAGTCATCAGGTCATGGTATATCTGTAATATTCATCCATCCAGGTCATGTATATCTTGTAATATCATCCATCCAGGTCATGGTATATCTGTATATTCATCATCCAGGTCATGGTATTCTGTAATATATTCACCAGGTCTGGTATATCTGTAATATTTTTCACGGTCATGGTATATCTGATCCACGGTCATGTAATCGTAATATCGTATATTCTGTAATATTCATCATCCAGGTCATGGTATATCGTACATCGGTAGTATGTAATATCATCATAGTAGTATATCTGTAAGATCATCAGTCAGGGTACGACTGCAGTGTATGACAAAAATAGTGTCATGTCTGTATCTCCCTTCTCAGGTTGGCACTAGGATCCAGTTGCAAACGCTGAAGCAATAGATTCTCTAGAGAGCACATGTGTAGATGTGGTAGTCTTAGACATATAAGTACTTGTATTTTATGAGCTGACAACCTCTCTGCTTTGTGACTTGACTCTTGGAGGTAGAATTCCCTCAGATGAGCACCTGACTAGGGATGGCCTGTTCGATCCGAACCGCTCCGCCGCAGATTTATCCCGTTCGTGAACGCGGATTTTCGCGATTTTTTCCAGATTTTCCGCCTTCCGAACTTCCGATTCGCCGTTTTTCGTATTTTCGAAATTTCGAAAATACAGGAAAAACCCATATTTTGAAAATTTTCGAAATACAAGGATTCTCTTAATTCCATACATACTATTTTTAAAATTTTCGAAATTACAAGGATTACTTGTATTTTCGAAAATACATATTTTCGGAAATACATGTAAACTCGTAATTTCGAAAATCCCGAAATCCGAAAAATCTTGTTATTTTAATGGTATTTTAATTTTAACGGGTCCTCTCGCGGATTTTCGATTTTCGAATTTTTTGTGCCTTCTGTTTTCAAAATTTTAAAGCCCTTTTCTTTTTTTTCCATTTCCCTTTTACCTGAGCATTAAGCCATGCAGGACTGGACCTAATTTTTTACACTTGTACCTAAAGTACCGATTTGGAAATGTAATAGTTTAATATCCCTTTAAAAGTGGCCACATCTGCTCAGTTCTTTACCTAGAAACAGTTCCCCCCAGTCTATGAGCAGGAGCGATTCCTTTAAAAACATAAAATTAGCTTTCCTAAAGTTAAAAGTTTTTGTTAAGCCAGTGCACTTTAGTTTTTGCAACCTATATTAATGACACTATATCATGGTCACTATTCCCTAAGCTTCCCATTACCCTCATCTCCAAATGAGCTCAGGGTTATTAGATATCACCAGATCCAACACGCATTCTGTCTAGTAGGAACTTCTACCATCTGTGAAAGAAATGCGCATATAGAAAATTTAAGAACTTTATACTTTAGAGGTGCTGGCAGTTCCCTTACTCCACTATGTCAGGGTAGTTAAAATCCCCCATGACCAACATGCCCATACCCAGCCTTCGCCAACTGCATATGGAGATTCATTTCCACTCTTCCTTGAATTTGGCGGCTTATAACATACTCCAACAATTAATTTACCTACCTCCTTGCTTCCTGTACACAGTTCCACCCATAATGTTTCTGCCGTCATCGTTTGCTCCCCCATCTATTCCATCTTTTAAATTTGGCTTCAATTCCCTGTTTAACATACATACATACTCCTCCTCCTTTCTATTAAACTCGTCATGTCCTAAATAAGGAGTATCCTTCAATATTTACTGTCCAGTCGTGTGAATCATTAAGCCATGATTCTGCTATACCAATTAACATCATACCTTTCCTTTAGTGCTATTATTTCAAGTTCGCCGGTTTTTCCAGCCAGACTCCTTGCATTTGTAAACATCATTTTTACATAATTGTTTTACTTCTATCAATGGTCGTACATGCTCCCTATCCTCTATTCTATCCCCCCTCCCCCTTCTCCTCCCCTCCGTGTGTTACTAGCCCCCAGATCCTAACTTCTCTTCTACCTCCTGTGTAGTTAATACATTCCTCCCCCCCATACCTAGTTTAAAATCTCCTCCAACCCCCTAGCCATTTCTCCCCCAAAACAGCTGCACCATCGCCATTGAGGTGCAATCCGTCCTACTAAACCTGTAGCCAACAGAAAATCAGCCCAGTTCTCTAAAACCACCAACCCCATCTCCTTACACCACCCTCTTAGCCACGCATTTATACTCCTGAGCTCCCGTTGTCTCCCTAGCGTAGCACGTGGCTGCGGTAGTATTTCTGAACTCACTACCCTGGAGGTCCTGCTTTTTAACTTGGCCCCTAATTCTCGGAAATCATTTTTAAGGACCTCACCTCCACCTCTAACTTTGTCATTGGCACCAATGTGAACCAGACTGCTGGGTCACTCCCAGCCCCACCCAATAATCTGTCTACACGATCCACCACATGTCGAACCCTAGCACCAGCAGACACACACTGTTCGGCATGTAGGGTTTGGTGACAGATTACCCTATCTACCCTTCTAATAATGGAGTCCCTACCACACTACCACCACCTGCCTATCCTTCCTAGCCCCCAGTTCTCCCTCCCTTGTATTGGAGATGGCCGTCCCCTGGGTGCTCAATGGAAGGCTGCTCCATACATGCTGCTTCCGAGCCATCGTCCCTGCCTAAAATGGCAAATCTGTTGGGATCGACCAGCTGGGAAAAGCCGCCCATCCTTCCGTCCCCTACTTCCCCTGGTGACCCTTACAAATATCTCCTTCTTCACCTTATCTGCCCCATGTCCACCCTCCAGTTACTGGCCCCTGCAGTACCTGCATTCCCCCGATTTGCCCAAGCCCTTCAATGCTGCAAGTTTACCCCTCAGATTCTGACCTCAGATTCAAATGGGCAACCCACTCACATCTGACACATACATAGGTCCCTTGGGGCGGCTGCTCCAAGATCCCATACATGCGGCAGGATGCCCATTCACGGCCCCAACAAAACTGTCCATCTAACAAGCAATACACACCAGAGACACAGGAACAGCAATACACAGCAAGAGACACAGCATACACAAGCAGAGACACAGCAATACACAGCAGAGAATAGCAGTGTTGTTCTTAAACGCTTTCTTGTTTTTAAAACGCTTTATTTTTTTAACGCTCTCAATTCCCTTAAAAAACAGAAAAATCCCTTTAAAACAGAAAATCGCTCAAGAGCTTTGATCGCTCTGGAGAAATGACTTAAATGAGGTTCAAAACCACAGACCAATCCCTCAGCCAATTTAAACCAATTAGCTACACCCCATCCAATTAGTGAAAAGAAAAAAAAAGGCCTTTCCTTTGTCTCTTACCAACCCCGCTCTACAGGGTAACAGTGCTGTTTAACACCCAGTATTTGTTTCAGTAACCCGTGCTCTGAGTTTACTCAAACAATTCCTACTACCTTATTCACAGAAAGTAGTAAAAAACAAAAACACACCAGTGATTATTACTTCCACAGGCACACTCCTAGAATAAATAGTGTTAGGTTAGTACATTTACAGGCTGCAAACCACAGTTATAAACCTTTAGTTTTTTAACGCTCTCAATTCCCTTAAAACAGAAAAATCCCTTTAAAACGAAAATCGCTCAAGAGCTTGATCGCTCTGGAGAAATGACTTAAATGAGGTTCAAATCCTCCATATAATACAGTCCTATTTATTTGACTGGTCATTTAATGAACCAATGTGCTTTCATTTATCCATAGAGAGGGAAGAGAACAACACACGGATACAAGATGCGAACAGAGAATGAAGCAATTTGACCTCGGTACATGTCATAACCGTTCCCTAGATGTCCCACTGACATTTGCTTTGGGTTATCTTTTTTTTTCTTTCATTGACATTTCTACAACATTTTGGGGATATTGTCTCATTCAGTTCAGTTTCTGAAAAGACACAAATGTTTTCTCTAGGCTCCCCGTGAGCTTATATAGTATATCTAATGACTACGTTGTCCTCCAGCCTGTGATAAATACAAAATGTACTTTATTGCTTTTATGTTTCCAGTGCTACAGACACTTGGCTTCCATTTTCCTCTTTCTATTGTCCACCAACAATTCGACTGGAGAGTATTTTTTTGCTGTCCGTGAAGTTTTGCTTTCTTTTTGTAAATGTTATATCTAATGCATGGAAAAGACTAATTTCACTTTCTAGATTGTCATTTCATTCATTTGACAGTATTTTAATTAATCGACACATCTAACCATTATAAAATGACAAAGCACTTTAGGGCCTGATGCAATAAAACGTTCAAGGTTTTGCCCATACCAATTAATCTGCAGCAACCAATGAGATGTTATCTAACTGCAGTGACCACTAAAAACTAACAATCTAATTGGTTGATGCAAATTAATAGCATGCAAACTTTTGTACCTCCTATAGCATCAGTCCTTATTGTTTTATTATTGTAACACTGTAATCCAGTGGTAAGTAAATAAAAAGGTCTCAATATTGTTCTTATTAAGTTAAATTAAAAAAATAAATAAATAACATTCGCCGTGTTTAGATTTCCTTATTTATTAAGCCTCCAATATTTAAAAGTACTAATATCTACCTTGAGCTATATAAAGGCTTCCTCTATATTTCATATTTAACATTAGAACCAGTTATAGTTTTTTGAATACATAGTAAGTTATCTGATCCATACGATACAGTTGTAGGTTGTGTATTATAGGATACCCTTCCCAATTAGAGACACATATTGTTATTTAAAAATATAATATATACGCTGAAGCCTGTAGTGGGGCACTTTTTTTTTTTTATTCTAAACCCTTTATTTAAGGCTACCCATTATTTTATACCCCAGATGAAAACCGACCCTAATAACACATATAAAAATGCATAGTAACTGTAAGTAATCAAGCTGTATACTGATAATCTTGTGTATGCTGTAATTACCCTCATCAAATCTCTACTTAAGATTGGCTAGATTATAAGGGTGTCAACTGTAAAGTTTGTCCATAAAGATGCAGTGCAACTATGGTGTTACACTGTCAACTATAGCTAAGTAGCACATTGTATAGGAATCCGTCATAATCAATGAAGTAAAACATTATGGTTACACGGGCGATTCGTTCATTGTCTGGCTTTATTTTGTATGCAATTCCAGCAGGAGAAGGTACAACCTGTAATTTCCATTCAATGTTAAGAATAATATGTGAACTTAAAAATATCTCCTAATTAATAAAATTCTAATTAGGTTATTAGTGTCCAAGGGAATATACAGGCCTATGTAAGGCTATGAAAGAAATCATTAAAAATGGTGCTAGTTTGCCCCAGCCAATCAGATGTTATGTACATTTGAAAGCAAAATCTGATTGGTTGGGGCAAAATTACCACCAATTTCAACCATAAGAACTTTTAATACATATGCCTGATAATATCATGGTGTTTTTTGTATGACGGATCATTTGTGAATGGTTTGTTTTTTTAGTTAATTTATTTTTGGAATTTTAGCTTTAGATATAAATATTAGAGAGATCTTCGCCCCATTTAATATTATTGAAATTTTAGTTCCTGTATTTCTAGTAAAGTTGGGTGAAAACCTTTCTGCTAAAAGTTTGCAATGATTTTAGGTCTGTAATTCCTGGTTGAGTTATGTGTCCTTCTGGTTTTGTAAAATAAATATGATGGGTCATTAACATTTCTTAAGCAATTGGGCAATTTTAATTTTAAGAAAATATTGAGGAGTATTAGTTTTTATAGTTTTTGTTAGGAAAAAATCAAGGTTATTGTTAGATTTTTTTCTTTAAACATCTGTTTTCATGGCCTTTTTTTTGTATAGTTGCCAACACGCATGTGTATGCACCGCCACAGTCAACACGCGATGTGTATGCACCGCCAATCAGCCAACCACGCATGTGTATGCACTGCCAACCAACACGCGATTGATCACGCCAATCAGCCAACACGCGATGTGTATGCACAGCCAATCATGCCTTGTATGGGAGGTTTGTCGGCAGTTCGTTGTGGCTCATTGATTATCCGCCAGTGATATGACCGTGCATACTCATCATGCATTGTGGGTGCCCCCGTGATCACACATAGTATGCACTTAGTTATGGTCCTTTGGGGTAGCATATTGCTTTAAAGGGAATGTCCACCCTAAAACACCTGCCCCAACCCCAACTTTATATTTGCACTTTATACCTACAATGCTAACCAATATTTAAGGATAATTAGTCTCCTGACCTGAGTAAAGCTGGCCGTACAAATGCGATCTCACAGCATGTGTGCCCACAGATCGCATTGGTATCTTTGCACACATGTGTGGGAACAGCACACACGCACCCACCAATCCCCATATGCAATATGGGGATCAGTCGCCGTGTGGCCATACACCACACAATCGTATCGGAGCCGATTCCGACGATGGAAATTTTACAGCATTCCTGATCGATCGGAGTGCCGACTAAGGTCGTTCGTCTGAACTCTGATCGGACGGGAAAAGCCCCTACACACGAACGATAATAGGTAAATTATGTCGTTCCTTGACAACTAACATCACAGCCAATAATTGCCTATTGTTTCACCTATAAATATCTGGTTACAAATACAGGTAATAAACAAGGAAAATAGCATTTGGGGGCAGATAACTGACATGTCCCCAGTTTTTTGTTTTAAGATTGGACATGTCCTTTGAATCTGAAGTAACAGTCACTGAGTGAGGCCAGACTGGCATCACGATCGTTACTTACATACTCGATTCCTCACCCCCTCCAGCCCTTTAAATAAAATCTGGGTCACAACATTTCATCTCACTCACATTTGTTATTTCCTTTATTATTCGATTGATGATTCTGAGACAGACACAGAACAGTATTTATTTCTATATTACCCATCGTTATATCTGATGTTTTATTGACAAATACAGTCTGTGGGGGGTACACTGGGTACAAACACTTTAGAATGTTGCCTTTATTATCATTCTTTTCTATTTTTCTGGGTCACACACGTGAAACAGCTTTGTGTATTGATAGCTTAGTGGGGAACATTACAGCTCATTATTAGCCTACACATAAAGGGAAACCACATCAGAGTGTAAGAATGTCAGTTTGGATGCAGCTTTGGATTCCTTTTCATGCACCGAAAGGATGAGAGCGTTCGTTAACAAGGAAAAATAAAAGGGATCTTGAAAATCCTGCCACCTAGGGGGAGAACTGGGAACTTTTGACCATCTTAAAGGATACCCTACTCTGAATTAACTTAAAAATTAAAAAAAAACAAAAAAACTGTGTATGGAGGTTGGATTGATTATTTTTACCTCCCAATATGTTTCATTAAGGAGCTACAACACATGCAGTTTTATTGCCAGGTTAGTCTGGACTATTAATGTATCGAATTCAGTGCTGAAGCCAGGACTTGGTTGATACCCCTCACAAATATTGGGAGTTAGGTGTTACCAGTTTATATCCTGTCCCAGGTACTTTTCAATTTTAGAGATAGTTTGGGGGTGGGCTATTTTTCATTTTAACTTACACACGATAGTTCTGTAAACACACCACAGTTTAATGCCTTACAAAGCCTTTAGGCTTCTTTCATGTGAGTTGGTCTTTAAATTGTATTTGAGGAAAGGTAAAGCAAAGCCAAAGTATAAAAAGGAATGTAATTTTTATGTACAATTTGCAGCAATAACAAAATGAAAAAATAAGTATTCAGTTAGCCATTTTTAAAGGATATACCACTGGAAAATGTATTTTATTTTTTTATAAATTGCCCAGTACGTTAACTATAATTCTTCCCAATTATCACTGTACCATTGTTTTTTGATCTGACTCCTATTTCTCGGATATCTAATCTGAACCATTTTACATTTCAGCTGTAAATTAAAAGACTTTCATCATATACAATTCTGTTATGTGCTATTTGCTGTTGTTGGAATGGTGACATTTGGTATGTGTGAATTGCATGATGGGTAATTCCTCTCCCAGTGCAGCCTCATAAGGATAGCTGATCATGGCTTGCCCTCACAGATAGTCAGTAGGAGGGAGCATTACTGAGCCTGAGCAAAACAAGTACTGGATTGGAAGGAATGCAGCAACACATAGACAGCAGATAAGTGCTACTTAAAGCAACCAACTTAGGGTTGAACCTTTATTTTAAATATACATCATAATAGTAATTAGGTCTGGCTGGTTGTATGGATTATCAACCAATAATTTGTAAGTATTGACCGAAACTCAGCAGGTACTGCTCCCATTCTTTCAGTGAAAATCTGACAGCTACTTCTAGGCCACTGACTGTTGATTCCCTAGGGACCAAGGCCCATGTTTAGTATTGAACCATGTAAATACAGTAGAGGCACCTTCCCTCTCAAAGTTGTAAGATCCTAATGATATTATGTTGCAGCCTCAGAGATATTGATTATTAGAATCTCTCACATGGGGCCTAATTTATCTTTTTTGTCAGCTTAAAATATATCACCAAATTAGAAATTTCCAGTTACATGTGGACAACGATGGGCCTTCAATACCTTTATTATGGCCATTCCTGGTTTAGTTTTACCACATCTTCCAAAGCTACAACCTGTGTCAAATTCTAGAAAAGGGAACTGAAGTCAGAAGAGAATACATGATTACATCTCAACGTTCCCCAAACCATAATCCCCCAAGTTCCTAACATTCCTGGTTCGTGACTAAACGTTAAGTCGTAGAAATGATTGGGAAGTAGGAACTTATTGTCCCACAAGTCCACCAGTTCCATTCTGTTTGAAAATAAGGTTCAAAACTCAATAAACCTAGCTTCCTTTCCTGCTCAGTGGAGCCTAAGGCTTTCTAGGCCTTTCATTTCCTGGTGATTGTATTGGTATTATATGTGTTGGAAGTCCCTTACATTTCAGTTCCCTTATTCAGGAGATAGAACTAATGAACTCGATTTACTTCTTGGCAAAGTTAAAGATACGTTAAAGATTTGAAACCAGAGGCCACGGTTGTCTTTATGTTCAAGCGATTTAATACAAATGTCAAACTTAATAAAAAAGTGTTTTTGGTATCCTTCTTTATGTTTTATTTTTTTATTTTGCCTCCTTCTTGCATTGAAATGTTTAAATATTGTGTCAATGGCCAAAGTAACGAGAAGGTAACTTATATGTCGATTTGGTTGTTTGTCTGAATCATTTTTATATTTTTATTTTTTTAATTTTTTTTTCTTCTTCATTGTTTGGCCGATAAACTTGATTGGAATTTTAAGGGTCATCAGTGCTGCATATTCCAATTTCTCCATAAAGACTCCCCACAAAGGCTCCATTATAGCAGTAGGCATCCCTTGTGGGGCAAGGGAAGAAAACAGGGGCCCCTTCTTTTAAACAATGTTTGTAAGATGTGCAGTCTCATCATTCCTCTTTAAGTCCAATGTATTGTTGATTAAAGAAAAACTTCCGCTCAAGCCAATCATGTTGCAGTTATCGGCAGCAAGCTGAAATATAATTGCCCCATTTCAGAACTGGAATTTTAACTGCTGTGGTAATATAGAGTGCACACAACAGAATCAGTGCAGTTAGTAAATGTGTGACATATGTTTACTATGAATCTCTATGGTAGCACTGGGGACTTGTGAATTATTGGTCATTATCTCTTTATGGGTCTCTGCTCCAGGAAATAAAATGCACCCATCACAAGTGTCAGGAGCCCATAAGTGCTGCAATGCCTAAGAATTTAAAACCGATGAATGAGGTTTTCCATGTGTTTGACTCTAGGATGGATGGTAACATATGTATGTTTTCTTTACTGCTGTTCAATGTACAGTCTCTGAGTTCCATAGAACAGAGCAATAATTGTTTGACGGATGTAGCAACAACACAACATCCTTGTTTACACATGACCAATCCCAGCTAAATGTATTTATCCAACAAGATGAACCGTAGAGCGCTACTGACCATGTGACTGATAAATACATGGAACGATCTTTATTTCTAGGAATTATCTGAAATACAATGTACATACAGTAACCTGCTAGGATGGTCCCATGATTCCCATGTTGTATTATATCATTTTAGATTCATTCATTAAAGGGGAAGTTGAGTTCAAATATAAAAAAAAATAGATCATTTTCTTGTTTACTACGTTTATTAATGTGCCTATCCAGTGATCTCTCTGGTTATAAATACATTGCTCTGTAGGCAGGAATCATAGTAGTGTCCATTATGTTCTTGCCCTTTGACTGAGCCCTGAGATTCAGTTTCTCTGTAGTTTCTGAGAAGGGCATAGCATATTTTAAAAGAGAATATACTAGGTATGTGCGACATAAATAATTTAGTTTCCCCCATGAACTTTCCTTTAATATACATAGCCACTGAACATACAGCATGTATCATATAACCTGGTTATTCCTCTGACCTCCACCTTATATTGATCACTAACATGATAATCTGATTTTAGATACAGAATATCTACAGTTGACTGAGAATCCTTCTTAAATTTAGGTATCAATGACAGTTTAAAGGACAACTCCACCCTCATCTTGGCCTCTTTAAAATATGTTTGATATATCTTTGTCCTAGATTCATTACTGTATGCTCTGCTATGCTTCTGGATGACTTGTGGAAACTGAGCAATTTAGAAAACTGTACTGAGCCTGTACTGAGCCTGGGCATGCTCAGAAGAGGCAGACAGGGGATTAACATTCAATCATAGCTGTGATGTAATCTGTCAAATCCATGACAGTTACTAACTGGAAGAACCAGGAATCAGAAACAGGGAAACAGGACATTGTGCAGGATTTCAGGTTAGACTTACTGTATATATTTTAGATTTCAAACTATAATCGTTTGGGGTTTGGGAGGATTCCTGTTTGTAGTTTTCATTTCAGGGCTGAACTTGCCTTAATTAGTCAGCTAAGTGTAGTGTGAAAGAAATGAATTAATTGGTCAAAGACATTGATGATGTCCTGGCTTGAATAGTTTAACAGTGTTGCTCCTATTCTCATTACGACCACCTAGCGTGTTTCTAATACGCTTGCGATAGTGTGTTGCATGAGAAACCACGTCAGTGCCTCACAATGTGGGTGCATTTGCGAAATGCATTCACTCCAATTTCGGAATATTGCACAAACCGCAACCCGAACGTAAAAACATCCTCAAGCTCATTACAAAACAAGCTAATATATAAACATTAATGATAACCCCTGTAAAGATTCCAAGATTCCTCACAAAGGTGAATAATTCTACCCGAGCTCCCATTATTGTGAGATAAGCTGCACCATTTTGTATTATTCTGTTCACAAACAGGAAATAATCACAGTTAGTTATTATGCAGATGGACTATTTAATCACTTTGAGCTCGCGAAAAATTCAACCCCTGATGTCTAACTCAATAAAATACCAATTAATCGTTTTCAGGAATTTACACCGGAAAAATGACTTACCTCATTTCAATCTATAATGATTACATTTAAGCAGCACTTAATGTACGCTTACATTAGAAATTACCTGACAACCGGTCCAACCGCATGAATCAATTCTTCCGGAACTTTCTTTCCGGTTCTTCTTCACACCAACATACGTCACAATGTCTGTCACATGTCGGTCGCAAATGAGAACGGAAGCAGTTTTGAAAGAATTGTTTGAATGTTGCTGGATCGGTCGGCAGGTAAGTTCTATGTATGGGCAACTTTACTTTGATATGTTGCTGCATGACTTCAATACAGTACTTGTTTAGCTCAAGCTCAGTCCCCCAGTCCCCCAGCCCCCTGCCAGACGATCTGAGGTCAAGCATTGGGAATTTTCCACCATTCAGTTATGTACCAACTGTCACATTCCAGCTAGTAAAACTATACATAACAAAAGAGTTTATGATACTAAGGCACTCGACTGGGGCAGCACGGTGGCCAGTGGTTAGCACTGATACCTTGCAGCGCTGATGTCCTGAGTTTGATTCCACCCTTGGACATCTGCAAGGAGTTTGTATGTTCCCTGTGCTTGCGTCGGTTTCCTCCAGTTTCCCCCACAATCATAAAGACTTACTGATAGTTTGTTATGTGTCAAATAAATGTGCTTAGATTCAGGGCCAGGCCTGATGTAAATGTATACATGTAATTGGAAAGCGCTACGGAACATGTTGGCGTTATAAATCACAATAATAATAATAATAACTGGATATCTAAATAGGGGACAATAAAAAATGGTACCAGGATGTTTTGGGAAGAATATGTTTCCATAATTGGCATTTAAAAAAAAAATATTTCCCTGTATATATATTTATATATATACATCCTTTAAAGACTGATTACAAACCTTTCGTTTTATGTTTATATTTTATTAGATAGCGCTACATATTCCACAGCAGTTTACAACTATTAATCAATTCACATCAGCCTCCTTAAAGGGCATGTCCACCCCAAAATTTAACCCCATACTGGCCCCACTGTTGTAGTGTTAAAAAATCCTTACCTTACATATCTGCTCCATGGTTCTCTCTGCAATGCCTGTTCAAAGTCCAGGAAACTGAACTGTAGTAGCTGTCTTCCTGGTGTGAAAGGTTTCCCGCCTCTCCTTCCTCTGAGAGGACGGTGGCATGTGCAGGGGGCTATTCCCCCTCCCTCTATCCCTCAGGAACCCTTTTTTTCTGATGGGTGCCCTACCTCTAAACCCTCTAAACATATAGTATGTGCACCCTGTCCCCCCCAAACCGCCTATAGTTGGTTTGTAAAAAAGTGTGCAAACTCTACTTGCAATCCTTTGTTTCCACGGCACTTCTTTATTGCGGCAGCCGCATCTCTGATTGGCTGCCTCTCAGCCAATCAGAGATGAGGCTGCCGGTCTGGCCCCTGCTTGCAGTTCAGCAAGCAGGAGGGCCGAGATAAGACAACGGGGGATCAAAGGATTGTAAGTAGGAGTTGTAAGGCAATGTCCCCAGATGGACATGCCCTTTAAGACAGGTGTACACACACTGCTGATAAAGCCCCCCAATATCAGTATGTCTTTTTTTGATTTGAACATTTTTGTTATGGGTGTTGGGGTCTCAGGTATCACGTTGTTCAGGGTAATATGTGTTTTTTATCAAAGTCGGTGGGAATCCCATAGTTAACCCAATGCCAGTTACCTGGAGATTTTTATGCCACAGCCTTGTGGTACCATGCGTGTTACTTTATAGATTGCCTTTGTGTGTATAGATTGCCTTTGTGGTGCCACAGGTGTGCTCCCTAAGTTCTGATGATAGTATTCAGAATTAACCTGGATAACTTTCTAAAATTAAAAAATTATGACGTATAAACTTTATTTTACCACCATACTATATTAATAATGTACTGTTTAGACAGAACTATTACGTATAGGTATGAAGGTTGACTAGATGGGACGTATGTCTTTATACAACCTGCAATACTATTTTACTAGTCACTGTTATACAGACATTAGGGTAGGGTATAAAGGTTGGACTAGATGGACGTATGTCTTTATACAACCTCCAATACTATGTTACTATGTACTGTTAAACAGGCATTATGGTAGGGTCTAAAGGTTGGACTAGAGGACATATGTCTCTTTATAACAACCTCCAATAGTAATGTTACTATTAACTGTTTACAGACATATGGGTAGGGTATGAAGGTTGGACTAGATGGACGTATGTCTTTTACAACCGCCATATATTTACTATGTAACGGTTAACAGACACTTTGGGTAGGGTAAAAGGTTGGACTGAGATGGACCTTGTCTTTATACAACCCTCCAATACTATGTGTACTATGTCCTGTTATACAGACATTATTGTAGGGTATAAGGTTGGACTAGATGGATGTATGCTTTAACAACCTCCAATACTATGTTTACTATGTAACTGTTTAGACAGACATTATGGGTAGGGTATAAGTTGGACTAGATGATTATGTCTTTATACAACCTGCAATACTATGTTATTATGTAACTGTTAACAGACTTTGGGTAGGGTATAAAGGTTGGACTAGATGGACATATGTCTTTATACAACCTCCAATACTATGTTTACTATGTAACTGTTTACAGACATTATGGGTAGGGTATCCAGGTTGACCCTAGAAAAATGGCGGTATACTCTTTATCAACCTCCAATACTATTTTACTATAACGGTTAGACAGACATTATGGTAGGTTATAACGATTGGACTATATGGACGTATGTCTTATACAACCTCCAATACTATGTTACTATGTAACTGTTATACAGACATTTATGGGTAGGTATAAAGGTTGGACTAGATGGACGTATGTCTTTATACAACTCCATACTATGTTACTATGTAACTTGATATACAGACATTATGGGTAGGGTATAAGATTGCTAATGGACGTATGTCCTTTATCAGACCCCCATACTATTTACTATGTACTGTTAAACAGGCATTATGGGTAGGTCTAAAGGTTGGACTAGATGGACATCTGTCTTTATACAACCTCCAATGATATGTTTACTGTAAACTTGTTAGACAGATATTATGGGTATGGTATGAAAGGTTGACTAGCATGGACGTTTACCTTTATACAATCCTCCCACTACTAGGTTACTATGTAACTGATAAACATGCATCTGGTAGGGTCTAAAGTGGATCGATGGCATATGACTTTAATAGCACCTCCAATACTATATTACTATGTACTGTTAACGACATTTGGGTAGTGGAGTAAATTTGGACTAGATGACTATACTTTATACAACCTCCATATTATGTTCCTGTTGTACCTGTTTAGACAGACATTATGGTAAGGGTTCAAGGGTTGGACTAGATGGACGTATATCTTTATATAAACTCCAATACTAATGTGACCTGTTAGACAGACATAGGTAGGGCAAAAGTTGACCTAGATGACATATACCTTATCAAACCTCAATACTATGTTACTCATGTAACTATGTAACTGTTACAGAGACATTATGGGTATGGTTAATAAGGTTGGACTAGATGGACGTATATCTTTAGTAACTCCATACTATGTTACTGAGCATTGTGGTGAGAGGACGTATTTTGCAGACTCCTGACCATTGTTGAGTTTTGCTGATTTTCCCACTGTGAGAGCTGTTTTTTCGGCTAGGGGCATGGCCTCCAGGAGCCCTGGGAAGCCTCGCCAGCGGAGATCCAGTGCCTGGGCCTTCCAACCTCGGTCGCCCATGCTAGAAAACTTGAGCCTGGGTATCAGGGTTTGCAATGCCTTGGTGTAATACCTAAAAGGTACCATTTTTGTGAGAGAAGCAATCGCCTTCTTACGTTCCAAGCTGAAGGGAAGAAAGACGAGCACACAAGGGCCTTCTCCACACATAGGCCAAGATGCAAGTTGTAATCAGCAATTATGGGAAGTTAGCCTGGAAAGCTGATCAGAAAGAGAATGGAGCTGTCTGATGCAATCGTGCCTATGCTGAGGCTTCGCCGAAGAGACCGTGCCTGCAGAGACAGAAGAGGGAAGGAGAGTGTTTCACATGGCGGTGAGTGTTCGCGAGGACACTTACTTGATTCCCATGCCTCTGTGTCCTCGAGGTACAACCTGACAGGGGGAGAAGTCAAGGCCTACCTAGTGGTTCCAGTGTCCAATTCCCCTGAATTGGCAACCTGAGGCAGAGAAACATCGGGACACTGGTCCCCAGAGGGGCAGAATTCCACAGGTCTCCTGAGAGAGATTGTGATCTGGATTCCCCAATAAAGCAGCAACATCTGGTGTTCTCTATGGTAACGAACTGTCCTGATGAACCAAGTGGAAAGAAAGGAAAATGAAAAATAAACCAGAACAAACAATCGCCAAGTTGTGACAAAAAAAAAAATACTCAAAGTTTTTTCAAATTGTTCGAGTGCTGACGAATAACCCTGCGGGTGCCCTGCTGGAAATACTGAGGATGACACTTACCTGCTACACGGACAGAGGTAATAACCTGCGACAATCCTGACGGGGTAGGTGCCGTGATGTCCGGACTGCAGATTTCACATATCCATGAAAACACACCTGTCCCCATTTCCAGGTGCTGAGAGGATCCAAAGATGGGCCGCCTGTATGTCAGTTCATGATGTTGTTCAGAAGAGGCTGCACCATGCTTCTCCGGGGTATACCTGCTATCACTGATTCCATCATTCCCTTGCTCCTTCAAACATTCGGGGTAATAGACCCTATGATAGACTAACTGTAATATCTAAGTTTTACTGCACCTATTGCCAAAGAGATGGAAGGGTCCACCAACGTGGGGGTAGTTTGACACCGGTCTCGTGATTGCTCTTGTCTGTCCCCATTACCCATCCCATACCCCCCAGTAGACTATGTTAAACCTATGTCTGTGCCTACTCATCCCATACCCCCCAGGAATACTGTGTTTAAAAACCCTGTAATCTGACTGCTGCTATTACCTGTAATCTGCTGCTGTTACTACTGTAACTACTGTAGCCCTGATCATTGTAACCCTGTCATTGCTGTAACCCTGTCTCATCTGATAACCCTGTCATTGCTGGTACCCCTGTATCTGACCCTTCTCATCTGGTAACCTGTCCTGGGCCGTAGGCTGGTACCCTGTCACTGCTGGTAAACCTGTCACTGCTGTAACCCTGTCCCTGCTGGTATACCTGTCCCCTGCCTGGTAACCCTGTCCCTGCTGTAACCCTGATCCCTGCGGTAACCCTGTCCCTGCGGTAACCCTGTCCTGGCTGGTAGGTCTGTACCCTGTCCCTGCTGGTAACCCTGTCCCTTCTGGTAACCTGTCCCCGCTGAACCCTGCCCTCCTGCTGGTAACCCTAACTGGTAGCTCTGTTCCTGTTTTAACCCACTTCTTCTCCAGCCTCAGTTGCTTCTGCAAGAATGGCTACAATAATTCCCAATACTGTTCTTGCACCGTCCATATTAACTAACAATGGACCATCTAGGAGGAATGTGTCAATTGAAGTGGGCGGGGAGGGTCCTGCGCCAGGGAGGGACAATGTATTGATCGTCTATTCGTGCTGGGTCGATGCGCTGGCACGACATCTATTCATTATTTCTGGGCCCCATCCTGGGAATTGATTTGAGTTTGCTATAGCCCATGAACTGCCACTTTCTGAGAGGTTGACGGATTTCCCTGCACTGTGGAAACACTTTCAGGGCATTGGCGGTCTCCAAGCCCGGTGTTGTAAAGGGTGGACCATTAAGGTCTTTAATAGAATCCATTCCACCCTCTGACCTGAAAACCTTGCCTTGTAGATACTGCACTGTCCGAATGATCTGTCAAAGAACTTGACCACACTGGCATATGCGATGGAGGCTGGAGATGTAATCTGAAGTTACATGTTAATACGCAATTTTCCCCAGCACAGTCCCAATTCTTCCTATATTGGTAAAGAATCGCACAACATGGTTTCTACCCAGGCACCCAAGGCATTCTGGAAGTGTGGGTCGTTAGGCAGGTGAGTATGTTTTGTGACAAGCTGAAATGTGTTTTTGTGTTAAATCTGGGGCAGGTGGCTAAAGAGTGTCCCACAGCATCTGCTGCAACCGGGTGGGGGACAGCATTCTACAACCTCGTGCCCTTTCTCCTGGCAAGCAAATTGAGAAGGAGCTTTTTCAGAGGAACTGAGGAAGCATGGATTCTGTGTTGAACTTGCCCCAGAAACACCTGAATTGTTGTAATAATCCAACCCCTGTGGAGAATAAAGCGTAAATCTACGACAGAGAAAAGTCCAGCTGAGATTCAAACCCAAACACTGACAGAAAAACTCTGCCTAGGTCCAAGTCCATACGATCTGTGCGAAACCAACTGGTTTGAGACCCTACCCCTCCCCTTGTCAGACCCCCATCCTCCAGTAGGAAAGCCCCTCCTCAGAGGAAGAGCGGGTGACCGTGAAAGAAGGTGGGGGTCCAAAACCCAAAAAAACCCTGGCTTTAACAACAACCCTGATGAACAGACAACCCCTGAATAAGTGTTCTCACCTCCCTGTGAATAATAGAAACGGATGGCAAATAGTTATTTTTATGGATTTAGTGTTCCTTTAATGTGTATTTACCAGATCTGTCTCCGACAAATAACAAGTGGAATATTTCAAGGTAATGGCAGAAGTTTACATTTTACTTTTTCAGAAATTCAATAGCACCAAGGACAATAAATACATCAACACATTTATATAAAAAGCAAATATACCACAGGAGATACTTTATGTAACATTCTCCGTGATTCTGTTTGGTCATTTGAAAAAGGAAAGTATCGCACCTGCTGATTTTACAAATCAAAATGGAACACATAGCGTGTAACTTACCAAATTGAAAATTGGTTTATACAGCAAAACAACTTTTTTAAAAACAATTTAAATTCAGAAGAAGTCCAAGAATAAAGTAAATTTATGTTTGTCATAGTTTATCTGAAATATATATCTGTAATATTCATTCATCCAGGTCATGGTATATCTGTAATATTCATTCATCCAGGTCATGGTATATCTGTAATATTCTTTCATCCAGGTCATGGTATATCTGTAATATTCATGAATTAAGGAGACAGGGTAGAGTGATAAAAAATAGTGTCAATGTCTGTAGTCTCCCTTCCTCAGGGTTGGCACTAGGATCCAGTTGCAACGCTGAAGCAATAGATTCTCTAGAGAGCACAACGTGGTAGATGTGGTAGTCTTAGACATAATAGTACTTGTATTTTATGAGCTGAACACCTCTGCTTTGTGACTTGACTCTTGGAGGTAGAATTCCCTCAGATGAGCACCTGACTAGGGATGGCCAGTTCGCGGATCCGAACCCGGATCCGCCGCAGATTTATCCCGTTCGTGAACGGCGGATTTTTCCAGATTTTCCGCCTTCCGAACTTCCGATTCGCCGATTTTTCGTATTTTCGAAAATTTTCGAAAATACAGGAAAACACATATTTTTGAAAATTTTCGAAAATACAAGGATTTCTCTTAATTCCATACATACGTATTTTTGAAAATTTTCGAAATTACAAGGATTACTTGTATTTTCGAAAATACATATTTTCGAAAATACATGTAAACTCGTAATTTCGAAAATCCCCGAAATACGAAAAATCTTGTTATTTTAATGGTATTTTTAATTTTAACGGGTCCGCTCGCGGATTTTCGAATTTTCGAATTTTTTTGTGCCTTCTGTTTTCAAAATTTTAAAAGCCCTTTTCTTTTTTTCCATTTCCCTTTTTACCTGAGCATTAAGCCATGCAGGACTGGACCTAATTTTTTTACACTTGTTACCTAAAGGTACCGATTTGGAAATGTAATAGTTTAATATCCCTTTAAAAGTGGTCCACATCTGCTCAGTTTCTTTACCTAGAAACAGTTCCCCCCAGTCTATGAGCAGGAGCGATTCCTTTAAAAGCATAAAATTAGCTTTCCTAAAGTTAAAAGTTTTTGTTAAGCCAGTGCACTTTAGTTTTTTGCAACCTATATTAATTACACTATATCATGGTCACTATTCCCTAAGCTTCCCATTACCCTCATCTCCAAAATGAGCTCAGGGTTATTAGATATCACCAGATCCAACAACGCATTCTGTCTAGTAGGAACTTCTACCATCTGTGAAAGAAAATGCTCATATAGAAAATTTAAGAACTTTATACCTTTAGAGGTGCTGGCAGTTCCCTTATTCCAATCTATGTCAGGGTAGTTAAAATCCCCCATGACCAGAACATGCCCCATACCAGCAGCCTTCGCCAACTGCATATGGAGATTCATTTCCACCTCTTCCTTGGAATTTGGCGGCTTATAACATACTCCAACAATTAATTTACCTACCTTCTTGCTTCCTGTACACAGTTCCACCCATAATGTTTCTGCCGTATCGTTTGCTCCCCCATCTATTCCATCTTTTAAATTTGGCTTCAATTCCTGTTTAACATACATACATACTCCTCCTCCTTTCTTATTAACTCGGTCATGTCTAAATAAGGAGTATCCTTCAATATTTACTGTCCAGTCGTGTGAATCATTAAGCCATGATTCTGCTATACCAATTACATCATACCTTTCCTTTAGTGCTATTATTTCAAGTTCGCCGGTTTTTCCAGCCAGACTCCTTGCATTTGTAAACATACATTTTACATCAATTGTTTTACTTCTATACATGGTCGTACATGCCTCCCTATCCTCTATGCTCCCCCCTCCCCCTTCTCCTCCCTCCGTTGTGTTACTAGCCCCCAGATCCCTAACTTCTCTATCTACCCCTGTGTAGTTAAACATTCCCTCCCCCCCATACCTAGTTTAAAATCTCCTCCAACCCCCTAGCATCTTCTCCCCCAAAACAGCTGCACCATCAGCCATTGAGGTGCAATCCGTCTCTATAAAAACCTGTGCCAACAGAAAAAAACAGCCCAGTTCTTAAAAACCCAAACCCCATCTCCTTACACCACCCTCTTAGCCACGCATTTATACTCCTGAGCTCCGTTGTCCCATAGCGTAGCACGTGGCTGCGGTAGTATTTCTGAAATCACTACCCTGGAGGTCCTTGCTTTTAACTTGGCCCCTAATTCTCGGAAATCATTTTTAAGGACCTCACCTCCACCTCTAACTTTGTCATTGGCACCAATGTGAACCAAGACCGCTGGGTCACTCCCAGCCCCACCCAATAATCTGTCTACACGATCCACCACATGTCGAACCCTAGCACCATGCAGACAACACACTGTTCGGCATGTAGGGTCTTGGTGACAGATTACCCTATCTACCCTTCTAATAATGGAGTCCCCTACCACTACCACCTGCCTATCCTTCCTAGCCCCCAGTTCTCCCTCCCTTGTATTGGAGATGGCCGTCCCCTGGGTGCTCAATGGAAAGGCCTGCTCCATACATGCTGCTTCCGAGCCATCGTCGCCTAAAATGGCAAATCTGTTGGGATCGACCAGCTGGGAAGAAGCGCCCCTATCCTTCCGTCCCCTACTTCCCCTGGTGACCCTTACAAATCTATCTTCCTTCTTCACCTTATCTGCCCCATGTCCACCCTCCAGTTTACTGGCCCCTGCCAGTACCTGCATTTCCCCCAGATTTGCCAAGCCCTGCAATGCTGCAAGTTTACCCCTCAGATTCTGGACCTCAGATTCCAAATGGGCAACCCACTCACATCTGACACATACATAGGTCCCTTGGGGCGGCTGCTCCAAGATCCCATACATGCGGCAGGATGCACATTGCACGGCCCCAACAAAACTGTCCATACTAAACAGCAATACACACCAGAGACACAGGAACAGCAATACACAGCAGAGACACAGCAATACACAGCAGAGACACAGCAATACACAGCAGAGAAATAGCAGTGTTGTTCTTAAACGCTTTCTTGTTTTAAACGCTTTAGTTTTTTAACGCTCTCAATTCCCTTAAAAACAGAAAAATCCCTTTAAAACAGAAAATCGCTCAAGAGCTTGATCGCTCTGGAGAAATGACTTAAATGAGGTTCAAAATCCATCCATATAATACAGTCTTATTTGACTGGTCATTTAATGAACCAATTGCTTTCATTTATCCATAGAGAAGGGAAGAGAACAACACACGGATACAATGCGAACAGAGAATGAAAGCAATTTGACCTCGGTACATGTCAATAACACGTTCCCTAGATGTCCCACTGACATTTGCTTTGGGTTATCTTTTTTTTCTTTCATTGACATTTCTACAACATTTTGGGGATATTGTCTCATTCAAGTTCAGTTTCTGAAAAGACACAAAATTGTTTTCTCTAGGCTCCCCGTGAGCTTATATAAGTATATCTAATGACTACGTTGCCTCCAGCCTGTGAATAAATAACAAAATGTACTTTATTGCTTTTATGTTTCTGCAGTGCTACAGACACTTGGCTTCCATTTTCCATCTTCTATTGTCCACCAACAATTCGACTGGGATGTAATTTTTTTGCTGTCCGTGAAGTTTTGCTTTCTTTTTGTAAAATGTTATATCTAATGCATGGAAAAAGACTAATTTCACTTTCTAGATTGTCATTTCATTCATTTTGACAGTATTTTAATTAATCGAACATATATCTAACCATTATAAAAATGACAAAGCACTTTAAGGGCCTGATGCAATAAAACGTGCAAAGGTTTGCCCATACCAATTAATCTGCAGCAACCAATGAGATGTTATCTAACTGCAGTGACCCAGTAAAAAACTAACATCTAATTGGTTGATGCAAATTAATAGCATGGGCAAACTTTTGTACCTCCTATAGCATCAGTCCTTATTGTTTTATTATTGTAACACTGTAATACCAGTGGTAAGTAAAATAAAAAAGTCTCAATATTGTTCTTATTAAGTTAAATTAAAAAAATAAATAAATAACATTCGCCGTGTTAGATTTCCTTATTTATTAAGCCTCCAGATAATTTAAAAGTACTAATATCTACCTTGAGCTATATAAAAGGCTTCCTCTAATTTCATATTTAACATTAGACCAGTTATAGTTTTTTGAATACAGTAGTAAGTTATCTGATCCAATACGATACAGTTGTAGGTTGTGTATTATAGGATACCCTTCCCAATTAGAGACACATATTGTTATTTAAAAAATAGAAATATATACGCTGAAGCCTGTTAGTGGGGAGCACTTTTTTTTTTTTATTCTAAACCCTTTATTTAATGTACAAATTCCAGCAGGGAGAAGGTACAACCTGTAATTTTCCATTCAATGTATTAAGAATAATATGTGAACTTTAAAATATCTCCTAATTAATAAAAATTCTAATTAGGTTATTAGTGTCCAAGGGAATATACAGGCCTATGTAAGGCCTATGAAAGAAATCATTAAAAATGGTGCTAGTTTTGCCCCAGCCAATCAGATGTTATGTACCATTTGAAAGCAAAATCTGATTGGTTGGGGCAAAATTACCACCAATTTCAACCATAAGAACTTTTAATACATATGCCTGATAATATCATGGTGTTTTTTGTATGACGGATCTTATTTGTTGAATGGTTTGTTTTTTTAGTTAATTTATTTTTGGAATTTTAGCTTTAGAATATAAATATTAGAGAGATCTTCGCCCCATTTTAATATATTATTGAAATTTTAGTTCCTGTATTTCTAGTAAAGTTGGGTGAAAACCTTTCTGCTAAAAGTTTGGCAATGATTTTTAGGTCTGTAATTTCCTGGTTGAGTTATGTGTCCTTCTGGTTTTGGTAAAATAAATGATTGTGGTCATTAACATTTCTTAAGCAAATTGGGCAATTTTAATTTTAAGAAAATATTGAGGAGTATTAGTTTTTATAGTTTTTGTTAGGAAAAAAAATCAAGGTTATTTGTTAGATTTTATTCTTTAAACATTCTGTTTTCATGGCTCTTTTTTTTGTATAAGTTGCCAACACGCGATGTGTATGCACCGCCAATCAGCCAACACGCGATGTGTATGCACTGCCAATCAGCCAACACGCGATGTGTATGCACAGCCAATCAGCCAACACGCGATGTGTATGCACAGCCAATCATGCCTTGTATGGGAGGTTTGTCAGGCAGTTCGGTTGTGGCTCATTGATTATCCGCCCAGTGAAATGACCGTGCATACTCATCATGCATTGTGGGTTGGCCCCCGTGATCACACATAAGTGTGCACCTTTAGTTATTGTACCTTTGGGGTAGCATATTGCTTTAAAGGGAATGTCCACCCTTAAAACAACCTGCCTCCAACCCCAACTTTTATATTATGCACTTTATTACCTACAATGCTAACCACATATTTAAGGATAATTAGTCTCCTGATCCTGAGTAAAGCTGGCCGTACAAATGCGATCTCACAGCATGTGTGCCCACAGATCGCATTGGTATCTGTTGGCACACATGTTGTGGGAACAGCACACACGCACCCGACCAATCCCCATATGCAATATGGGGATCAGTCGGCCGTGTGGCCATACACCACACAATCGTATCGGAGCCGATTCTGACCGATGGAAATTTTACAGCATTCCTGATCGACCGGAGTGCCGACTAAGGTCGTTCGTCTGAACTCTGATCGGACGGGAAAAGCCCCTACACACGAACGATAATAGGTAAATTATGTCGTTCCTTGATGGGATTTAACTATTATCGTTCATATGTATGGCCACCTTAAGATGGCCCCTCCCTCCATGCAGTCAATCGAAGCTGTGACAACTAACATCACAGCCAATAATTGCCTATTGTTTCACCTATAAATATCTGGTTACAAATACAGGTAATAAACAAGGAAAATAGCATTTGGGGGCAGATAACTGACATGTCCCCAGTTTTTTGTTTTAAGATTGGACATGTCCTTTGAATCTGTGAAGTAACAGTCACTGAGTGAGGCCAGACTGGCACTACGATCGTTACTTACATCCGATTCCTCACCCCCCTCCAGCCCTTTAAATAAAATCTGGGTCACAAACTTCATCTCACTCACATTTGTTATTTCCTTTATTTATATCGATTGATGATTCTGAGAACAGACACAGAACAGTATTTATTTCTATATTACCCATCGTTATATCTGATGTTGTTATTGACAAATACAGTCTGTGGGGGGTACACTGGGTACAAACACTTTAGAATGTTGCCTTTATTATCATTCTTTTCTATTTTTCTGGGTCACACACTGGTGAAACAAGCTTTGTGTATTGATAGCTTAGTGGGGAACATTAACAGCTCATTATATAGCCTACACATTAAAGGGAAACCACATCAGAGTGTAAGAATGTCAGTTTGGATGCAGCTTTGGATTCCTTTTCATGCACCGAAATAAGGATGAGAGCGTTCTGTTAACAAGGAAAAATAAAAAGGGATCTTGAAAAATCCTGCCACCTAGGGGGAGAACTGGGAACTTTTTGACCATCTTAAAGGATAACCCTACTCTAGAAATTAACTTAAAAATTAAAAAAAAACAAAAAACTGTGGTATGGAGGTTGGATTGATTATTTTTACCTCCCAATATTGTTTCATTAAGGAGCTACAACACATGCAGTTTTTATTTGCCAGGTTAGTCCTGGACTATTAATGTATCGAATTCAGTGCTGAAGCCAGGACTTGGTTGATACCCCTCACACAATATTGGGAGTTAGGTGTTACCAGTTCTATATTCCTGTCCCAGGTACTTTTCATTTTAGAGATAGTTTGGGGGTGGGCTATTTTTCATTTTAACTTACACACGATAGTTCTGTAAACAACACCACAGTTTAATGCCTTACAAAAGCCTTTTAGGCTTCTTTCATGTGAGTGGTCTTTAAATTGTATTTGAGGAAAGGTAAAGCAAAGCCAAAGTATAAAAAGGAATGTATATTTTTATGTACAATTTGCAGCAATAACAAAATGAAAAAATAAGTATTCAGTTTAGCCATTTTTAAAGGATATACACTGGAAAATGTATTTTATTTTTATTATAAATTGCCCAGTACAGTAAACTATAATTCTTCCCAATTATCACTGTACCATTTGTTTTTTGATCTGACTCCTATTTCTCGAGATATCTAATCTGAACCATTTTACATTTCAGCTGTAAATTAAAAGACTTTTCATCATATACAATTCTGTTATGTGCTATTTTGCTGTTGTTGGAATGGTGACATTTGGTATGTGTGAATTGCATGATGGGTAATTCCCTCTCCCAGTGCAGCCTCATAAGGATAGCTGATCATGCTTGCCCTCACAGATAGTCAGTAAGGGAGGGAGCATTACTGAGCCTGAGCAAAACAAGTACTGGATTGGAAGGAATGCAGCAACACATAGACATCAGAGTAAGTGCTACTTAAAGCAACCAGCTATAGGGTTGAACCTTTAATTTTAAATATACATTCATAATAGTAATTAGGTCTGGCTGGTTTGTATGGATTATCGACCAATAATTTGTAAGTATTGACCGAAACTCAAGCAGGTAACTGCTCCATTCTTTCAGTGACAAATCTGACAGCTACTTCTAGGCCACTGACTGTTGATTCCCTAGGGACAAGGCCCATGTTTAGTATTGAACCATGTAAATACAGTAGAGGCACCTTCCCTCTCAAAGTTGTAAGATCCTAATGATATTATGTTGCAGCCTTCAGAGATATTGATTATTAGAATCTCTCTACATGGGGCCTAATTTATCTTTTTTTGTCAGCTTAAAATATATCACCAAATTAGAAATTTCCAGTTACATGTTGGACAACGAGCTGGCCTTCAATATACCTTTATTATGGCCATTCCTGCTTTAGTTTTACCACATCTTCCAAAAGCTACAACCTGTGTCAAATTCTAGAAAAGGGAACTGAAGTCAGAAGAGAATAACATGATTACATCTCAACGTTCCCCAAACCATAATCCCTCCAAGTTCCTAACATTCCTGGTTACGTGACTAAACGTTAAGTCGTAGAAATGATTGGGAAGTAGGAACTTATTGTCACACAATGTCCACCAGTTCCATTCTGTTTGAAAATAAGGTTCAAAACTCAATAAACCTAAGCTTCCTTTCCTGCTCAGTGGAGCCTAAAGGCTGTTCTACGGCCTTTCATTTCCTGGTGATTGTATTGGTATTATATGTTGTTGGAAGTCCCTTACATTTCAGTTCCCCTATTTCAGGAGATAGAACTAATGAACTCGATTTACTTCTATGGCAAAGTTAAAGATACGTTAAAGATTTGAAACCAGAGGCCACGGTTGTCAATTTAATGTTCAAGGCGATTTAATACAAATGTGTCAAACTTAATAAAAAAGTGTTATTTGGTATACTTCTTTATGTTTTATTTTTTTATTTTGCCTCCCTTCTTGACATTGAAATGTTTAAAATATTGTGTCAATGGCCAAAGTAACGAGAAGGTAACTTATATGTCAGATTTGGTTGTTTGTCTTGAATCATTTTTGATTTTTATTTTTTTTAATTTTTTTTTCTTCTTCAGTGTTTGGCCCGATAAACTTGATTGGAATTTTAAGGGTCATCAAGTTGCTGCATATTCCAATTTTCTCCATAAAGACTCCCCACAAAAGGCTCCATTATAGCAGTAGGCATCCCTTGTGGGGCAAGGGAAGAAAACAGGGGCCCCTTCTTTTAAACAATGTTGTAAGATGGTGCAGTCTCATCACTTTCCTTCTTTAGATGTCCAATCGTATTGTTGATTAAAGAAAACTTCCGCTCAAGCCAATCATGTTGCAGTTTACTGGCAGCAAGCTGAAATATAATTGCCCCATTTTCAGAACTGGAATTTTAAACTGCTGCTGGTTAATATAGAGTGCACACAACAGAATTCAGTGCAGTTAGTAAATGTGTGACATATGTTACTATGAAATCTCTATGGTAGCACTGGGGACTTGTGAATTATATTGGTCATTATTCTCTGTATGGGTCTCTGCTCCAGGAAATAAAATGCACCAATCACAAGTGTCAAGGAGCCCATAAGTGCTGCAATGCCTAAGAATTTAAAACCAGGATGAATGAGGTTTTCCATGTGTTTGACTCTAGGATGGATGGTAACATATGTAATGTTTTCTTTACTGCTGTTCAATGTACAGTCTCTGAGTTCCATAGAACAGAGCAAATAATTGTGTATGACGGATGTAGCAAAACAACACAACATCCTTGTTTACACATGACCAATCCCCAGCTAAATGTATTTATCCAACAAGATGAACCGTAGAGCGCTACTGACCATGTGACTGATAAATACATGGAACGATCTTTATTTCTAGGAATTATCTGAAATACAATGTACAATACAGTAACCTGCTAGGATGGTCCCATGATTCCCATGTGTATTATATTCATTTTTAGATTCAATTCATTAAAGGGGAAGTTGAGTTCAAATATAAAAAAAAAATAGCATTTTCTTGTTTTACTAGCTGTTAATTAATGTGCCTATCCAGTGATCTCTCTGGTTATAAATACATTGCTTTCTGTAGGCAGGAATCATAGTAGTGTCCATTATGTTCTTGCCCTTTGACTGAGCCCCTGGGAGATTCAGTTTCTCTGTAGATTTCTGAGAAGGGCATAGCATATTTTAAAAGAGAATATACTAGGTATGTGCGACATAAATAATTTAGTTTCCCCCCATGAACTTTCCCTTTAATATACATAGCCACTGAACATACAGCATGTATCATATAACCTGGTTATTCCTCTGACCTCCACCTTATATTGATCACTAACATGATAATATCTGATTATTAGATACAGAATATCTACAGTTGACTGAGAATCCTTCCTTAAATTTAGGTTAATCAATGACAGTTTAAAGGACAACTCCACCCTCATCTTGGCCTCTTTAAAATATGTTGATATATCATACTTTGTCCTATGAATTCATTACTGTATGTCTGCTATGCTTCTGGATGACTTGTGGAAACTGAGCAATTTAGAAAACTGTACTGAGCCTGTACTGAGCCTGGGCATGCTCAGAAGAGGCAGACAGGGGATTAACATTCAATCATTAGCTGTGATGTCATCTGTCAAATCCATGACAGTTACTAACTGGAAGAACCAGGAATCAGAAACAGGGAAACAGGACATTGTGCAGGATTTCAGGTTAGACTTACTGTATATATTTTAGATTTCAAACTATAATCGTTTGGGGGTTTGGGGAGTGATTTACCTGTTTGTACGTTTTCATTTCAGGGCTGAACTTGCCGTTTAATTAGTCAGCTAAGTGTAGTGTGAAAGAAATGGAATTTAATTGGTCAAAGACATTGATGATGTCCTGGCTTGAATTAGTTTAACAGTGTTGCTCCTATTCTCATTACGACCACACTAGCGTGTTTCTAATACGCTTGCGATAGTGTGTTGCATGAGAAACCCACGTCAGTGCCTCACAATGTGGGTGCATTTGCGAAATGCATTCACTCCAATTTCGGAATATTGCACAAACCGCAACCCGAACGTAAAACATCCTCAAGCTCATTACAAACATAGCTAATATATAAACATTAAATGATAACCCTCTGTAAAGATTCCAAGATTCCTCACAAAGGTGAATAATTCTACCCGAGCTCCCATTTATTGTGAGATAAGCTGCACCATTTTGTATTATTCTGTTGCAAACAGGAAATAATCACAGTTAGTTATTATGCAGATTGGACTATTTAATCACTTTGAGCTCTGCAGAAAAATTCAACCCCTGATGTCTAACTCAATCAGAAATACCAATTAATCGTTTTCAGGAATTGTACACCGGAAAAATGACTTTACCTCATTTCAATCTATAAATGATTACATTTAAGCAGCACTTAATGTACGCTTACATTAGAAATTACCTGACGACCGGTCCAACCGCATGTAATCAATTCTTCCGGAACTTTCTTTCCGGTTCTTCTTCACGACCAACATACGATCACAATGTCTGTCACATGTCGGTCGCAAAGTAGAACGGAAAGGCAGTTTTGAAAGAATTGTTTGAATGTTGCTGGATCGGTCGGCAGGTAAGTTCTAATGTATGGGCAACTTTACTTTGATATGTTGCTGCATGACTTCAATACAGTACTTGTTTAGCTCAAGCTCAGTCCCCCAGTCCCCCAGCCCCCTGCCAGACGATCTGAGGTCAAGCATTGGGAATTTTCCACCATTCAGTTAATGTACCAACTGTCACAATTCCAGCTAGAGTAAAACTATACATAACAAAAGAGTTTATGATACTAAGGCACTCGACTGGGGCAGCACGGTGGCGCAGTGGTTAGCACTGATACCTTGCAGCGCTGATGTCCTGAGTTTGATTCCACCCTTGGACATCTGCAAGGAGTTTGTATGTTCTCCCTGTGCTTGCGTCGGTTTCCTCCAGTTTCCCCCACAATCATAAAGACTTACTGATAGTTTGTATGTGTCAAATAAATGTGCTTAGATTCAGGGGCCAGGATCTGATGTGAATGTATACATGTAATTGTAAAGCGCTACGGAACATGTTGGCGTTATATAAATTCACAATAATAATAATAATACTGGATATCTAAATAGGGGACAACATAAAAAATGGTACAGGGATAGTTGGGAAGAATTATAGTTTCCCATAATTGGCATTTAAAAAAAAATATTTCCCTGTATATATATATATATATATACATCCTTTAAAGACTGATTACAAAACCTTTTTGTTTTATGTTTATATTTTATTAGATAGCGCTACATATTCCACAGCAGTTTACAACTATTTAATCAATTCACATCAGGCCCTGCCTTAAAGGGCATGTCCACCCCCAAAATTTAACCCCATACTGGCCCCACTGTGTAGTGTTAAAAAATCCTTACCTTACATATCTGCTCCTTATGGTTCTCCTGCAATGCCTGTTCAAAGTCCAGGAAACTGAACTGTAGTAGCTGTCTTCCTGTGTGAAAGGTTTCCGCTTTCCTCCTGAGAGGACAGTGGCATGTGCAGGGGAGCTATTTCCCCCCTCCCTCTATCCCTCAGGAACCCTTTTTTTCTGATGGGTGCCCTACCTCTAAACCCTCTAAACATATAGTATGGCACCCTGTCCCAACCCAAACCGCTAAGTCTGTTTGTTAAAAAAGTGTGCAGAACTCTACTTGCAATCCTTTGTTTCCACGGCATTCTTTATTGCGGCAGCCGCATCTCTGATTGGCTGCCTCTCAGCCAATCAGAGATGAGGCTGCCGGTCTGGCCCCCTGCTTGCAGTTCAAGCAAGCAGAGGGCCGAGATAAGAGCAACGGGGGATCAAAGGATTGTAAGTAGAGTTGTAAGGGCATGTCCCAGATGGACATGCCCTTTAAGCAAGGTACACACACTGCTGATAAAGCCCCAATATCAGTATGTCTTTTTTTGATTTGAACATTATTTGTTATGGGTGTTTGGGGTCTCAGGTATCACTTTGTTCAGGGTAATAATGTGTTTTTATCAAAGTCGTTGGGAATCCCATAGTTAACCCCAATGCCAGTTACCTGGAGATTTTATGCCACAGCCTTGTGGTACCATGCGTGTACTTTATAGATTGCCTTTGTGGTATAGATTGCCTTTGTGGTGCCACAGGTGTGCTCCCTAGATTCTGAGTGATTAGTATTCAGAATTAACCTGGATAACTTTCTAAAATTAAAAAAATTATGGACGTATAACTTTATTTTACCACCAATACTATATTAATATGTAACTGTTAGACAGAACTTATAAGTAGGGTATGAAGGTTGGACTAGATGGACGTATGTCTTTATACAACCTGCAATACTATTTTACTATGTAACTGTTATACAGACATTATGGGTAGGGTATAAAGGTTGGACTAGATGGACGTATGTCTTTATACAACCTCCAATACTATGTTACTATGTAACTGTTAAACAGGCATTATGGGTAGGGTCTAAAGGTTGGACTAGATGGACATATGTCTTTATACAACCTCCAATAGTATGTTACTATGTAACTGTTAGACAGACATTATGGGTAGGGTATGAAGGTTGGACTAGATGGACGTATGTCTTTATACAACCTGCAATACTATTTTACTATGTAACTGTTATACAGACATTATGGGTAGGGTATAAAGGTTTTATAAAGACATACATCTAACATAGTATTGGAGGTTGTATAAAGACATACTTCATCTAGTCCAACTTTTATACCCTACCCATAATGTTGTATAACAGTTACATAGTAATAGTATGGAGGTTGTATAAGACTACGTCCATCTAGTCCAACCTTTATACCCTACCCATAATGTCTGATAACAGTTCATAGTAACAAGGTCGGACTAGATGGACGTATGTCTTTATACAACCTCCAATAATATGTTACTATGTAACTGTTAGACAGACATTATGGGTAGGGTATAAATTTTTACTGAGCATTAAGCCATGCAGGACTGCGACCTAATTTTTTACACTTGTTACCTAAAGGTACCGATTGGAATGTAATAGTTTTTAATATTCCCTTTAAAAGTGGTCCACATCGCCTTCAGTTTCTTACCTAGAACAGTTCCCCCCAGTCTATGAGCAGGAGCGATTCCTTTAAAAAGCATAAAATTAGGCTTTCCTAAAGTTAAAAGTTTTTGTTAAGCCAGTGCACGTTAGTTTTCTGCAACCTATATAAAGAAACAATCATTGGGCCCTATTCCCTACGCTTTCCCATTACCCTCATCTCCAAAAGAGCTCAGGGTTATTAGATATCACCAGATCCAAAACAACGCATTCTGTCTAGTAGGAACTTCTACCATCTGTGAAAGGAAAATGCTCATATAGAAAATTTAAGAACTTTATACCTTTAGAGGTTGTTGGCAAGTCCCTTATTCAATCTATGTCAGGGTAGTTAAAATCCCCCATGACCAGAACTGCCCCATACCAGCAGCCTTGCCAAATGCATATGGGAATGCATTTCACCTCGTCCTTGGAATTTGGCGGCTTAGTAACATACTCCAACAATTAATTTACCATACCTCCTTGCTTCTTTACACAGTTTTCCACCATAAGTTTCTGCCGTATCGTTTGCTCCCCCCAATCTTAATTCCATCTTTAAATTGGCTTGCAATTTCCTGTTTAACCCATACATGACATACTCCTCCTCCTTCTTATTAAATCGGTCATGTTAAATAAGGAGTATCATTCAAATAGTTACTGTTCCAGTCGTGTGAATCATTAAGCCATGATCCTGCTATACCAATTACATCATACCTTTCCTTTAGTGCTATTATTTTCAAGTTCGCCGGGTTTTTCCAGCCAGACTCCTTGCATTTGTAAACATACATGTTAAATCAATTGTTTTACTTCTATTACATGGTCGTTACATGCCTCCCTATCCTCTATGCTCCCCCTCCCCCTTCTCCCCCTCCGTGGTGTTACTAGCCCCCAGATCCCTAACTTCTCTATATACCCCTGGTAAGTTAAAACATTGTCCCTCCCCCCCATTACCTAGTTTAAAATCTCCTCCAACCCCGTAGCCATCTCTTCCCCCAAAACAGCTGCACCCATCACCATTAGGTGCAATCCGTATCTACTAAAGAGCCTGTTGTAGCCAACAGAAAAATCAGGGCCCAGTTCTCGAAAAACCCAAAACCCCATATCCTACACCACCCTCTTAGCCACGCATTTATATCCTGAGCTCCCGTTTGTATCCTAGCGTAGCACGTGGTGCGGTAGTATTCTGAAATCACGACCCTGGAGGTCCTTGCTTTTAACTTGGCCCCTCTCCTCATTCTCGGAAATCATTTTAAGGACCTCACCTCCACTCTAACTTTGTCATTGGCACCAATGGAACCAAGACGCTGGGTCACTCCCAGCCCCACCACTAATCTGTTAACGATCCACAACATTGCGAACCCCCTAGCACCATGCAGCAAACACACTGTTCGGCATTTGTAGGGTCTTGGTGACAGAGTACCCTATTACCCTTCTAATAATGGAGTCCGCCTACATACCACCTGCCATCATTCCTAGCCCCAGTTCTCCACTCCCTTGTATTGGGAGAGGCGTCCCCCTGGGTGCTCAATGGAAAAGGCCCCGCTCCAAATGCTGCTTCCGAGCCATCGTCGCCTCTAAAATGGCAAATCTGTTGGGATCGACAGCTGGGAAGAAGCGGCCCTATCCTTCCGTCCCATACTTCCTGGTGACCCTTACAAATCTATCTTCCTTCTTCACCTTATCTCCCCATGTCCACCCTCAGTTTACTGCCACTGCCAGTACCTGCATTTCCCCAGATTTGCCAAGCCCGAATGCTGCAAGTTTACCCTCAGATTCTGGACCCAGATTCCAAATGGGCAAACACTCACATTGACACATACATAGGTACCTTGGGGAGGCTGCCTCCAAGATCCCAGTACATGGGCAGGAGTGCACGTTGCACGGCCCCAACAAAACTGTCCATACTAAACAGCATACACCACCAGAGACACAGAAACAGCAATACACAGCAGGCACACAGCAAATAACACAGCAGAGAACAGCAATACACAGCAGAGAGGAAATAGCAGTTTGTTCTTAAACGCTCTTCTTGTTAAACGCTTAGTTTTTTAACGCTCTCATTCCCTTAAAAACAGAAAATCCCTTGATTAAAACAGAAAATCGCTCAAGAGAGTGATAGCTCTGGAGAAATGACTTAAATGAGGTTCAAAAACCACAGAGCCAATAGCCTCAGGCCAATTAAACCAAGTAGCTTCCCCACCACCCCCATCCAATTAGTTGACAGAAAAAAAAAAGCCTTTCCTTGGTTCCTCTTACCAACCCCGATCTACGGGGAACAGTGCTGTTTAAACACCAGTATTTGTTGCATAACACAGGCTTGAGTTTACTCAAACAATTCCTACTACCTTATTCAAGCAGAAGTAGAAAAAAAAAAAACACACCAGTGAATTTACTTACACAGGAGGCACACTCACTAGAAATAATAGTGTAGGTTTAGTACATTTACTAGGCTGCAAAACACATAATAAACGCTTTAGTTTTTTAACGCTCTCAATTCCCTTTTTAAACACAGAAAAATCCCTTTAAAACAGAAAATCGACAAGAGCTGATTCGCTCTGGAGAAATGACTAATGAGGTTCAAAAATCCATCCATATAATACAGTCTTATTTGACTGGTCATTTAATGAACCCAATTGCTGTCATTTATCATAGAAAGGGAAGAGAACAACACACGGATTAACAATGCGAAACAGAGAATGAAAGCAATTTGACTCGGTACATGTCAATTAACACGTTGCCCTAGAGTTCCCACTGAATTGCTTTGGGTTATCTTTTTTCTTCCATTGACCATTTCTACCAAAATTTTGGGGTATTGTCTCATCAAGTTCATTTCTGAAAAGGACACACAAAGGTTTTCTCTAGGCTCCCCGGAGCTTAATAAGTATATCTAATGGATACGTTGCCTCCAGCCTGTGAATAAATAACAAAATGTACTTTATTGCTTTTATGTTTCCCAGAAGGCTACAACACGGGGCTTCAATTTCCATTTTTATGTCCACCAACAATTCGACTGGGATGATAATTTTTTTGCTGTCGTGAAGGATTTGCTTCTTTTGTAATGTTTATATCTAAATGCATGGAAAAAGGATAATTTCACTTTCTAGATTGTCATTTCATTCATTTTGACAGTATTTTAATTAAGTCGAACACATATCTAACCATTATAAAAATGACAAGCACTTTAAGGGCTGATGCAATAAAACGTGGGAAAGGTTTGCCCATACCAATTAATCTGCAGCAACAATGAGATGTTATCTACTGCAGTGACTCCAGTAAAAAAACTACATCTAATTGGTTGATGCAAATTAATAGAATGGGCAAACTTTTGTACTCTATTAGCATCAGTCCTTAGTGTTTATTATTGCTAAACACTGTAATTACCAGTGGTAAAGTAAATAAAAAAGTCTCAATATTGTTCTTATTAAGTTAAATTAAAAAATAAATAAAATAACATAGCAGTTCCGTGTAGCTTTCCTATTATTAAGCCTCCAGAAATTAAACGTACTCATATCGACCTTGAGCTATATAAGGATTCCTCTAATTTCATATTTAAACATTTAGACCAGTTATAGTTTTTGAATACAGTAGTAAGTTATCTGATCCAATACGATACAGTTGTAGGTTGGGTATTATAGGATACCTTCCAAATTAGAGACACATATTGTTATTTAAAAAAATAGAAATATATAAGCTGAAAGCTGTAGTGGGGAGCACTTTTTTTTTTATCTAAACCTTATTTAAAGGAGAACTAAAACCATTGTTTTATACTCCAGAATCTGAAACACAACCCCTAATAAACACCAATAAACTATAAAATGCCACTTGTAAACGTGTAAAGTAAAATCAAAAGCCTGTTAAGACTGGATGAAGTATCTGTGTGTATATGCAGTGTCAGACACCCTCCTGACCTCAGTCACATTGCTTCTTTGCTTTATCGTCCTGATAAAAGGATTGGCTAGAATTATTAATGGGTGTGAACAACTGCTAAAAAGTTGTGCCATAGCAAAGGACTGAGCATTGAGCAGAACATAATGGTCGTTGACCAAAACTGTCTGATACTAGAATGCTGAGGAAGTAAAAGCACAAACCTATGTTATGTAGGTAAATTTCCCAGTGCCCATATCAAAATGAGAGTAATTAAGACAAAGATTATTGGTTTATATCAAGGTGTCCTGACTTCTGGTTCAGTTTTGTTCTTGTGGCTTTAGTTTGCCCTTTAAGTAGAAATTCCAGCAAGGGAGAAGGTACAACTGTAATTTTCATTCAATGTAATTAAGAATAATATGTGAACTTTAAAAATCGCCTAATTAATAAACAATTCTAATTAGGTATTGTGTCCAAGGGAATATACAGGCCTTGTAAGGACACTATGAAAGAATCATTAAATGGCTGTGCTAGTTTTGCCCCAGCAATCAGATGTTATGTACCATTTGACAGCAAAATATGATTGGTGGGGCAAAATTCCCACCATTTCAACCATAAGAAACTGTTAATACATATGCATGATATATCATGGTTGTTTTTTGTATGACGGATCTTATTGTTGAATGGTTGTTTTTTAGTAATTTATTTTTGGAATTTAGCTTTAGATATAAAATTAGAGAGATCTTCGCCCATTTAATATATTATTGAAATTTAGTTCTGTATTTCAGTAAAGTTGGCGTGTGAATGAAAACCCTTTCTGCTAAAAAGTTTGGAAATGATTTTAGGTGCTGTAAATTTTCCTGGTTGAGTTATGTGTACTTCTGGTTTGGTTAAAATAAATGATTGATGGTCATTAACATTTCTTAAGCAATTGGGCAATTTTTAATTAGAAAATATTGAGGAGTATTATTTTTATAGTTTTGTTAGGAAAAAAAATCAAGGTTATTTGTTAGATTGTATTCTTTAAACTTCTGTTGTCATGGCTCTTTTTTTGGTATAATGTTGCCAACACGCGATTGTGTATGCACGCCAAGTGCAAACACGCGATTGTGTATGCACCGCAATCAGCCAACAACGGCGGATGTGTTGCACTGCCAATCAGCCAACACGCGATTGTGTTGTGTATGCACAGCCAATCAGCCCAACACGCGTGTGTATGACACAGCCAATCATGCCTTGTATGGGAGGTTTGTCTGGCAGTTCGGTTGTGGCTCATTGATTATTCCGCCCAGTGAAATGACCCGGCATACTCATCATGCATTGGGGTGGGTCGGCCCCCGTGATCACAATAAGGTATGCACCTTTAGTTTAGCATACCTTTGGGGTAGCATTTTGCTTTAAAGGGGCAATGTCCACCCTTAAAACAAACTGCCCCAACCCCCAACTTTTATATTTTGCAAAACTTTATACCTTACAATGCAACCAGATATTTAAGGATAATTAGTCTCCTGACCTGAGTAAAGCTGGCCGTACAAATGCGATCTCACAGCATGTGTGCCCACAGATCGCATGGTACTGTTGGCACACATGTTGGGAACAGCACACACCACCCGACCAACCCCATATGCAATTATGGGGATCAGTCAGCCGTTGTGGCCATACACCACACACTCGTATCGGAGCCGGAGATTCCGACTGATGGAAATTTACAGCATTACTGATCGATCGGAGTGCAGGACTACGGTCGTCGTCTGAACTCTTGATCGGACGAGGAAAAGCCCCTACACACGAACGCTAATTAGGTAAATATGTCGTTCCTGACAACTAACCATCACAGCAAATAATGGCCTATGTTTCACTATATGATCTGGTTACAAATACAGGTAATAAACAAGGAACAATAGAAGTTGGGGGCAGATAACGACAGCCCCAGTTTTTTGTTTTAAGATTGGACATCCTTTGAATCTGTGAAGTATAACAGTCACTGAGTGAGGCCAGACTGGCACTACGATAGGTTACATTACATCAGATTCCTCACCCCCCTCCAGCCCCTTTAAATAAAATCTGGGGTCACAAACTTCATCTTCACTCAACATTGTTTATTTCCTTTATTTATATCGATGATGATTTCTGAGAAAAGACACAGAACAGTATTTATTTCTATATGACCATCGTTATATCTGATGTGGTTATTGACAAATTACAGTTCTGTGGGGGGTACACTGCGGACCAAACCACTTAGAATGTTGCCTTTATTTATCATTCTTTCTATTTTTTGGGTCACACACCGGTTGAAAAACCAGGCTTTGTGTGATGATAGCTAGTGGGGAACATTAACAGCGCATCTATCGCCTACCATGAAAGGGAAACCACATCAGAGGTAAGAATGTCAGTTTGGATGCAGCTTTGGATTCCTTTTCATTGCACCGAAATAAGGAGAGGAGCGTTCTGTTAAAAGGAAAAATAAAAAGGGATCTTGAAAAAATCCTGCCACTAGGGGAGAACTGGGAACTTTTGACCATCTAAAGGTAAAACCTACTCTCGAAATTAACTTAAAAAATTAAAAAAAAAAAAAAAAACTGTGGTATGGAGGGTTGGATGATTATTTTTGACCTCCCAATTAGGTTCCTATAAGGAGCACACACACATGCAGTTTTTATTTGCCAGGTTATCGTGGACTATTAATGTAGCGAATTCAGTGCTGAAGACCAGGTACTTGGTTGATAACCCCTCACATAATATGGAGTTAGGTGTTTTACCAGTTTTATATTCCGTCCCAGGTACTTGTCATTTTAGAGACGTGTGGGGGTGGGTATTTTTCATTTAAACTTACACACGATAGTTCTGTAAACACACCCACAGTTTAATGCCTACAAAGCCTTCTAGGCTTCTTTCATGGAGTGGTCTTTAAATTGTGATTTGAGGAAAGATTAAAGCAAGCCAAAGTATAAAAAGAGAATGTGATATTTTATGTACATTGCAGCATACAAACAAAATGAAAAAAAAATAAGATTAGTTTAGCATTTTTAAGGATATACACGGAAATGTGATTTTATTGTATTATAAATTGCCCAGTACAAGTTACTTAATTCTTCCCATTATCACTTGTACCCACTTGGTTTTTTGATCTGGACTCCTATTTCCGAGGATATCTAATCGAACATTTTAACATTTTACATGCTGTAAATTAAAAGACTTTAATCTATTACAATTCTGTTATGTAGCTATTTTGCTGTTGTTGGAAGGTGACATTTGGTATGTGTTGAATGTGCCATGAGTGGGTAACGTCTCCTTCTCCCAGTGCGCTCAAAGGATATAGCTGATCATGCTTGCACTCTCACAGATAGTCCGTAAGGGAGGTGAGGGGAGCTTAGAGCTCTGAGCAAAAAACAAGTACTGGATTGGAAGGAAATGCAAAGCAACACATAGACAGCAGAGTAAGTGCGTAATTAAAGACAACCAACTATATTTGTTTTTTTTTTTTTTTGTTTGGTTGAACCTTTAATTTTAAATATCATTCAGAATAGTATTAGGTCTGGCTGGTTTTGTAGGATTATCAACCAATAATTGTAAGTATTGATCCGAAACTCAGGCAGGTAACTGCCACATTCTTCCAGTGGACAAATATTGACAGCTACCTTCTGGCCAATGACCTGTGGTCCCAGGGACAAGGCCCATGTGAGTATTGAACCATGTAAAATACAGTAGAGGCACTTCCTCTCAAAGTTGTAAGATCCTAATGAATTATGTTGCAGGCCTTCAGAGATATTGATTAATTAGAACTTCTCTACATGGGCCTGATTTATCTTTTTGTTGTCAGCTGCTAAAATATATCACAAATTAGAAATTTCATAGTTTACATGTTGTGACAACGAGCTGGCCTTCCATATCTCATTATTATGGCATTCCTGGTTTAGTTTTACCACATCTCCAAAAGCATACAAGTGTCAAATTCTGGAAAAAGGAAACTGAAAGGTCGAAGAGAATAACATGATTACATCTCAACGTCCCCAAACACTAATACCGCCAAGTTCATAACATTTCATGTTTCGTGGACTAAACGTTTTAAGTCGTAGAAATGATTGGGAGTAGGAATTATGTCCCACAATGTCCACCAGTTCCATTCTGTTTGAAAATAAGGTTCAAAACTCAAATAAACCTAGCTTCCTTTCCCTGCTCAGTGGAAGCCTAAGGTGTTCTACGGCCTTTCATTTCCTGTGTTGTTATGGTATTATAGGTTGTGGAAGTCCGCTACATTCATTCCCTTATTAAGGAGATAGAAACTAATGGAACGATTTTACTCTATGGCAAGTAAAGATACGTTAAAGATTTGAAACCAGGGCCACGGTTGTCAATTTAATGTTTCCAAGACGATTTAATACAAATGTGTCAAACTTAATACAAAAGTGGTTATTCTGGTATACTTCTTATAGTTTTATTTTTATTTGCCTCCCTTTTGAATTGAAATGTTTAAAAATATGTTTGTCAATGGCAAAGTAACGAGAAGGAAACTATATGTCAGATTTGGTTTTTGTCTGGAATCACTTTTATTCTAATTTTTTTATTTTTTTTAATTTTTTTTTCTTTTCTTTTAGTGTTTGGCCCGATAAACTTGATTGGAATTTTAAGGGTCATCAAGTTGCCGCTATTCAATTTCTCCATAAAGACTCCACGAAAAGGCTCCATTATAGCAGAGGCATCCCTGTGTGGGCAAGGCGAAAGAAAACAGGGCCCCTTCTTTAAAACAATGTTTGTAAGATGGTGCAGTTCTCATCAATTTCCTACTTTAGACGTCCATCGTATTGTTGATTAAAGTTTAATAAAAACTTCCGCAAGGCAATCATGTTGCAGCTACTGCAGCCACGCTGAAATATAATTTGCCCCATTTTCAGAACTGGATTTGAAACTGCTGCGATTAATATATGAGTAGGGCACACACAACAGAATTCAGTGCAGTTAGTAAATGGGACATAGGTTACTATGAAATCTCTATGGTAGCATATGGGGACTGTGAATTATATGGTCTTATTCTCTGTATGGGTCTCTGCTCCAGGAAATAAAATGCACCAATCACAAAGTTCAAGGAGCCATAAGTGCTGCAATGCTAAGAATTAAAACCAGGATGGAAGGAGGTTTTCCATGTGTTGCTCTAGGATGGTGGTAACATATGTATGTTTTTTATGCTGTTCATGTTACAGTCTGAGTCATAGAACAGAGCAAAGATTGGCTATGACGGATGTAGACAGACAACACAACATCCTTGGTTTACACATGACCAATCCCCAGCTAAATGTATTGTATCCAACAGATGAACCGTTGAGCGTATGACCATGTGATGATAAATACATGGAAACGATCTGTTATTTCTGGGAATTATCTGAAATACATGTACAAGACAGTACCTGCTAGGATGAGCCAATGATTCCAGGTGTATTATATTCATTTTTAGATTCAATTCATTAAAGGGGAAGTTGAGTCAAATATATAAAAAAATAGATTTCTGGTTTTACTAGCATGTTAATATGGGCCGTCCAGTGATCTCTTGGTTATAAATTAACATTGCTTTCGTGTAGGCAGGAATTCTAGTAGGTCCTTATGTTCTTGACCTTGGACTGAGCCCCCTGGGAGTCAGTTTCATCTGCTAAAGATTTCTGAGAAGGGCATAGCATATTTGAAAAGAGAATATACTAGGTATGTGCGACATAAATAATTTAGTTTCCCCACTGAATTTCCCTTTTCATATATACATAGCATCTGAAACATTACAGCAGTATCAATACCTGTTATTCTCTGACCTCCACCTTATTATTGATCATAACATGAAATGATCGTGTTATTAGTACAGAATATGACAGGTGGACTGAAACCCTTCGTTAAATTTAGGTATCAATGACAGTTTAAAGGACAACTCCACCCTCATCTTGGCCTCTTTAAAATATGTGATGATATTAATACTTGTCTATGAATTCCTGTATGTAGGCCTGCAGCTTTGGAGACTTGGGTGGAAACTGAGCAATTTTAGAAAACTGTAAGAGCCTGTGACTGAGCCTGGCTATGATCAGAACGAGGAGACAGGGACAGACGGGATTAAAATTCATCATTAGCTGTGAGTACGGATGTTCTGTCAACATCCATGACAGTTACTAAATGGATAGACCAGGAATCAGAACAGGGAAACAGGGACAGGTGCAGGATTCAGGTTTAGACTGACTGTATATATTTTAGATTTCAAACTATAAATCGTTTGGGTTTGGGTGAGGATTACCTTTTGTACGTTTTCATTCAGGGCTGAACTGCCGTTGTTAATTAGTCGCTAAGTGTAGTGTTGAAAGAAATGGAATTTAATTGGTCAAGACATTATGATGTCCTGGCTTGAATTAGGTTTAACAGTGTTTGATCCTATTTCATTAAGACCACACTAGCGTGTTTCTAATGACGCCTTTGCGATAGTGTGTGCCAGAGAAACGCAGTCAGTTGCCTCACAATGGGGTTGCATTTGACGAAATGAATCACTCCACATTGGAAATTGACAAACCGCAACCCCGAAGCGTTAAACATCCTTCAAGCTCATACAAACATGCTAATTAATATAAACATTAAATGATAACCCTCGTAAAATTCCAAGATGTACCTCACAAAGGTGAATAATTCTACCCGAGCTCCATTATTGTGAGATGTGCACCATTTTGTTTATTCTGTTACAAACAGGAAATAATCACAGTTAGTATATATGCAGATGGACTATTTAATCACTTTGAGGCTCTGCAGAGGAAAAATTCAACCCTGATTGTCTAACTCAATGAGAATACCAATTCATCGTTTTAAGGAATGTACACGGGGAAAATGACTTTACCTCATTCAAGTCTTAAAAGATTACATTAAGCAGAACTTAATGTAACGCTGACATTAGAAATTACCGACAAACAGTCCAAACCGCATGTAATCAATTCTCCGGAACTTTCTTCCGGTTTCTTCACGACCAACATAGATGCACAATGCTGTCCACAGTCGGTCGCACAAAGTTAGAACGGCAAAGGCAGTTTGAAAGAATTGTTTGGAATGTTGTGGATCGGTCGGCAGAGTTAAGTTCTAATTATGGGACACTTTTACTTTGATATGTTGCTGCATGACTTAAACAGTAGTTTAGCTCAGCTCAGTTCCCCAGTCCCCCAGCCCCCTGCCCAGACGATATTGAGGTCAAGCATGGGGAATTTTCCACATTCGGTTAATTGTACAACTGTCACAATTCAGCTTAGAGTAAAAACTATACTAAACAAAGAGGTTATGATACTAAGGCACTCGACTGGGGCGCAGCACGGGTGGAGAGTGGTTAGCACTGATACCTTGCAGCTGCTGATGTCCTGATGTTTGATGCACCCTTGGAATCTGCAGGAGGTTGTAGTTCTCCCTGTGCTTGCGTCGGTTTTCCTTCCAGGTTCCCCCACAATCATTAAGGATCTACTGATAGTTTGTATGTGGCAAATAAAATGTGCTTAGATTCAGGGGACAGGCTCCTGATGGTTAATGTATAATGTAATTGGAAGCGTACAGGAACTGTTGGCCCCGTTATCAACTTCACAATAATAATAATAATACTGGTATCTAAATAGGGGAACAACATAAAAAATGGTCAGGGAGACGTGGTGGAAGAATTATAGTTTCCCATATTGGCATGTTAAAACAAAAAATATCTCCTGTATCTATATATATATATAAATCCTTTGAAAGACTGATTACAAAAACCTTCGTTTAGTTAGATTTTATTAGATAGCGCTACATGATTCCACAGCAGTTTACAAGCGATTTAATCATTCACATCAGGCCCTTGCCTTAAAGGGCATGTCCAACCCCAAATTAACCCCATACTGGCCCCAACTGTGTAGTGTTAAAAATCCTTAACTTACATATATGCCTCTTATGGTTCTCCTGCAATGCTGTTCAAAGTCCAGGAAAACTGATGTAGTAGCTGCTTCTGTGTGAAAGGTTTTCCGCCCTCCCTGTCCTTGAGAGGACAGTGGCATGTGCAGGGGAGCATTTCCCCCCTCCCTCTATCCATCAGGAACCCTTTTTTTCTGATGGGCTGCTCCTACCTCTAAACCCTCTAACACATATAGTATGGCAACCCTGTCACCAACCCAAACCGCTATCTGTTGTTAAAAAAGTGTGCAGAACTCTACTGCCATCCTTTGTTCCACGCCATTCTTTATTGCGCGCAGCAGCATCTCTGATTGGCGCACTCTCAGCCAATCAGAGATGGGCTGCCGTCGTCTGGCCCCTGTTGCAGTTCAAGCCCCCCCCATCCAGAGGGCCGAGATAAGCAACGGGGGGGATTCAAAAGGTTGTAAGAGGAGTTGTAAGGGCAGTCCACAGATGGGACATGCCTTTAAGCCAGGTACACAACCCCACTGCCTGATAAACCCCTATATCAGTATGTCTGTTTTTTATTGTGACTATTTGGTTATGGGTTTGTTGGGGTCTCAGGTATCACTTTTTTAGGTAATAATGTGTTTTTATCAAGTCGTGGGAAAATCCCTAGTTAACCCCAATGCCAGTTACCGTGGAGATTTATGCCACAGCCTGTGGTACATGCGTGTCTTACTTATGATTGCCTTTGGAGGTATAGATTGCCTTTGTGGTGCCACAGGTGTGCCCTAGATTCTGAGTGATTACGTATTCAGAATAAACCTGGATAACTTTCTAAAATAAAAAAAATTATGGACGTATAACTTTATTTACCACCAATACTATATTAATATGTAACTGTTAACAGGACTTATAGTAGGGTATAAGGTTGGACTAGATGGACGTTGTCTTATACAACCTCAATACTATTTTACTATGTAACTGGTATACAGACTTATGGGTAGGGTATAAAGGTTGGACTAGATGGACGTATGTCTTTATACAACCTCCAATACTCATGTTACTATGTAACTGTTAACAGCATTATGGGTAGGGTTAAAGGTTGGACTAGATGGACGTATGTTTTTATACAACCTCCAATACTATGTTACTATGTAACTGTTAGACAGACATTATGGGTAGGGTATAAGGTTGGACTAGATGGAGTATGTCTTTACACAACCTCCAATACTATGTTACTATGTAACTGTTATACAGACATTATGGGTAGGGGTATAAAGGTTGGACTAGATGGACTATGTCTTTATACAACCTCCAATACTATGTTACTATGTAACTGTTATACAGACATTATGGTAGGGTATAAAGGTTGGACTAGATGGAGTATGTCTTTATACAACCTCCATACTATGTTACTATGTAACTGGTAACAGACATATGGGTAGGGTATAAAGGGGGGACAGATGGACGTATTCTTTATACAACCTCAATACTATGTTATTATGTAACTGTTACAGACATTATGGGTAGGGTATAAAGGTTGGACTAGATGGACGTATGTCTTTATACAACCTCCAATACTATGTACTATGTAACTGTTATACAGACATATGGGTAGGGTATAAAGGTTGGACTAGATGGACGTATTCTTTATAACAACCTCCATACTATGTTACTATGTAACTGTTAACAGACATTATGGGGAGGGTATAAGGTTGGACTAGATGGACGTAGTCTTTATACAACCCCAATACTATGTTAAGTAACTGTTATACAGACATTATGGGTAGGGTATAAAGGTTGGACTAGATGGACGTATGTCTTTATACAACCTCCAATACTATGTTACTATGTAACTGTATACAGACATTATGGGTAGGGTATAAAGTTGGACTAGATGGACGTATGTCTTTATACAACCTCCAATACTATGTTACTATGTAACTGTTATACAAGCATTATGGGTAGGGTTAAAAGGTTGGACTAGAGGACGTATGTCTTTATACAACCTCCAATATATGTTACTATGTAACGTTAACAGAATTATGGGTAGGGTATAAAGGTGGACAGATGGACGTATACTTTATACAACCTCCAATACTATGTTTACATTGTAACTGTTATAAACAGGCATTTGGGTAGGGTCTAAAGTGGACTAGATGGACATAGACTTTATACAACTCCAATACTATGTACTATGTAATGTTATACAGACATTATGGGTGGGTGAGTAAATTGGACTAGATGGACTATTGCTTATACAACCTCCAATATATGTTGTGTAACTGTTAGACAGACATTATGGGTAGGGTATAAAGGTTGGACTAGATGGACGGTAGTCTTTATATCAACCTCCAATACTATGTAACTGTTAACAGACATTATGGGTAGGATAAAGTTGGACTAGATGGACATGTACTTATACAACCTCCAATACTATGTTACTATGTAACTGGTTAAAAGACATTAGGGTAGGGTATAAAGGTTGGACTAGATGGACGATATCTTTATTAACCTCCAATACTATGTTAACTGAGCATTGTGGGTTGAGAGGGACGTATTTTGCCAGAGCTCCTGACCAGTGTGTGAGTTTGCGATTTTCCCACCGTGAGAGCTGTTTTTCGGGCCTGCATGGCCTCAGGAGCCCTGGGAGCCTCCAGCGGAGATCCAGTGCCTGGGCCTTCCACCTCGGTCCCCAGTGCTAGGAAAAAACTTGAGAGCCTGGGGATCAGGGTTTGCAGAGGCCTTGGTGAAGACTAAAGAGTACAATGTGTGAGAGAAGCAATTCGCCGTCTCGTTCCAAGCTGAAGGGGAAGAAAGACGAGCACACAAGGGCCTTCTCCACAAATAGGCCAAAGATTAAAGTTGTGATACAACAATGGAAGTGAAGCTGGAAAAGCTGATCAGGAAGAAAATGGAGCTGTCTGATGCAAAGGGCCTATGCATGAGGCCTTCGCAGTAAGAGACCGGTTCCTTGCAGAGAAAGAAAGAGGGAAGGAGAGTGTTTCACATGCGGTGAGGGTGGTCAGCGAGGAACACTTACGTGGAGTCCCAGGCCTCTGTGTCCTCTGAGGTACAACCTGAGCAGGGGGAGAAGCAGGCCTACCTGGGTGGTTCCAGTGTCCAATTCCTGAGATTGCACCTGAGCAGGGAGAAACATCGGACGACTGGTCCCAGGAGGGGCAGAATACCACAGGTCTCCTGAGAGAGATTGTGATGCTGGAGTCCCAATAAAGGAACAACATCTGGTGTTCTCTATGACGAAACTGTTGATGACCAAGTGGAAAGGAAAGGAAAAGAAAAAATAAAACAAAGAACAAACAATCTCCAAGTTTGTATATTGTCAGAGTCGAGTGCTGACGGAATTAAACCCTGCGGTGCCCAGTGCTGGAAATACTGAGGATGGACACTTACCTGCTACACAAGGACAGGAGGTATACCTGAGACAATCCTGAGCGGGGGGTGGTAGCCGTGATGGTCCGGACGCAGGATTCCACATATCCAGGGAAAACAACACCTGTTCCACCATTCCCCAGTGCTGAGAGGGAATCAAGATGGCCGCCGAGGTCAGTTCCAGTGATGTGGTTCAGAAAGAGGCTGCACCATGCTCTCTCAGGTGTACGGCGAGCACTGATGACATCATTCCCTGTGCTCCATTCAAAATATCTGGGGTAATAGACCCTATGAGAGACGTAACTGTAATATCTAAGTTTACTGAACCTATTGCCAAAGAGATGGAAGGTCCACCAATCGGTGGGGGTAAGTTTGAAACAAGGTCTCTGATGGCTCTGTGTCTTTCCATTACCTCCCATACCCCCCAGTAATACTGTTTAACCCTATGTCTGTGCCCATTACTCATCCATACCCCCCAGTAATACTGTGTTTAAACCCTGTATCTGCTGCTGCTATTAACCCTGTATCTGCTGCTGTTAACACTGTAACTACTGGTAGCCCTGATATCATCTGGTAAACCCTGTCATTGCTGGTAACCTGTATCATCTGTAAAACTGTCATTGCTGGTAACCCTGTATCTGACCTGTCTCATCTGGTAACCCTGTCTGCCGGTAGGTCTGGTAACCCTGTCACTGCTGGTAACCCTGTCCTGCTGGTAACCCTGTCCATGACTGTGGTAACCCTGTCCCTGCTGGTAACCCTGTTCCCTGCTGGTAACCCTGTCCCTGCTGCTGGTAACCCTGTCCCTGCTGGTAACCCTGTCCTGGGCTGGTAGGTCTGGTAACCCGTGTCCCTGCTGGTAACCCTGTCCCTCTGGTAACCCTGTCCCCGAACCTGGTAACCCTGTGTCCCTGCTGGTAACCCTACCCTGGTACATCTGTTCCTGTTTTTACCCATCTGTTATCCAGCCTTCAGTTCTTATGCAAGAATGGCTACAATAAATCCCAATACTGTTCCTATGCACCGTCATATGATACCTAACAATGTACCATCTAGGAGGAATGTGTCAATTTGAGAGGCGGGGGGGGGTCCTGCGCCAGGGAGGGACAATGTTATTGATCGGCTATTCCGGGCTGGGGTTCGATGCTGCCGACACTCATGCATTATTTCTGGGCCCAATCCTGGGGAATTTATTGTGAGTTTGATAGAGCCCAGGAACTTGACACTTTCTGGAAGAGTTTTGACGGATTTCCTGCACTGTGGAAACATTTCAGGGCATTGGCGGTCTCCAAGCGGGTGTTGTAAGGGTGACCATTAAGGTCTTTAATGAGAGCATTCCACCCTCTGACCTGAAAACCTGGCTTGGTAGATACGCACTGTCCAGAATGATCTGTCAAAGAACCTTGCCACAATGGCATATGGGATGGAGGCTGGAGATGTAATATGAAGTTACTGTTATACGCAATGTTACCCAGCACATTCCCAATTCTGCCTATATTGGTAAAGATCGCATACAATGTTTCTACCCAGGCCAGCCAAGGCAATGCTGGAAGTGTGGGTCCTTTAGGATTTGGTAGTTTGTTGACAAGCTAAATGTGCTTTGTGTTTAAATCTGGGGCATGTGGCTAAAGAGTGTCCCAACAGCATCTGCTGCAACCGTGTGGGGGGACAGGGATTCCTACACCTCGTGCCCTGTCTCCTGGCAGCAAATTGAGAAGGAGTTTTCAGAGGAAATGGAGGAAGCAGTGGATGCTGTAGTTGAACTGGCCCCAGAAACACCTGAACTTGTTGTAATATCCAACCCACCTGTGGAGAATAAAGCAGTATCTACACAGAGAAAGCCCAGCTGAGATTTAACCCAAACACCTGTCAAGAAAACTCGCCAGAGTGTCAAGTCCATACGATCTGTGCGGAAACCAACTGGTTTGAGACCCTCCCTCCTGTCAGACCACATCCTCCAGTAGGAAGCCCCCTCCTGCAGAGGAAGGAGGCTGGGTGACGTGAAAAAGAAAGGTGGGGGTCCCAAAACCCAAAAAAACCCTGCTGTTAACAACAAACCTATGGAAACAGACAACCCATATTCCATACTGAATATTGAAATGACCAAGACCTCAATGAGGTAACTGCTGTCTAGAAAGAGAACTAGATAATAATGGGTCTTGGTGGAAATTGGTTTGGAGGAAGCAGAATATTTACCTTTAGGTTTATCTGCAAAGAGAGAAGGGTTCGATGATGAGGGAAGGAGGGTAAAAAGGGGAAATGAAAACTCCCCATAATTTCAATTACCCTGTAAATGGCTGTGCCCCCTCCAATTCGCGTGCAACAATTAATGTTGCCAGCATAAGTCTGTAAGTGCACGTAGAATGGCCATTTTTTGCTCTGCCAAATTGAGGCAGACATTTTATTTTTGCAAGAGACCAGGCTTACAAGCTGGCTGTTTTACATCAAGCAAAGAGGGAGTGGTCCTGTGGCCTTCCTTTTGGTCTCTTGCGGCGAGCCTTTCAGTGGAGTGCGGTACTTTTTAAAACAGATCAGGTAACGGTCAAACGGGTAATTGAGCTTGAGATGGGACGTTGCATGGTCTTGGACATCCTGATGGGTGGTTCACCTCTGCGCCTCATCAACTTTTATGGCCCGCAATCTAAGCGCGAGAGGAAAGCACTATTTATCAGGATAAGCCCCTTCTTTTTACGGCCAGTCAGTAGTGTTTGGTGGGGATTTTAACACCATCACTAGGCCGATGGACAGGAGAGGCCTGGCTGGTCATTAGGGTATGACAGTAATTTTTTAAATAGCGTAGTTAGAGAGGCTGGTTTGGTTGATGTGCATGTTTGTCACTCGCCAAACCTCACGGGTTTCAATTCTATAAAGGTAGCAGCAGGAGTAGATAGATAGGTTCTTTGTTAAAGAAAATTCTATTACATCTCCTGTAGAGGTGAGGGCAGTGGAATTTTCTGATCACTGTTACTGGTCATGTCTCTGAATATCCCAGAATCCCCTCGAAAGGTAGAGGTCTCTGGCGCCTCAATTCGACCATCCTTGAGAGGATGTACTAAACAGTCTTTTTTGGCTTTCTTTCAGGATCAAGAGTCTCTGAAGGACCTCTGTCATAGCAGGACGGAGTGGTGGGAGTGACCAAAAGGAGGACAGCAAGACTCTTTCGAGGCTTAGCAACAGAGAAGGTAGAAGATAAATATCATACCTATCTGAAACTCAAGAGGAAACGGATAGGTTGGTGTCTGATTGTGGTGATTTTGGGGAAATCACTAGGGTAATAGCTCAAATGAGAGAATTTCAGTATGATCGTCTGGCTTCCTTATCTTTTGAGAGAGATTATGGGTCTCACCACTCACCCGATCCCTACCAAGACTGTAAGGAGTCAGTTGCCCGCAAGCTGGTTAATGGCTTGTGGGGGAAGGAGGGACTTTCAGGACATCCCTGATAGTATCTGTCAGTGTTAAAGATTTCTATACTGACTCTTAAGTGAGAAAAAACTCAGCCAGGCTGACATATCCAGTTTTTGGAGAAAACTCTGGTTCCTTCAAATCATGACATTCCTTGGGACAATTTGACTGAAGATATCACTGTGAGGAGGTGAGGGCAGCCATAGAGGGTCTGTGTTAAAAAGTCCCCTGGGCTGATGGTCTTACGGCGGAGTTTTACAAGACCTTTTGTGATGTTCTGGCCCCTAATCTCGTGGAGGTTTTTTCAGACTCCCGGTTCAGGTCTCCTTCCACCATCCATGAGATGTTCTGTTTAATACTTTTGTCAAAAGGGTTAGATTCTTCAGGATTGAGAATTGGCGCCCCATCTCCTTGCTCAATACTGATAGGAAATCTTGGCAAAAGTTTTATTCAATCGCCGTTTTGAGGTAGCACACTTGTTACTTTCTCCCTTGCAGCACTGCACAGTTAAGGTAGATCCACCTTTTCTGCAGTATTGGGGGTCCGGAGGCTCTAATGCATTGCAAGTCCTGTGAGTGGGGAAAGTACCTCCTTTCTTTGGATCAGTCTAAGGCTTTTGAAGAGTGAATCACAAGTACCTTTGGAATGTCCTTGGAAGATATGGTATTCCTAAGGTATTCATTAATTGGCTTAAAGTTCTATATGAAGGTGCAATGAGCTTCCCACTTGTGAATGGATGGTCAGGAGAGTCTTTTAGGGTCTCTTCTGGGGTCAGGCAAGGTTGCCCGCTTAGCCCTTTACTTTATGTGTTTGCCATAGATCCTCTACTTCGGAGGCTTGATGGGGATACATGGTGGGGGTGCCTGTATTTCCAGGGGTTCCCTGAAGACTATGGCCTATGCTGATGATGTCACTCTGTTTATTCGAGCCCTGATGAGCAAATGAAGTGGCCGAGCTTCTGAAGAGTATTCTAAGGCCTCCGGATCTGTAATAACAGGAGCAAATGTGAAGCTTTTTGGATGGGAAAAGAAGGCATCCAGCTTTAACCTTCCGGGAATATTTCCTAAGCCTTCTCCTAAAATTAAGATCTTAGGGATCATATTCGGTCAGGGCGATTTCGCTGAACAAAATTGGGAGATGAGGTTGGATATTGCATCTTCCAGGTGAATCAGTGGAAGGGGAGATCTTTCACTCTGAGGGAAAGAGTTTCATTGATCAAAACTTACCTGATCCCGATTTTTCTGTATATCAGCACAGTGTGCCTTTTGCCAGAGAAGTACTATACAAGAATAAATGTTTGTTTTTCCAATGTTATGGAAGAGGAAACAGATGAACCTTGTTAAAAGGAATGTCGCCTACCTTAAAAGGCAGGAGGACGGGTTAGACATGGTAACCCAGTTGTGTTTTTCGTAACACCTTCATTAAATACAATTTTTCCAACCTCCTTGCGGAGAAGCCTCCTTTGGGGGAGAGATCTTTAAGAACTGGGTTTCTCCTTTCTTGGGCTTGGATGAACGGTGGCTTGGTAAAGAGTCTGCGTGTTCCTCACGGTCCTCTTCCCTCCTATGTGACGGGAGCCCTGAAAGTGATGAGGAAGTGGAAAATGGAGGTGGAAGAAATTAGGTCCTCACCTAGGAGAGACATCGACAAGAGGATCTTGTCTTCTACTTCTATGAACCACTCGCCTTAAAAGATTGCCCAGACAACTTTTGAGGACAGGGCTCTCTTTAGTTACTTCCTCGAGGGTTCCCCCAAGTTAGGGATGTTGTCTGGGTTCCTTTCATGGAAAACTCTATGTGAGAGGCAATCTGAAGTGCGCAGGAACTCAATGATCGTAAATGTCCTAGAGAGGGTGCGATGGTCTTGATGAGACAATGGACCATTTCCTACTTGATTGTCCTTTTAACATAGAAGTTTACAAAAAGGTGTCCAGAGAATTGGTTATCCCCTGCTTTCAGGTATGTCCTACCGGGGTGGCTTATGGGGTGTTCTAACGACATGAGGGTCTTGCTTTAACCACTTTTTTTCTAGTTAGTGCAGTAGTTAAGTACTACACATGGAGTGCCGGAGTTTACTTACAGTTATGCAGAAAGTCCTTTCCTGTGAGGAGGTGGTTTCAACTCACAGGAACTTGGAAGATTAAAGCTCTTGAGAAGCAGAGGATGAGTGAAGGGAGGTGGTCTTCTCTTTGGAGAGGCCTGTACCTTGAGCCTCCCTGAGGACTCCTGATGTTTCTAGGTGAGGTGTTTTCTTCTTTCTTCACCTACCTTTTTTCCCCCCCCAAGGCTGATTACATTTTTCTAACTGGGCTCATGCGTTTCAGAGTGAGTAATTCCTTTTTACCCTCTCATTGATTGTGTTTAGGAATTAGTAGGTTTATTAGGAATTGATAATATGTTGTTTATGTACAGTAAAAATGTTGTATGGCTGAGTTTGCTTGCATTATAATGTTGTTTTAATACTGACTTTATTTAATTTTTTTTTTTTTTTCCCCTTTCCCCCCCTCCCTAAAACATTGATAACTTTTGTTTTCGTTCTGTAAAGTGTGTTTGCTGATGGATAAATGCTCTGTCCTTTCCCTCATCATCTTTTGTTGTAGGTGATAGGATTTAGGTGTGTGTAAATATTGTAATACTATGTAGTTATATATGTAAATACGTATATGGAATAATAAGTTTTTGTAAATATGTACACTAATGTATGATAATGTATGATAAGTGATGTTTTGTAATGAATTTTATTTGTTAATGTTATATTTATTAGTAGCATGTTCAATAAATTCTATATAATGTATAAAGGTTGGACTAGAGTGGACGTATATCTTTATTATAACCTCCAATACTATGTTACTATGTAACTGTTAGACAGACATTATGGGTAGGGATAAAGTTGGACTAGATGGACATAGTCTTATTACAACCTCCATACTATGTTACTATGTAACTGTTAAATAGACATTATGGTAGGGTATAAAGGTTGGACTAGATGGAGTATGTATATATACAACCTCCAATATTGTTACTATGTAACTATTAACATATATTATGGGTAGGTATAAGGTTGGACTAGAATGATATGCTTTATACAACCTCCAATATATGTTACTATGTAACTGTTAACAGACATTATTGTAGGGTATAAAGTTCGGACTAGATGGACAGTATGCTTTATACAACCTCCAATACTATGTTACTATGTAACTGTTACAGACATTATTGTAGGGTATAAAGGGGGACTAGATGGACGTATGTCTCTATACAACCTCTAATACTATGTAATGTTAATACAGACATATGGGTAGGGTATAAAGTTGGACTAGATGGAGTTATGTCTTTATAAAACCTCCAATACTATGTTACTATGACACTGTTGATACAGACATTATGGGTAGGGTATAAGGTTGGACTAGATGGACGTATATCTTTAAAAACCTCCAATACTATGTTATTATGTAACTGTTATACAGACATTATGGTAGGGTATAAAGGTTGGACTAGATGGATATGTCTTTATACAACCTCCATAATATGTTACTATGTAACTGTTATACAGACATTATAGGTAGGGTATAAGGTTGGCTAGATGGACGTATTCTTTATAAAACCTCCAATACTATGTTACTATGTAACTGTTAGACAGACATTATTGGTAGGGTAAAGGTTGGACTAGATGGACGTATGTCTTATACAACCTCCAATACTATGTTACTATGTAACTGTATACAGACATTATGGGTAGGGTATAAAGGTTGGACTAGATGGACGTATGTCTGTATAACAACCTCCATAATATGTATATTGTAACTGTTATACAGACATTATGGTAGGGTATAAAGGTTGGACTAGATGGACGTATGTCTTTATACAACCTCCAATACTATGTTACTATGTAACTGTTATACAGACATTATGGGTAGGGTATAAAGGTTGGACTAGATGGACGTATGTCTTATATAACCTCCAATACATGTTACTATGTAACTGTTATACAAGACATTATGGGTAGGTATAAAGGTTGACTAGATGGACGTATGTCTTTATACACACTCCAATACTATGTACTATGTAACTGTTATACAGAATTATGGGTAGGGTATAAAGGGGGACTAGATGGACGTATGTCTTTATACAACCTCCAATAACTATGTTCTATGTAACTGTTATCAGACATTATGGGTAGGTATAAAGGTTGGACTAGATGGACGTATGTCTTTATACACCTCCAATACTACGTTACTATGTAACTGTTAACAGACATTATGGGTAGGGTATAAAGGTTGGACTAGATGGATGTATGTCTATACAACCTCCAATACTATGTTACTATGTAACTGTTATACAGACATTATGGGTAGGTATAAAGGGGGACTAGATGGACGTATGTCTTTACAACCTCAATATATGTTACTATGTAACTGTTAACAGACATTATGGGTAGGGTATAAAGGTTGGACTAGATGGAGATCTTGTCTTATACAACCCCAATACTAGTTACTATGTAACTGTATACAGACATTATGGGTAGGGGATAAAGGTTGGACTAGATGGACGTATGTCTTTATACAACCTCCAATACTATGTTACTATGTAACTGTTATACAGACATTATGGGTAGGGTATAAAGGGGGACTAGATGGACGTATGTCTTTATAAACTCCCAATAATATGTTACTATGTAACTGTATACAGACATTATGGGTAGGTATAAAGGTGGACTAGATGGACGGATTGTCTTTATAAACCTCCAATACTTTTACTATGTAACTGTTATACAGACATTATGGGTAGGGTATAAAGGTTGGACTAGATGGCATATGTCTTTATACAAACCTCCAATACTATGTTACTATGTAACTGTTTATACAGAACCATTATGGGTAGGGTATAAAGGTTGGACTAGATGGACGTATGTCTTTATACAACCTCCAATACTATGTTAATATGTAACTGTTAGACAGACATTATGGGTAGGGTATAAAGGTTGGACTAAATGGACGTATGACTTTATACAACCTCCAATACTATGTTACTATGTAACTGTTAGATAGACATTATGGGTAGGGTATAAAGGTTGGACTAGATGGACGTATGTCTTTATACAACCTCCAATACTATGTTACTATATAACTGTTATACAGACATTATGGGTAGGGTATAAAGGTTGGACTAGATGGACATACGTCTTTATACAACCTCCAATACTATGTTACTATGTAACTGTTATACAGACATTATGGGTAGGGTATAAAGGTTGGACTAGATGGACGTATGTCTTTATACAACCTCCAAACCATGCTAATAATCTGTCCCAATAAATAAACACATTGAATGAATTCATTTGTAAACTGAAATAAAAAATAGTTTTCATTGCCCAAATAGTTGTGCGGTGCTTGTGTGGGTTTTCTTAGTAATGATGGACTGACTGCTGGTGTGTATGATAGCTACTTAGATTGTAAGCTCTTTGGGGCAGGTGTTTATGTTATTGGATAAACTAATCGTACAGTGCTGCATTATAAGTTCTGGGTTACATAAGGAAATACATTTAGTTCACAGTGTTGGTTAACTTATTATTTTAGCACACACAGTGCAGTAGGCTACTGACTGCTGTTAAGGCTGCATTGCCAGGTACAGTCTAATGAGGAAAATCCACAGCCCTGCCACTTTCTCCTGTTCTCCTGAACACTCCTTACAACCCCTCCCATCAGCATCTCAGGATGATTATTGGACCAGCATAGAAGGGAAGCCAGACCCAGCAGGCGCAGATATAACAATCCCTTCTCTTCCCCATAGGATTCATCCTGCAATCACAGCTGGACTGGATTGGATTGTATATAAGCTGGATGTGGAATCATTGAAGGGGAAGTAAAGACAAATATACAGCCTGGCAGCTCTCTTCTCTCTAGCACTGACCAAACTGGAACTGACTGCAGAATCTACCAAGGGATCCTTTTGGAGGGGAGAAAGTAGCAATTCTGGGTACAGGATAACTTTCCATTTTCCTTGGGTGATCAGGGGGAGAATTCAATGGAACTGAGAGAGATGTGTCCATCTTTGAAATAAGTAAGTGTCCATGAATTAACAATCTCTATGGGACTAGATTGCAAGCTCTTTGGGACAGGCACCCCATTCCTCTTATCTTAAGGCTACAGACACTTATTTACAAACATTATATCTAATCTAAATGCTTTTTAATGTATTTCCCCTTTGTTTTATGTATTGTAATATTGTACAGTGCTATAATAATAATATTACACATACTGTACATAGAGTGTTATGTAAACATTATGAAACAATAGGGCTGCTAGCTACACTGTGCATGGGATACATTACAGTATCCCTTGCATGTTAATAGTAGGAGTTGGGACCAAGCTGCATACAGATATTCAACTTGCCTTAGGCTGAGAAGGAATGATGGGAACTGTAGTCAGAACACAACAGGTTGTAAATCCAGTTCCATTGTGTGTGTGTTGTTATGTGATCACTATACGGGAACCCAGAATGTTGATCTAGAGCTATAAAAGGGAAAGGCAAGGAAACTAAAGACTTAGCATAACTACAACTCTAAGCTAGCAGATCTAGGGGCTGAAATCTAAATATCACTAAGCTTGTTTTACAACACCGGGCACTACAGTGAATAGTTAATATAACGTGGGGATTCAGTCATGGATCATTGCAAGTGTGTGTGCTTGGGGGGGGGGGTGTCACAGGAGCATGCTGAGAGTTGTAGTTTAGCTCAGAATTGTCTTTTCAGAGAGAATTGGAATAATTTCCATTTGGACATCCTTTTTGTTTTCTTATGTTTGGGGCCCCCAGACTTTGCCGTTTATTACACAACCCCTACCCTGTGCTAATAATCTGCCTTTTGATTGGTCTACTGCAGTTAGGCAACATCTGATTGGTTGTTGCAGATAAATATCACAGTCAAACCTTTGCACCATTATTACATAACTTACCTTTCACACCACAGCAGCAGCACTTACCGTATAGGATCCAGAGCTTGTTAACTGCAAACAGAGCTGTAATATTGTTATAATTTCCTAGCCTCTGGTCATCAGGTGACTTTTTATCCAGTAGACATAAACTGTCACTCTGCTGCATGGGATTGGTTTCTTTATATTGTAAAGATAACAATAGTGCACTTTACAACATGCATTTAACCTAGGTAGGTAGTTAGAAAGGAAGGTAGTTATCCACAGTTATCCAATACAGTTGCATTTTGTGAGACGTTTGTAAGGGAGAGATGCAGAGCTTGGCCACGTTGCATGCGCTTCTCCGCAATCCATTTCTGGAACGTATGCAACCTAATTTTTTTTTGTTTGCTAATCTCAGGCGCTCCGATTGCGCAACATTGCACAGATCGCAGTGCAAGTGGACGTTAATAAGTGTGAAACGCGTGGGATTTTTCCATTTTTTATACAGTGTGGCTTAGCCTAAATCAGGGCTGCAAGGTTGGCACATCTCCCCTTTAACCCCCGAGTGCAATCGCACACACACACACACACATATATATATATATATATATATCACATTGAATAGCTAATTATTATATAAAGTAGATGCATGCTGCAAGCTGTATTGATTTCATTGTAGCCATTCATAATGCATCTAACAAACTAGTGGTTACCATTTCATCATGGTTTTAGACCCTGTTAATAGTAGGCAATGATTTTTATTTATCCTCATTCTGAGTGTGCACTTTGCCTTGAAATACATCTGTTGTATTCAGTAAGATCAACTGGACTTCTTAAAAAAAAGAACTAAACTATGCTAAAAATCCAATTGATAATGTAACTGAATACAACAGATATACCATGACCTGGATGACTATTACAGATATACCATGACCTGGATGACTATTACAGATATACCATGACCTGGATGAATGAATATTACAGATATACCATGACCTGGATGGATGAATATTACAGATATACCATGACCTGGATGAATGGATATTACAGATATACCATGACCTGGATGAATGAATATTACAGATATACCATGACTAGGGAAGGCCAGTTCGCGGATCCGAAACCGGATCCGCCGTGGATTTATCCCGTTTGCGAACGGCGGATTTTTCCGGATTTTCCAGATTTTCCGCCTTTCGAACTGCCGAACCACGGATTTCTCGTATTTTAGGAAATTTTCGAAAATACATATTTTCGGAAATTTTCGAAAATATGAGGATGTCTCTTATTTTCGGAAATACGTATTTTTCGAAATTACGAGGATTACTTGTATTTTCGAAAAACACGGTTTCGAAAATTTTCGAAATAACGAGATTTCTCGTATTTTCGAAAATTTTCGAAAATATGTGAAACTCGTAATTTCGAACATTTTCGAAAATACGAGAAATCTCGGAATTTTTTCATTTTAACGGGTCCGCTCGCGGATTTTCGAATTTTCGTTTTTTTCCGAAAAATCGTGGATCCTCTAATCGCGGACCGGATTTTGCGAAGTTCGGAAATCTCTAACCATGACCTGGATGAATGAATATTACAGATATGCCATGACCTGGATGAATGAATATTACAGATATGCCATGACCTGGATGAATGAATATTACAGATATGCCATGACTTGGAGGAATGAATATTACAGATATACCATGACCTGGATGAATGAATATTACAGATATACCATGACCTGGATGAATGAATATTACAGATAGATGAATGAATATTACAGATATGCCATGAACTGGATGAGTGATAATTACAGATATGCCATTACCTGGATGAATGAATATTACAGATCTGCCATGACCTGGATGAGTGAAAATTACAGATATGCCATGACCTGCATGAATGAATATTACAGATATGCCATGACCTGGATGAGTGAAAATTACAGATATGCCATGACCTGGATGAATGAATACAACAGATATACCATGACCTGGATGAATGAATATTACAGATAAACCATGACCTGGATGAATGAATATTACAGATATACCATGACCTGGATGAATGACTATTAGAGATATACCATGACCTAGATGAATGAATATTACAGATATACCATGACCTGGATGAATGAATATTACAGATATACCATGACCTGGATGAATGAATATTAGATATACCATGACCTAGATGAATGAATATTACAGATATACCATGACCAGGATGAATGAATATTACAGATATACCATGACCTGGATGAATGAATATTACAGATATACCATGAGCTGGATGAATGAATATTACAGATATACCATGACCTGGATAAATGAATATTACAGATATGCCATGCCCATGACCTGGATGAATGAATATTACAGATATACCATGACCTGGATGAATGAATATTACAGATAGATGAATGAATATTACAGATTTGCCATGAACTGGATGAGTGATAATTACAGATATGCCATGACCTGGATGAATGAAAATTACAGATATGCCATGACCTGGATGAATGAA